>VZTE01001414.1:460898-524953 GCA_013397775.1 Eulacestoma nigropectus | reverse complement strand
CCCCCCCGCCCCCTTATCTCCTATCTACCAACAAGGAAAGGAACATTTATAAAAAAAGCTCAAGAAGAATCAAAAAACAGCAGCCATATCCTGGAGTATTATCAAAGAAAGGGAAATCACGTATTTTTTGGCATTCTAAAATACCAAAAACAAAACAACAGACAAATCTTTCACATGGATAAGCAAGCTAGCTTGTCCTCTGAAAAGAAACTTACATAACAGAAAGACAATTTGGCATCACAGATGTGGGTTCTACATGCCCAAATGTTGTAGTTAGATAACAAAAAAGTAGTCACTGCACAGGAAAAATTAAGTTTCTCTTCCCACTGGATTTTTCAAAGGTAACAGCAGCATTTAGCTGCAGAGTTAGGATTAAGTAATTTTAAATTATTTCAGATAGTAAAGTGTGATGGATTTTTCAGCACCATCCTAACTGACATACATATATCACATAATCCGTACTTATGAGACTCCATTCCTCCTCCTGGCTTGGATCTCCACAGAGACAATGTCAGAAGCCTTCATTAACACTACAGGTTGTAGCAACTAAGATTTCTTCCAAAAGTGTTCACAATCCAGGCTATTTTTTAAAGTCTAAAACTGTCTCTTTTTCTCTTTCCAATTCTTCTTCCATTTGAGGCAGATATTATTTCCAAATATTCCTTTTACCTTCAGCCATGTATTTCATAAGGTTTATTAATATATTTTCCTAAATTAATATTTCTTGTTTTAGTGACTCATCTCCATAAAATTTCAGTAGCTTTGAAGTCACAGGAACCAATATACTATTGCTTTGTAAAAATCACAGAAAAAAAGGCTTAGCCATCTTTTTGGATTAACAACTGCTGAATAAGTAATTAGTTTTTAATTATTTCAAGATCTTTCAGGGGCCCAATTGAAACTTAGTGGGTTTGTTCATATTTGCATTACATATTTGGTTTTAGACAGTTTGTACCTAAACATTCAACACAGAACAAGTATAGACTCTTCTTTATTTCTAGCACATAAGCTTTGTCAGATCTTTTCCCTTATAAAAATATAATGTTAATAATATCTCAAGACTGAAAAATGAAGAAGATAAGATCAGAGATGACTTTCCATTCAGCATTAACACACTGAATTTTCTAGGGCTTTTTTTTTTGTTTGTTTTTTCAGTTCTATTTTGTCCAGATGGAACAGAAAATTTCAAAACTTTCCTTTAAAATCCTAGCTGCAGCCCTAGCAATTAACCAGCATTGGTTTGATTCAAGCCTAGATAAAATTTAATTTTCTTTTTCCTTTACTTTTATCTCCAGTGTAAGAAATAATCACACTTTTCAGAGTCTAGACTGACTGTAAACTTAGTAAGCATTGAAAACTTACCTGGTTGGCTGGAACAGATTGCATCATTTAAAGCTAGGGTCACAAAAGAAAATAGACATCATATGAATAAGAGCTTTTGCAACCTCATCACTGTCTACAACTTCCTCACAAGGGGAAGCAGAGGGGCAGACACCGATCTCTTCTCTCTGCTGACCAGTGACCCAAGAAAATGACATGTATTTGTGTCAAGGGAGGTTTAGGTTGGATGTTAGGAAAAGGATCTTCACTAAGGGGTGGCTGGGCACTGAAATAGGCTCCCCAGAGAATTGGTCACAGCATCAAGCCTGTCAGAGTTCCAAAAATATTTGGACAATGCTCTCAGGCACATGATAGGACACTTAAGGATGTCCTGTGCAGGGCCAGGAGCCGGACTCTGATGATCCTTGTGGGTCTCTTCCAACTCAAAGTACTCTGTGATTCTGTGATTATTAATAGAAAAGGTGTCACATTCCTTACAGAAGGAGGCATGAACCGTAGTTCAGATTTTGTTATGAAGAAAATTGTAAGGACAGCCTAGCAGCACCTGCAATTAAAAGAGCACAGAAATGCTGAACCAGTGCAAGCAGTTCTGGCCAAACATCTTCCCACCTGGATTAAAGGAGATTAGTCATGTGTTTTATCTAGATGGGCTTCACCGGGAAAAAAAACCCACTGGAATCCTACCTAACTGTACCGTGAGGATAAACAAAGTGTGAAAAGCTAAAAGAGGCTTAGAAGATAAATAGTCACCAAAAAAATAACATTCAAAAGGTTTTAATTTTGCTTATGGCAAAGAGAACTCCTGAATATTTACTGGGCTAGCGTCTGCTTTATCATTCCTCTTTTTGAAAAATAAAATAGACTGTCAAGACTGTCATGTACCAAAGTCTTAAAATAGCAGATTTAATAGGAGTTCAAAGAATTTATAAAAATCAATGTGCACTCATGATCAGGGTACTTTCTTCTGGTACTGTGGGTAGCTTATCACTAAACACAAGCTTTAATGGATTTCTTAATGGATACCATCAACTGAAGCACCACTTACAAAAAATGAAAACCAGCCACATTACAGCTAGGTGACTAATTCAGCACCTTATATAGCCAAGGAGATTCATACCAAATGGTCCAAATAAAGGATTCTAGGCATACTGACTCCCAGTATGATACAAAAATTAAAAAAGAACAAAACCACCTCTAACTATTTTTTTTAAAAAAAATGTTATTCAAAGAAGAATGTTTTTGGGTTTTTTTTATAATCAACAGCAGCAATAAAATTAAAAAAAAATTGGAGGGGTGTCTAGTCCTTTTTATATACAAAAATATTGAATTTTTACATACAAACCATCAATGTTCCATAACAAAACCCTCTCAGCCCTTGAAATTCCCATCAGAAGGGGGATAATCTTTGCCATACTACAAAGAGATGGGTCATGTAACATCCTCACCTGCATTGTCATGCCGAAAATATATCAGAACCACTACACAATCAAAGTTTTATTGTCATAGCAGGATTTTTAAAAGTGTATCTAATTGATGCTTTGGTTAGATGATGTGTAGGATTCACTGTGATCTGCTATGCTGCCTTTTACAATAAATGTGAGCGTTTAACTGTAGAGACGACTTAAGACTCCTTGATTTTTGAAAAAAAATCATTGATGGTTATTAGAAGGTATTCTTATATCCATAAATAGGTACAGGAAATTATTAAATGCTACAAACCAATGGATTTGATACCCTATTGACCAAAGACATTTTCTGCAAGAGAGTTAAATGAGTTAAGAAACATGATCTTTCTTGAACAAAGGGGTACCTGAAAAGTTTGCAAATAGGACGGAAAAAATTCTTAATCTTGGAATAGCACTGTATGTACACAGGCAATTAATGCTACAATGAACAGATAACATAAACATGACATTAAAACAAGATTAAAGGATTCATTGCCATCCTCAGGTGGCATACAAAACTATTTTGTCTATGATAAGCAGGGATACAGAAATACTAGGTTAAGAGAAATGAAATGACATAACCAATGACTGAAGAAATATTTTTGCAACTACACCCATATGATTTGCACAGAGAGTGACTGTCAGAAGCACAACACAGTAACAACACAGTTAGTCAGATAAAAACCAGCCACATTTTCTGTATATATAATTGCACACACAGTCATGCTAGCCATTACCTGCTGTGAAAGGAACAACTGTGAAACACAGAGAGATGATTCATTAATCTGACTCAGGTCTTTCTCTTTTCCTCAACCAGAGAGCAATCCATCTACATTTATATCTGGGGTCCATGTAGTTAGTCAAGGGTAATACAGATATGCAAGGCAGGGCAAAGCAAAATGTCCTTTTATATTCCCAAAGCAGCAGAGGCTTTTCATCTGTGCTATTTCTCTTCCTAAGGAACTTGCTAGCAGAATAAAGATCTCCCTGATTTCTTGAGCCATTCCTCCCATATATTAAGGTCAGGTCACCCAATCAAGGAACAAAACAAATAAGTGAGATACTGATGAGCAATTACTTAGTTTAAATAGAAAGAACTTGCAACAGCCCACTTGTGTATAATCCACAGGTACTGTTTCTCCTAACCAATTATTTCTCAAAAATGAATAGCAAGACCTCGTCTGAGCAGTATGGTAGCATTCCACTGACTGGGAAAATAATAAAGAAAGGGAACAGAGATCTAATGCAGATATTTGAGGTTTCAGAAACAGTTAAAGACATTTATCTCCCATTCTTTGCTAGCAGTTCAGCACTGTACTTGAAACCCCTTAAAATCATTTACACTATTAATTATATTATTGTTACAGAAATTTTAACAATATATAATATACAGTATTTATATATTTCTTGGGTTTCTAGGCTGCACACAACTGTTTAGCTGCAGAGAAATTTGTTGCCTGGGTTAGGCTAACTGAAGAGATGTTCAAAAAACACCAAATATGGCAAAACAACAGACCACAGAGAAGACAGAGATAGAGCAGAGATAGAAGATAGAGGAATGGCCCGATTTCACAGAGACCTATGAGAGGAGCAACTGAATTCCACAGACCATTCCAGAAGCATATGGAGGTTGTTTTGGAGAGTCAAGTCTTACAAGGTCCACGTTGCCCAGATAGAGTACTATCTACTAGATAGAGTACTTTAAAGAGTACTGCTCCTTAAAGTTGAGACTACGTAGGCAATGCTACCAGATATACTGAGCTTGGGCGTACTTGTAGAAAAACTAAGACAAATAAGGAAAAGGTAATTATGGGCAGTGATTTTCACATCACGCTTTGACTCAGATCTCCTTAAGTCTTTGATTTCTCCTGTGACATTACTTTGACCAAACATACTATAATCACTGTTAATCACATAACCTTGCTGCTCTGATGTCTCCACACAGATATGCATACGTATGTGTGTACTTATGCGAACTAAATTTCTACAAGCTCTCATCTTTCAGTGGTTGCACTGGTCTGTTTAAATTTCTAATGAAATGTTCCCTGATTAATTAATTTTTGCCCAGTTTTCCATTTCCATTGCTCAAAGCTATGGAAATAAAAATAAAAAGAAAGGAAAAAAAAATAAAACTCCACAACCAACAAAAACCCCAATCTTTTAAAACCCTTTACAGGCACTATTAATAAACGTCAGTTCAACAACTGAACCCAAACTTCTTTAGTCTTAATAATCTGAATATGAGGAAGAACTTTACTGTGTGGGTGACTGAGCACTGGAATGGATTGCTGTGGAAGATGTGGTCTCTCCCTCCTTGGAGATATTAAAGAACCATCTGGACACAATCCTGTGAAATGTGCTCTAGGATGACCCTGCTTGAGCTGGGAGGCTGGACCAGATGAGGACCCACTGTGGTTCCTTCCAACCTGACCCAGTCTGAGGTTCTGTAATCTTGCATTTTTTCTATCAGAAAGTGAAAATTCTCTTGTATGCATGCTGATTTGCATTGTACATGAATATGCATGTTTTTTTCCTTTCTTTAAGGGGAGAGGAATCCATGAACAGTATGGGTGGAAAGTTTTTTCTGTCTTAAGGAACTATGCATTACACAACATGGTATTTGTAAAACAGGTAAAAATAACAATAAAAACTACAGTGTACTTGTTAAATAGCAATGTCCAGTTACCAGTGGAAGTCAATACCAAAATGAGGAAGATGGTGACATTTTCTTGTGTTGTTCAGACTATTTGATACCTTGTTTTTTCCAACTTCTGTACATATTATCACCGCTTTTATTCTCAGGAATGCAAAAGGACACCAAAAAAAAAAGAGAGCCTGTTCTTCATTCCAGCCAAGGCAGACTTTTATAACTTCTACATTACTCCTCCATTTGTTTTTGTCTAGATATAAATCACCTCAGTTCTTCCTTGAAAATTTAAACCAAAGTCAAACCTTACTAAGGGTCTTAAGATTAATTTCAATTTCATATAGTGGCCAATTTTCACGTGCTAGTTTCTTTTAAGATTTAAATAGCAAACTGTGTTAAATACACTAATCTCACTGAATTGCCACAGACTTTATACGCAATGTTATTGCATTCTTGTGAAAATTTTAGCCTTCATTCTTGTCCTAGCAACTTCCCAGGAACAGATACACAGGTAGATAAACTGAGAGTTAATGTTCAAACCATAACACCAGAAAATCCTCAGAAACAGAAGGGGAAGAAGAATCTAGGTTAATCTGTAGGATCATCTCTTAGGTTCTGATAGAGCAAACAAAAAAAGACTTACTTGACTTTAGGCTTGTTAATGAAAAGCTCATTCACACTAATTGGATTGTCTGACTAAAACTAAGCTTAAAACGGAACTTGTAAAGATCATGTAATTGGTGCTTTAATGGTGCGAGAAGAACAGCTTCTATAGACAGATAATATTATATCTATAAAAGCATCGGGAAAACTTAAGAATCCAGAATTCAAGTTGCAAAATACATTTGTCTTCCATTATCACAATAATACTCTAATGACAAGTGAAACCTTGCAAGATCATTTTGATATTGTTCATAAATAAAAGGCATGGTGTAGACTTTCTACTAGACTTTCTACTATGGGTTGAAGATCTTCAAGAAATCATTCACAGTGTGCTTAACAGAAATAAAAAGGATTCCTTGCATCCAGAGAGAGCCTTGGACTGTAACTTGCGTGTTTTCTGGAGTTTAGCTTTGTTTCTGCAAGCAAGCCAGGATAAGGTTCAGCAGTCATTGAGCATCACTAAAAGAGCACCAGAAAAAGAACTGGAGGACCAGCAAAATTGCACTCTCACTTTAAGAGGGAAAGCATTTCACAGTAAAAATGCATTTCTAAGCAAAGACTCACATCTCATTCTCATTTTGAACCTCATTTGAGAGTGCTTACACTGTTTTCTGAGTATTCTATTCAAGCAAGTCATGAAAATGGTAGACTAAGCTATCTAAATAAACAGGAAAACTATCTTTGGACAAGTTGTAATAAGTTATATCCTACTTATGAAAGTAAACATTCAACTGAGTTACTAGAGAGAAAATAATTTAATGAGTGATAGAACAATGAAAAAGAAATTTTAAAGTGTAACAGCTTCCAGGTATTGTTTTGTTTTGTTTAATGAGGCTTTGAATATATACCATGCAAACAATCAAGACAAATAATAACTAAAATTGTGTACCTATAATTTAATCTGTAACCTGCTACTTTTGATTAAAGTAAATAAGTATTTCACTGTTAAGAGTGCATGAATTTCCACATATTCTAGCCTACATCTGTTGTTACTAGGTATAGATTGTGCTGTTTGTGAAACTACTAGCAAAACCTCATCAGCCTTTGAGAATAAAAAATGGATGCAGTTATCAACAAGCAACAATCGTCAGCAGAAAAGAGATCATTATCAAAAAAAACCCCATAAAACTACTCACAGTGATTAGAAAAGCTTAAAAAGCTAATAAAAGTTCATAATCCTGATCTGATGCAGATTTGATAGCATTAAGAAAGATTTCGGCTGCTTTCTTCTTCACAGAGAAATTGTTTCCACATGAGGCTAAGGCAACTTAGCAAATAGGAGACTAAGGGGCTGCTCTGACAGGTCTGTCAGAAAGCCGATCTTTAACCCCAGGTGATAGCTGATGGAATAAGAGCTTGTATAACAACTATGTTCCATCCTAAATCCCATCCTATACTGGAGAAACTGCAGTAAAATATTTTGGGTTTTATTTATTTTGTTTTGTTTGGTTGGTTTGTTTGTTTGTTTCTGAGGTGACCTCTCTTCAAGGAGCAGAATAAAGCTGCATTTTTTTTCATGGTTATGAAATCACCTCCCACATATCATCATCATCATCATCATCATCATCATCATCATGCAGCTTGCTGTAACTTTAAAACTTGAATATTAGTTTTGTTTCTAAAACTCTGAATTGTGAGGTGCTGATGTTATTGGGTTTATATATACCCTGAGACTGAACAGTCTGTAAAAGGTACCTGTGTCAGACTTAAGCAATGCTTACAGGTGTTAAACACTTGTGCCTGCCCTTGCATGAAAATGAAGGGCTCTAATGTGATTATTGCAAAAATGCAGATTTATGCATGAAAAGGAAAAGAGACACATGAAAAGATATAAACACACATAGAAAAAAATATCCATTAAAGAATGTAACAACCAGCACTTAATCCAAAGGTAACGAAATAAAAATAAATAATACTGAAGAATTAACATAATTCTGAATCGACACTTAACAGAGTAATAATATTTTGTGGTATTTCCCCTAAGAAACAGAAAGCAAAAAATGACAGTATTCGGTTTTACTATTCCAAAGAGTTAAATACTCTCTTTTTGCAATCTAGAGAACCTACTTGTATCAGGTATGAAATGTATAGAATAGTAGGTTCTAAGTTTTATAGATTACATTAGCTTTTGTAACAATTTATCTAGCACTTTCTACCATATTTCATGAAAACAGATATTCTTTATTTCAGTTAATTATATAAATAGAGAGAAAATAGTAAAAAGGAGTTCAATATTAGATTGCACTATAAACATTACTCTTGGAAAACACTGAGGAAATGACTGAAATTCATTAAACTGCAGTCTTACCTTCTACAAATATTTTGAATCATAATCAATTATGTTGAACAGTTTGGACTCCAAATTTTAAATTAATAAAAACTGTGTTGTGTGGTTATTTCTTAGATTTTATATTTCAAAATCTGATTTTATACTTTCTTTAGAAACATACAAAGTGCAGTTGAATTACATAATGTATAAAGAAAAAAAGAATAAGGACAAAAAAGAAAATAAAGAGGAAAAATGTAATCAGTATCTCAAAATGCTTCCAACATGACTTCTTGATGCTTACACTTCCAGTTATTCTGTCTGTAGACGGGAAATACGTATCAGAGCAATTGCTTTTCGTGAACATCATCTCTCCAGCTCCGACAGCAAAGGACTGAGCTCGGGCTGCACATGAGCAGGCACCTGGACTAAAGAGCCAACGGTTGCCTGCACTGCCCGCAGACACTACATGCACACTCATACACGTGTAAGCCAATTTTCTAAGAACTCATCCCAGTGCATTTTCCCTATACCAGGGATATTGCTAATCAGTGACATCTCCCTCTGTAAAAAAAGGTCAAGAACAGACCAACATGTCTGAGAGAGAGAGACAGAGTTCAACCCTGTCTCTTGTCAGCCTGTATTCAAACAAATGTCTGAGCATTATGGCCTGCTATGAGGAAACAAGAGTCTTAATGCATGAACAAGGGCATTTGTTATGTAGTTTTCCCATTTAAAACGAGATTATTAAAGGATAATTATATACTATATATATAATACACTGTCAGATGCCCTTAACATACTTTAGATAGTGATTCATTAAAATATGCAATCTTCATAGCCTATTGCAAGCAACAATTAACTTATTTTAGCTAATAGATAAAAACAAATGCAAAGCACTTATGTCTCAATAATATTTGGTCCATAACACTACCTAGCCAAAATTTCTTCTAGCAAATATCCTATTAATTTTTGCTATACTCTTCAAATCTTTTGCCTTATACACGTGAAAGTAAGTCAATTTTCTACTGTCAGTGACTAAATTTTGCCAAAAAACAATTATATAGCTAAACATAATAATCTTGTGGATTGTAGTGGGGTTTTTTCCCCCTATTTCATCCTCTGCCCTTCACTATTTTTGTTATGTGGACTGTAACAAATCAAAATAATGTTTTTTAATACAATTAGGTTATATACATATTCTAATTCTTATTCTAAACACAAGCATCCTAAATACAGGAAAAAAAAAAGCTCTCTGCATTTCTAAAATTCACTTTCTACTGCACATCTATCTTCTCTTGATAGCAAAGATAAAAAAACCCAAAAAAACCAGTTCTTCATAACCAATATTTTAGAAGTTATAGACAGGTGGAGTTCCATCTCATCTACTACAGCTGCTTTTAGCAATAGCATTTTGAAAGTAATGCACCAGAGACCACACTTTTTTTCTAATTCATTTTTTTACTGAATTTTCACCAGAGCAAGGAAATGGGGCTCCAGGGAAGCTGACTACACGTGCTAGTAGTAAGAGACAGCTTATAAGACACGAATCCTTCCATATGTACCAAAGTAATGACTGAAAGCAAACAATTTATGAGACAGTTGTACTCCTATTTCAACACTCAACTATAAAAGCCAATGCATCAAAAATGTACGTGTCAAAATAGCATCAACCACCAGAATAACATCAACACATGAAAAACCCAGCTCATATTAATTTATCAGTATTTCTTAAATAAACACAGTAACAGCTATGTGCTACTGATGTCAATTTACTCCCACTCTGCACGATTCAGACCATCAGAACAACTGTTCATCACTGACTGAATGTTCTCAGTAATCATGAACCTTCTCATACGGACAGACAAGACCCCAAATAGCTAATGTCAAAGTAATCAGTCTTTATCCCTGACACAAACTCGCTCATATGTGTTGCAGTTTTGTCCTGAAAAATAGTCTTTTGGGAAACACAGGAGAAAATATCCTACAGGCCCATAACACAAGTACTTTGTCCCATCTCTTCAACTAAATTCTTTAATAAGAGAATGATGAGTGCCAAGTGCATAGAAAAACCCTTGGATAGCAACCCTTCTGATCCTGCTAGCCTGGGCAAGATTTTTACTAGTAACCTAAGATCAGAATGTTGTTTCTGAAAGTAAGATCATCAGCTATTTATTGTTCCCAAAACTCAAGTAGAGGGATTGTAAGTCTTGCAATCTTGATGTTTCTCTCCAACATCTTACTCAAAGCATTTGGTTTCACTTCTGTGATACTTGCAATTCAATGACTGCTCTCTACCACACAGCCTTTACATTGATTACTAATGCAGTATTGCAGCTATCTCCCCATGACAACTTGTTTTCAGATAATTTCTCAAGTCGGATTTCTACCAGCCACAGGAGATGTCCTATAATATCACAGTCATTCCTTAAATAGGTAATATTTATTTAAAAAAACCCCAAAACACACCACCTCTTGTTCCATTACAATCCCACAACCCTCCAAGTTTGTGTAATTTATCAATTTTCTCATTTTCAGTTCCTCCCTTCCTCTCTAGCAAACCAGTGTTCATTACTCAGGAGTTGAAGTTAGCTTCCATCCACAACCCAAGGAGACAGCAGAGTAAGTTGTGCAATCCCTCAGAGGCAGAAGTATTGAGTCTAAATTTTGTGGATAGTGGAAGGTTGCGGCTAGACAAGACAGATAATTTCCTCCAACACTCCGAAGCTATTGAAATTTGTGGTCCACTTCCTCTGGTTTTCTTCCCATTTTCTGCCATCTCACTTCGATCTAGCTCACTTAATGGACAGAAAACCTTGCATCTTTTTTGGCTGAGTCAGTCTTTCTCTGACTATTGTGCTGCAACTATCTTCCCAAGGAAATGAATGAGCATCAGACATGGTATAAAAATGAGAGAAGAAACATTGCTGAGAGCCATACATCTACTAGCAATGAACAAGCAGATTGATTTGACTAAGTACATCCACATGAAAAAATAATACTCCATGCTCCTTCCAGCTAGTCCTATTCCACTAAAACATGACACTGTTCCTGTACTTCCCTACACTGCTGTTTGCTGCTCTAAAAGGATCAATATTCTGTGTATTCAAAAAGATGCAGGGAGCAGCTCGTTCCACTGTCGAGCAGTTCTTATGGCATTCTCCTTCCCTGCACTTGCATATAAAGAAAAAAGACACGACAGTATGTTAAAGTCATGTTTATATTTCCTAAGCTAACAAAAGCACAACCTAATAGTATGGACTTCTGCCTCAGCTGCTTTAATATTTTCAATTGCAAGAAAAACAAATTTCATTTTAAACTAATTTGTTGAAGTAATCAAGTTTTTAAGATATTGCATATTAGGTGCAGAGTTTAAATGTTTTTCTTGTATGACTGTCCTCGAACAACAGCTTAAGTGCTTAATACACTTCCAAACGTGTCTAAACACTTCTAAGGCCGAGCTTCATACTTTAGTGTTGCAGCTCAGCTTCTCACAACCAAATCTATCCTACAAGATTCATCATTATATAGTGCTTTTTAATACAGAGATATCTTCTGCGGCAGAGAAAATGAAAGCAGTTAGCACTTGCATTTTGAAATTGAAATTTTAATTTGACGTGAATTAGAAAAGCATTAGAATTAACAGACAAGCATGCTGCAAACAAAGCTGACAGTCATTTTTAGTATAAAACAGAGCAGCGTTTTTAATAGCATGCAAATACTGTTGACAGGCATGTCTTTATTCAATTAGTTCCTAGTTTCCAAGGGCAGAGTTGTGTGCACACATCAGCACTGTGTTTTCTAATTTTAGACTTTTTATATTGAATATTTGAAACTACTTAGTATCCGAATCAATTTAACAGAATGTCACTTAAGGTACTTTTCAGTTTTGGCTTTCAATAATTTACATTGTATATCTCAACACTGCTCATGACCTGATCCGTAATTGCATCCAAGCAGATCTCTTGGCCTTCTTCTTTGAAGTATTTCAGAGTAGTTATACTTCTACGTGTGCACATTTTTGTATGCCTCTCAGAATTATAAAAGTTTCATGCCAATCCATCTGCATATCCTATATACTTCTGTGGCTAAAATAGAAGGTAAAACTGGCACTTACTATTCAGTGGTTGCAGGGCACTTCTCTACTCCTCCTTTTCCAAATTATTTGCCAAATCAAACCTACTGCCTCTTTAGCTGCTGGGAAACAAGAACAAAAAAACCCACACACATCAGAATTCAAGGAACTGAGATAGCGGGCATTTTACTCAAAAAATCTCTTTCAGAGAAAGAGAAAATAAAGAGCAGTGTAACAGTGGTATTAACACTTAGACTTTTTCTCATAATGGCTAACAAGAATTTCTGGACAAGAAATCCCTTCACAGGGGTATTGCATTGGGACATAAAGTTAACATCTTTAGACAGCAAGAAGGAAAAAAAAAAAACCAGAAACAATTATACTAAAATTATAAAATTAAGCATAAAACCAGCTCAATTGCTTATCTTTTTACGAAACTGTGAACCATCAATAGTTCAATAATGAATTAAATTTTTCTAATGCCTTCTCCACTGGTCTATTGTATTAAAGGATTAGTCAAGGCTTGTCTACCACCATCTTAGTATGGATTCTTTTTTTTTATTTGCAAATACAAATGTTTACCCCTCAATACAGAATTAAGCTTTTTTGAAAAAGCTTTTTAAAAATTTATTTATTTTTTTAATATAAAACCTGCAATTTTCCACTGGAGAAAATGCAATTTAAAAAAAGGCAACTGTAAGAAACATATTTTCTGAAGTACCTGAAAGCTGCTGATTGTTTAGCATTCCCCAAAGGTACCAGTAAGCAAAGTAGTGCTAACATGGGCTATTCAACAACGTTATTAATAACGGCAATTCTAGCACAAATAAAATGTGCTGGAATTATTCCTATAACTCTAGTGTGATGAAGCACCTACAATTTACAGCAAGCCTCATTCACAAGACACCAGATAGCACCTTAAAAAACTAAAGTTTAAATAGTCCTTTCCAACCTAATGTATATTAGAGATGCCACTGTGTTGAACACAATTCTGTTTCACAAAGTGTGTAAAACTCATCATGACTAAAACATGCAATAGGAACAATTTGCTTTCTAAAAGTCAGCATCATTCTCATACCCCTTGTCAAGACCAGACACAGCTTTTAAATGAGCACCACCAGCTACAAAATGTTTTTCTATTCATAGCAGCTGGTGGTGATACTGAGAGACAACATGAGGAGCCCTGTTGTGCTACACGCTCATTCCTTACACACCGCTAGGAGACGACCCCTGTACTGGATAGGTGGAAATGTATTAAAAATGTGTTTTCTAAGAGAAACCTTCCCAGAATGAAAATGGCTATTATTTCTGTGTTACAAACAGGAAAATGAGGCATACCAAATTTCTTGGGGTAAAATCTACTTGCAAGCAGCACTCAGATAAAATGAGATCTGAACAACATCTGCCCACTCTACTTGAGTAACTTTCCAAAGGACAGAAACACAGATGAGCTGCTACTAAATTTATACCCTTGCAAGGCCTATAATTACATTTTTAGCCAGAAAATAATTTTTTATTTATTTTTCATTGGGAGTAATATTTTTTTCAAATTTCTGTTATTCACATTTATATTCTTGTACTGCAGGAAACATGAAGTTAAAGATGAGAGATCCTGTTAAAAAAAAAAACAAACCCTCTTTTCTGAAGATAGAGTACTTAATCAAGTGCTTAATCTGCCTTCCTCACCTATTTCAATTTAATGTCATCATTCTCATCACCAGAATGACACCTGCCAGTACAGCTGTTTTACTTGGCATTTCTGTGTATGCTCAAGTCCTGCAGAATGAAAACAGAGTTGGAGTCGGAAGACAATGGAGGGGCACAAACCAGGATATTATTGGGGTTATTCCATGCTCTGATTCCCAAGGCTACTCCAGGAAAAATAAAACATTATTGCTACAATATTGCAAAAGAGACCTGGGAAGAAATGTCAAGGAATAGAAAGGGCAAAACACTTTCTTATCCTCTTTTTTTAGAATTCATGGAGGGATAAAGCGGAAGAAAACTGTAAGCCACCAACAGAAAAGCAGAAGAGGCAAAGTAAGGCCATGGGGCTAGCAACCGGTTTTGCCATTAGATCACAGGGAAAAACACAAATGAGAGCTACTACAAGACTCCTGTCTTCTATTGTAGGTAACAGAGGGTGATTATAAGAAAGGCGGTGACAAGTCTTTCACTAGGACCTGTTGAAATAGGAAAAGGGATCATGATTTTAAACTGAAAGAAGGTAGATTTAGACTGGATGCAAGGAAGAAGCTTTTTACAATGACATGGTGAAACACTGGAACAGGTTGCCCAGAGATGTTGTGGATGCCCCACCCTTGGAAACATTCGAGGTCAGGTTGGATGAGACTGAGCAACTTCATCTAGTTGAAGATGTCCCTGCATATTGCATGGAAGCTGGACTAGATGACTTTAAAGATTCTTTCTAACCCAAACCATTCTATGATTATATGATGCTATGATCACTGTGGAAGCCACTGTTTACCCTTAAGGAAACACTTAGCTAAGGAACTGGTTCAGGAAATAAAAAAAAAAAAAAAAAGAAGAGTTATCAAGGAGATCAGCAGCATGTGAGGCAGTAAGACTTTAGATTAGCTCAATGGATTTAGAAGGCCAAGACAAATTGTCTAAATGCTGAACTGTAAAAGAACAATCTGAAAATTTTGGTATTTTCTTCTTGCTTTTTATCACCAAATGATGAAAACAGAGTGGGCTAATCAATCTACCCAATAGAGCCAAGCTCTTAACACTCAATCTCCGTTGGCCGGACCTCAGCCACCTACATGTCTGCCACATTCTGTATTCCAAAGAGTGTTATGAATCTTTCGCAGTAAGAGGGCCTGAATGAACATTAGTAAACAATTTTTAAACTGCATAACCTGCTCTTCTTTCAGCTTTTCAGTACAAAATACTAGGAGGTTTATTTGGAAAATTATTTTTAAAAAAATCTAATATTAGAAAAATAGTAATCATTAAAAGAAATTATGTATTTATGTTCTTGAGCTCTAGTAAAATAAAGCATCCCCCTTTTCCATCAGTTACTGTAACTATTCTTATTTCAATCAAATACAGAAATATTCACCTATTATCAGTGACAGCAAGAGATATGAGTTTATAACTCTGTTTACAAACATTAGGGTGATTCCTGCAGGTTTTTTGGGTTGAGGTCAGTGATTTTTCTGTTCTTTCTAATATGAAAATGGGCTCCACAATTTCTACTAGACACTATTGTAACATCAAGCATAGTCTGTCTACTTAGAACAATCCACTAACTTTGCTTATTTTTGTCTATTCTACAGCTTGCTTTCCTCATCCTGCATACTTTCTTTGTTGTGTAAGAGTTTACTGATATTATAATCAAGACTAGAAATTTATCCTCCAGAAATGACTTAGCTTTACCAGTGCAAATTTTATTCTCAGGCAGAAATAAAAAGCTTCTTAAGTGATTTCAGATACCAATTACTTTATTTGAAAACATCCATGCATGGTGTCTCTTAGAAGATGCTAAATGCTTTGTATTCCTACACATGTCCTTCATAATGTTGCAATTTATGTAATTCTTAATGAAGAGTATAGTCAGTGTGAACTATCCATCTGCTTTGTATAATTTTTAATATTTTCTCAATTGCTCTGTTGAAAATTACATTGTAGCATCACAAATTCAGTTACAATACACTTAATTATAATCTCCGCTAACAAAATGATCCTAAACGATCCTCCGGAAATCTAACATATTTATAAAAAGTGGGCACAGGAGAAGGGAATACAGTTTAACTAACAGATGTATTTTCAGTGCTTGCCAAGGAAAGGCTGCTTATATATTCATCAGTCCTGCCAGTGACTGACAGAGGAAACTTTTAGGAAACAACTTTCGGGATCCAAATTAAACTGCTGAAATGCTGTTTCTGAAAGGGTTGTTTAAATTATTTCTTAAGTCACCTCTCCCATTATACAGAAATTATTACTAGGGAGGAACAAACACTGTCTATGTTTATTCCTTTCACCTATGATTAAGGCAAAAAACAAGTGTCTGAAACAATTTAGGGCATCTTTTGACTAAGTGCTAGACAAAAGAGGGTGCAATCAAAGCCTTGACTTGAACTGTAAGAGGCTTCATTCCTTGAGTGGCTCCAGTAATTGCAGTGCACTTGCTGGAGAAACAGGCTAAAGCTCATTGTACAGGGCAGAAAACACAGCACTAGATGTTGTGGTCTGCTGCACACCTCTGGGCAGAGCAAGAAGTTATGTTTTAACTCAAATTCCAACTGTGCCAACAAAAAAGCTCCTGGCAGATTAAGAAAAGGAGTGAAGTTCAGCAGTGCCTTCTAGGTCTTGAAGAAAATACAAGATACAGATAAAAATTTAAAATAATATGACAGATATTATCAATTAAGTTTGAAGTGAGCAAGACCAGTTTTTTTTTCTTTTTATCTAATTCTTGCCTGAGATACAGCTGAGTAAGATCACTAAGATCATTCGCCATCAGAAAAGCTTAAGGTTGGAAGCTTTTAGGTCTCTGTTAGGTGCACACATCCCTCAGTGTGATGTTCTTGTTTCTATACTTAGCTGGAATCCCACTGAGCAAATGGATTGCATGTGCAAGAGCAGAACAAAATTAGGCTATTAGTGAGACAATTTTTCTCCCTACACTGGCTGGGAGAAAAGAAATAAGATTTGAAGTATTAAAGAATAAATATAAATAATTTCAGGGAATCTATTTACTAGGCAAATGTGTAGAAAGTTTTAGAAGTATTTAGTATCAGCTAAGTATTAGTATTAGTATTAGTATTTAGAAGTTTTAGTATTAGCTAAGGTTTATGCATAATCAACATTAACTAAATACTTACATAACATAAAATCATTAAATTTCAAGAAGTACAGGAAATAAGTAAGTCACTTAAAAGCTAAGAAAGTCACTTAATTCTCTTTTCAGTGTAGTTTAGTCACCATGAAAACAGAACAAATAAAATTAGCTACCATCTGACATCAGTATCTCTAAATTCTCAGAGCAAGGGGAAAAAAAAAAAGTACATTGAGGGAAAGTGCACTGCAACCTACCAAACCTTCAGGCTGTTTTTGCATTCCGTGTACAAAAGCACAGGAATCCTTAAACCCAGTGGCACTTTGGTGCCTTATGCTATGACACTGAGACATGAACACATGGTGTAAGCAGACTTCCCACACGGCCTGGAAAACCTGTGATTTACAACACTCTAACAGGAATTCAGGCAGTGGTCTACAAAAACTCTCTATGAAATGACACAAACCAAACATATTTCTGATTAAGTGTTTTGATTTGAGGTACTCAACAACTTCTGCATCTCAGTCTTTTTTGGAAAACTAATCTTCAGGAATCACAGTCTAGTCTTCAGGCCCTTTGTCCAGTGGCAAAGTCCGGAGTAAGGAAGACATTCTTGGTGGAGGAGAATCGTATTAGGGAAATTTTAAATAATCCAAACATACATAAGCCCATGAAGCCTGACAGAAAGCACCCACAAGTACGGTAGGAACTGACTGATGTCATTGTGTGGCAATCAGAAGAGGTTCTTGAAGACTGGGAGAAAGCAAATATCACTCCCATCTTCAAGAAGGGCAAGAAGAAAGATCCAGGAAACTACAGGTTGATCAACCTCACCTCCACCACTGGGATGGTGATGGAGCATCTAATACTGGAAACTATTTCCAGGAACATGAAAGACAAGAAAATTATCAGGAGCAGTCAGCACGGATTTATGAAGTAGAAATTCTGGTTAACGAACCTGATTCCCTTCAATAATGAGGAGACTAGCTTGGTGGCTGAGGGAGGAGCAGTGGGTGTTGATTACCTCATCCTCATTAGGGAGGCTTTTGACACTCCTGCAACATCTTCATAGACAAGTTGATGAAGTATGGGTTATGTAAGTGCAGTGAGGTGGACTGAAAACTGGCCGATAGGCCAAGCAGAAAGGATTGTGATAAGCAGTACAAAGTCCAGCTAGAGGCCAATGCTGTACCCCAGGTGTCAATAGTGAGGCCAGTACTATTTACATCTTCCTAAATGACCTGAAAAATGGGACAGAGTCCACTTTTCTGCAGATTGCAGATGATATAAAACCAGGGGTGGGTGGGGGGAGTGAAGATGAACCAGATGGTTGTGCTGCCACTCAGTAGGATGTCAACAGGCAGGAGAAATCGTAGAGAGTAATGTCAGGAATTTCAGCAAGAAAAAACAC
Organism: Eulacestoma nigropectus; assembly: GCA_013397775.1. Lineage (NCBI taxonomy): Eukaryota > Metazoa > Chordata > Aves > Passeriformes > Eulacestoma > Eulacestoma nigropectus. The sequence continues at coordinate 506,301 of VZTE01001414.1, read as the reverse complement.
TAAGTCCTTCAACTGGGGAGGAATATGTTCACACAAATGCCAGATCACTCACAGAAAAAAAAAATATATAATGTCCAATTCCCCAAGGTAGGTGCACAGAACTATGCATGGCAACTGACTCTGTTAGATGGTCTCCTGTGCAGTCAGCTGTTATCACGTTTGAATTCAAACACAGGCAAATAATCTAGGTTTCTACTCTTCTATGAGTATTTTGTCACATACTGGAAGTTTTCAAGTGACCAAAATCCCTCTGGCAATGAATGCTAATGAATATAATGATTCATGTAATGACATGACTTAGCTTTACCCTTCAAGAGTCAGTGCTGCTCAGTCTAGCAACCAAGCGTATACATTTCCTTGATACAGAAATTGTAAACTAAATGTGCAGCCTAGCAGGGAATTCCAGGGAATTGTCCACAGGTAAAATCTTCTATATATCTCTGCTGATGCAAACCCTTAGTGAAAAATAGCCTATATGGCTGAACTGAATGATTTCCCTATGTCACAGATTTTAGAGCTTCATGAAAATGTTGCACCAACAAAGGGATAGGTGAACAGTTCTGATATTGACAGTACTGTTAGACAGTAATACAATCAAAATGCTTCAATTTCTCTGTGTAAGTTCTTCAGAATTAAACATCCTAACACTGTTCAGACAGGCGTTCTCAGCAGTAATGCCAATAAAGAAGCACAAACCAGTAATTTCTTTATCAACTTTTTTACACATTTTCATACATCATGAACACTTGCTGCTGTTTCCTGTGTTCCTGTTAGTTTACTTTCCCATTATGTCTAGGGAGGGGTGACCTCAGCATGCAATACATCTGGTCCCAAGGAAATGTTATCATTTTCTGTTACAGCAATCTTTGTCGCACACAGTTTTAAAGTACAGGTTGTTATACAATGTTAACTGACATGCAATGAAATGTAAGAGGCCACCAAGTGTGCTTTGTAAATTACCTTACAAAACGTTTTGAGGAAGTGTAATATGAGTTTTAAGACAAGCAGAAACAGTGTAAGTCTGACTGCTATTTTGACGGCACAGATATAGGTCAAACCAAGGAGTGAGGCACAAATAATTTGATGCAAGGCTTGTGCAGCAAGGATAACTGCAACGCCTCTCACTTTCGCCTAAAAATGTTTTAAACTGTGTGGTCTGGACTGTTTTGAATGCTACAGACAGATGCTAGGACCTGAGTTTTACCTCAGCTTTGCTTTAGTTGAGTTTGATTAGTGACAACAGGATAACAAACTAGCCCTTACCTAAGTGTGTCCAAAATCTATGAACTGGATCCTGGAACAGCCTAACAAGAAGCCCCAGACCCAGATTTCTTCCCACTTCTCTGTGCCTGCAGTGAGGATGGATACAGAAAATTGATACTACAGGGCCAATGGAAGCAGGAGCATCTTCTGGCTACTGCTGTTGACCTTGTGGAATCTCTGGGACACAGTAAGATTTTCAGGTACACACTTAAACCTTTAGCTTTATAGAAGTGTAACTGTGATGGATTTTGCATTGAGGTTTGACATCTGGATGTTTTAGAGTAAATAATATAATTATAGGTGGCTGTAAAGGTTTAAATCAGCTGCAAATAATATTCCTTTACCCTAAGCTCTACTTTCCTTAAAACAAGATTTACTTCTAATAATTCAGAAAAAGGTAAGCAAAGATTTATTAACGGACACAGTCAAAGCTGGCTTTCTAAACTTCTTTCAATCTCAAATGCACAACTGTTCTGTTGAGAGAAGTATTTCTAGAAAAAACATTGATCTGATACTCAAAAATTAAATATGATAATTTTTGTCTAAATAGCAGGAAAAAAAAATCTTTTTTAAAAAGGTTCTTCAATCACGTAAAGTTTTCAAAGAACTGCTTTGTGTATATCCACAAATCATAAAACCACTTATGGTCTCAAAGTTCTTACATTCTACTTTCACAGATGCTGCAATGCAGAAAGAAAGGAATATTCATATAAATTCAGGCTTAAAAAATTAGTGGACAAGGTCTAAAATAATTCAAGATTATTTTAATAAAGATTACTTAGATAATAACTAAATAACATTATATAAGGTAAAGCTAAAAAATGCTTTCCTGGTTGCTGGAAAAGAACATCTGCAAGGATAATTAACTCACAGGGGTAGTTAACTGGGATAGTTAACTAAACACAATTAGTCATTAAAGAGGTTAAGTTCTCTTAGTCCTGCTTTCTTTTTTTTCTTTGTTATTTTATCCTGTTGCACATTTTTCCCTCAAACTTTTATTTTCATTAATTGTTCAGTGTTTTCCATGCAGTCCTAAAATCACATGGAAAATAAAGGTCTTCAAGGAAGATGGTTCAGTGACTTGACATAGTGTTCTTCAGTGACTGCCACCATTCTAATCTTGTTGATGTGAAAATGTAAAAGCTCTCATTTTTGTGTTAGGAAACTGCCATTTCAAACAACAGATGAGATTCTTTATATATTCACTGTATCGCTTCCCTTTCCTTTGCTATGGACATGACACATCCTGTTCCTATTTAAGCAGTGTGCAAGTCAGATGGAGGAACCTCGTAATGAGTTTTCATTTTAGCTGAACATAGAGTTGCAGTTCGGATGAAAATGAGGAACTGGTTTGAATCCGCACCATGGAAGTTAACCTATCCTCCCTCACAGTATATATTCTAACGCAGTGACAGCCCTCAGAAAAAGCACATGAGAGTACTGCTTTTGCTCAAGTAGTTTCCCAAATAAGGATCTTAAGACACTACATCCATAATTTATGATCAAGAAGAAGGGACAAAATGTTGACCAAAGACTTGAATAGCCGGTAACAATGTGTTTTTTCCAATGTGTGTTTGGGAAAAAATATATGCAAAAGAAGAAAATAGTTACTTTTTCCAATACAACTTCTATGGTGCTTAGAAGAGAGATATCTACATAGGTAGCCCTAATAATTAAGGTACACATTAAAAAAAAAAAAAAAAAAAAANAATATACAAAAAGAACCCAAAAAAAAAAGAAACAAATAAAAAAAAAAAAAAAAAAAAAAAGAAAAAAAGAAAGACAATAATAATAATAAAAAAATACTCTGCAAATTCTATTAATTTACCTCTATATTATGTAGCAATTCACAATTCTTTAGTTGATTTTTAAGTTAACAGGCAGGGACTGTTACTTCTCTTTCGGGTATTTTAACTCCATCAACAGTTTCCCCCCAAGCCTGAAATACAGGGCGTGCTCCAGCTTCTCTCACAGTCTGGGTGGGTTTCTCCATAAAGATGGCTGAAAATCATCATATATGCTATGTCAAGTCCCAAGGTTTAGCCTTATAGCTCAACAGAGTAAATAAACTTCAATCTAAATTTCCCTCATACGGCAGATTCTAAAGGCATTCCCTTTGTCTACCAGAAATCTAACTCTCTTTGATCCAGAAAATCACTCCTTTCTCCCAGCTAACATCCCTGTCAGAGCCGGATATACCCATCTCTGTATAACTCAAAGATAAATGCCCTGGAATTGTACAGCCAGATTTTTGCATCTGTGACTAAAATTGCTCAGGAAAAGAACTTCACGTTCTTTTTGCAAAAGTCAGAGAGGCTGCCGGTTCATGCAGCCTGAAGCTGACGAGCTCAATGAGAAAATCATCTGCCAATTTCAAAATCTCCCCAACCTTCGACGAACTCCTCCTCTCCACCCTGCCCCCAATGATTACTGCAAAGTAGTTGAGTCAGTAAATCAAGTTTAGTATTTGTGAAACAACCAGTTTGTAAGAAGTTATTAGAGGATTCTCAGGTACATCACACCCTGGCTATCATGTCTGAAAGTCATTAGCGTGCAATGCTTTCAGCAAAATAGTGCAAACTGAAAATTGCAGAATATATAAGAATAAAACTGTAAAAAATAATTATCATATGCTGCTTAATGTTAGAATAGCCCTTCAATATGTATAATTATAAGCCTATTTCTTGTTTCATCTATGTTTAAATTATATTCATCCCATGGAGGGCAATTTCTAAGAAAATTTCCATTCACTCATGGAACGAAGTTTCATTGGCTTCAAAGTATTTATTTCCTCTCAACTATATCATTACTTTAATGTAACTGTCAACGGAATATGCTCAAATATGTAATTTTAGGCTGTACTATAAAGAAATCTCTGAATAGGATATCTTCCCAACAGATTTTTTTACTGACAGATAATGGAAAGTAAAATTATAGCTACAGTCTGATCCTCTGTCCTGCAGCAAAGCCTTACAATAAACCTCACAGAAAGGTCACCTCCTTCAGTCCATCTCTAGGTAGAAAACAACACTACCACAGATATCAACATGTCTTTGGCTATAATTTTGACAATTTTGACAGTCAAGCCTTTAAGGTTTATCAAGATGCTGTTGAAGTTGCAGTTAACAACATATAAAAATTTATGTCTCCACTACTTCAGTACCAAGAATTATCACTAAATTTCTATAAATACTTATCTCTTTTAATTGGTATAAATAATGTTTATACTCCTTTACTGACATAATGTAGGCATGTATGCCTGCTCATGTACTTCAGGCAAATGAAAATAAATTAAGTTTTATTTCTATAACTGTGAAAGGCAGGAGACTAAGTGCAGTATAATCACTACAGTTAAACAGAAACATTCATGTTTTGTTCTTCATAGAGATATAAACCTCTGGTTTTCATTTATGTATTTCCTTAGAGCCCAGAATTCTTGGCAAATTAACAGCATTGGAATATTTTGTCCAGATGAGAGTACATTACTCAGTTCAATGGATTAAAAAAAAAACCCACAACAAACCAAACCAACCAAAAAACGTCAATGCCTACATTAAAATCCATGTCAGCCTTAATTACCACTGGGAGTTTATTTATTTATATCCTCAGATATTCAGATATTTTTACTAGGAGCAGAATACACTTCTACTGCTAGAAATATTACTGACTAAGAATGCTTACTGCAAATTCAATTTCAGGTTAACCGGGAATATTTTTGTTATTGCTTTGTTTAAATAGTGCAGTGAAATGACAAAGTAATATTAAAGTCCTGGCTCTACTTCCAATAAAGTCATAAATTATTTTAATAAGAATGCGGGAAATGGTTTACACTGAGCGATATTTGTCATACAAAAAGCTCTACTGATCTTTCAGCAACTGTGAAAAATCAAAACATGATCACAAACCCAGCATGGTATGATCAGTTTTCCTTCCATTTATTTGTGAACCCATTTTAAATAATTAACAAATGTTGATTTTTTTTGATAGTAGAGTTCAATTCAGATAAAGTCAGAAGCCTCTTCAATGCTCATCTTGACACTTCTGCATACAGCTCCTTTCTGGAAATCAGAAGGGAAAACTCAGAAGCTCCTAACAAGAGCTTTTCCATATACCTTTTGTTATTTGTACCAGAAACAAACTGACAATGTTGCATTTCATTTTGTATCTAGTTTCTCAGAAATACAGCAAAGTTTTACATTCAAACAGTAAAAGAAAATTTAAGATTAAAAATTACGTACTTTAAATATTTATTTTATATTCATGATGGTTTTTTCAGTTTTGTTTTTAATGATCTATCTTATTTTAAGCAGTGATTGTAGAGCAGTAGAATTACATAATCTGGATGGGACCACTGTTCAAAGTGAGGACAAGGAGATCAGGTTATTCAGGTACTTGTCCAGTCAAGTTTAGCATATCTTCAAAACGGAGATTACATACCACACTGGGAATCCCATTCTACTATTTTGATTATTCTCATTATATTTATGTTTTTCTGACCAAAATTTCTCATGCACCAGCTGTGCCCATTGTATTTTGCTATATTGTCATGCACCATTAAGAATCCATCTCCATCTTCTCTGTCATTTAGTAGCTGAAGAGAGCAGTAAGACCTCCCTGCAGCTTATCTTCTTAGGACAATACAAACCCAGCTCTCTTAACCTCTCCTCATTCATCACGTACTCCAACCCCCCGACTATCTCAGTAGCTCCTTGTTGAGTTTAGCCCAAGACATCAATGTCTTTTATGTAAATGGGGTGCTCAAACTGCACACAATACTCCAGATGCAGTCCCACAACTGTTTAATAGAGGGGGAGGTTTACTCCCCTTAGCCTACTGGTTTCTTTCTTGCTAATATTCTGCAGAATGCGGTTGGCTTTCTTTTCTTGGCTTTCTTTACCAAGACCTGTTCATGACCTTCTCTGCAAAGATGTTTTCTGCCCTGCTGGCACCAAGACCATACTGCTACATGGTAAATTATTCCAACCTAGATGCAAGACTCAGCATTCACCTTTGTTGAAATTCATGAACTTTTTGTCAGCTTGACCTTTTTCTTGTCCTTTTTCATTAGATCCTCTGCACCACTGAGCAATGGGCCCAGTTTCCCTAGGCTGCCTTTTGCTGCCAGTGTACTCATAAAAGCCAATTTGATTTTTTTTATAGTTCTTGATCCAACTGAGCTACTGTTTTCCTAACCTCACCTCTACATGCTTGGGCAATGCCTCTGTTGGAAATAACCAGGAAGCCCATTCCAGCTTCTACTTTCTGCATACATTCTGGTTTTGCTTATCTTCAGTCAAGACTCTGCTATTTCACTAGTGTGGGTCTTCTGCAATATCTGTGTGGCTTCTTTCTGCATACTGGCATAGACCACACTAACTGATGACATTTTCCTTGAAGGTCAACTAGCTCCCCATGGCACTTTTGTTCTCCAGTTCAGACTCTTACAGGATCCTGCCAAGAAGATTCCTGAACAAGCCAAAGTTGTTTCTCCTCAAGTCCATGTGATTCTATTTGCCTTGTTCATTTTTTTTTAGAATTTTAAACTGTACAGTCTTGTAGTCACTGTAATTAAGGCCATCACAGACCTTCATGTCTTTAGCCAGTTCTTCCCCTGTTTTGTGAATAACAGGTCTGCAGAACAACTGCCCTATTTGGCCTATTGATTAATTGTGTCAAGAAACACAACAGGCATATTTTGGTTTGCTTGCAGTCTGTGGTGTTACATTGCTCTTCCAGCAGATATCAAATTTGGCAAGATTTTCCATGATTTTTTCCAGTCATGAGACTTCCTTAAGCTGGTCAGAGAATTTATCTACTCTCCCTGTTCGGACATGCAGTTTGCAACAGGTGCCTTCCACTATGTAACCGGGGCTGGTCTGTCCCATGACCATTACTGATGTCATGGAACAGCTCTTTATTGGCTTGTAAGTGCACCAAGATGAAGCTCTGTGCAATCAAGCTACTCTTTAGCCCAGATGATTCCAGTGACTGCTAACATAAAATGTCACAGTGCTCATTTGTTATGAAAAGAACTATTCCTGCACTAATTAACTTACCTGAACCTCAAAGACTGGTCTAGCTTCCAAGCACTTTTGCAATTTAAACAATTCATTTTAACCCTACAACTCTATGGGAAGAGTAACCTCAGGTGCTGGTTTTTTTCCTTTTTTTTGATCCACGATTAAATACCATGAAATCATATATATTTTTTCTTGTCTCTCAGTGGGTAAAAACAACAAAACTTTAAAACCTATTTCATATATAATGTGACAGCTAACATTTTACTCAGAGGTGTGATATGGTTACACACAAGTGACACTTCTGTATCTGCTTCTATATATGACTAAAAGAAGAACCTTTTATTTCATCTAAACTGGTTAGCTAAATCCTACAAGGTACATGACTTACCTGAATCAATAGGCTTTTTAAAGTTTGTTATACCACTTTATTTTCTTTTATTCACTCATTCCCCTCAAGTGGCATGCAGATGGTCAGCTAGAGAAATGAAAAAGATGACGGAGGATTAGTTTTGTTTTTTTTTTTAATAAAAAATTTTTCAGTATAGATATAATTGAGATGACAACTTTGGATTTGTATAAAGCAAGGGAATAAATAAAAGACAATGTAAACAGTAATAAATGCCCCACTGTATCTTTATGCTGTCTCATACACTGCATATGTAGGTATTTTCCTGTGAGAAGTGCACAGGAGATATTTTTTTTCCCAGCTTCTCTTTCATTCCTTTTTGCACATTAACCAAAAAAATACTGATGCCTTTTATCATAGAAATGTGGGTTATTAAGATGATGACTTTTGTTTTGATGCCTCAAATTGTTTTTAATTCAGAAGCTAAGCTAACCCAGAATACTAAATTATCAGAGGTCAGCTTTCGGTAAAAAAAAAAAAAAAAAAAAAAAANNNNAGAGAGAACGTTTTGAAAAAAAAAAAAAAAAAAAAAAAAAAAAAAAAAAGGCAACAAAAAAACCTACTTTTAGTTTGGTTTCTGAGTCTGGAGAGTACAATGAAATAATGTTTTAGATCTTTCTTGCATGCTAAAGGAAGAATCCTCCTGATTTTCTTTTTAAATTTAAGCTGTAGTTCTAAAAAAAATTTTCAGTGCCAGAAACTGCAGCTTAAGAAAGTACACATAACAGGGGAAGAAAGCATTGACAGAATGTTATTCTCTCACACACTTTCAAGAGGAGCTGACTAGCCTACAGGCCAAATGATTCTTCCAGAAAAGAACTTTTAAAATAAAAGCAAGAGGAACTGAGTGACAGAATGGAAAAAGGCCACAAAAGGTAAAAAATGTTTACACAAAGTGAATAAACACATAAGTCCCTCCTTTCTTCTCATGGTTGCCCCATATTTAATTTGCTGTTCATTCATCTATGCAGGCTGAAACACATAGTCTTTGTCCTTTGTTTATATTCTGCCTTGGATGACCAAGACCCCATGCATATGGATGTGCATTTTGCTGCCATACAAATAATTTGGTCTGTGGACTGCACTTTGTAACTGGAGTAAAGATAGTGAGGGTGGCCACAGTTTTAACCGCACCCAAAATAAACGCTTAGAATAGACAAGTCTCCTCTGAATTCGAAATATAGAATAGGTGAACTCCATTAAGATCCTTCCTGGGATTCTCTAGCACCTTCAGAAGCATTGTTAGTGGATAAGAAGCATGAAGATCACAGCTGAAGCAGCTGGATTGATTCAGAGGAAAGTGTGAACTAGGAAGAGAAGGATCACTACAAGTTATCTCAAAGCTGGAACTGTAACTAAGAATAAAAGAAAAAATATTCTGCATGTTCTTCAGAGCATTTTCTTACTGTATCTGCTAAAGACATAGCCATAAGTAAATCACTTCAGTCACTTTGTTAAGAGAAAACAGATCATCTTGTCTATTTATAATGAACATAACTTGCATTACTTTAAATGTTCAGTAGAAAGCAGTGTGCAATAGAAAGCTCACAGAAGGATATAAAATTATCTCACATATACATTACTTTATGAAATACATTGATTTTTTCAAATAATAAGGAAGCTCCTCAAATGTGAAATGCAAAGTGTAACAATCATGCAGAGAGGTCAAATTACGTAGGCTTAGCCCTCTGTGTGTTTGCTTCTTTGGATTCACTTTAAATTACAGAAATAAAAATTAATAATTTATTATACCTATACTGGAATACAAGTTCTCATTCACTAAGCTACCATGCACTTCTTTGTGGTTTGCTTTATTTTGAAAAGGTTTATAAAATATTAACAAAGACATCAAAAGAAAACATAAAAATACCGATTTTATTTTTAGTTCTTTTATATACTCACTTGAACACTCCACAATAAATAAAGGGTAATGCTAATCATGTTTTCCCTACTTAGAAAAGATCCACAGTGACTTGGGGATAATCACAGCTGTATCAGTAACAAAATTTTCTCATGTTCTTAAGGCTCACCACTAAGGGAAATTTTAGGAACAATAGTGTTCAAGACTTCTTTAAGAACAAATTTCACAATCTGCTGCTGTCACAATTCCAGAAACAAGGTATATGTAAAACAAGAAAATTCCTTCAGGAGGAAAATAATCAATTCTTTTTTTTTTTGCTTTAACTTTATTTTTTCCCCAGATTATATCCTATAACAGAAATAAATATTTATTTTGCCATCATAATATCTTTTTAATGTCTAAGTCTGCATAACAGCAAAGCAAATAAACGTGCTGCAGGACAACACCCAAAAATACAACAGCACACAGGAATCTGTTCATGTATTAAATCTAGCTCCCAAAACTGAGTTGAAGACAAAAATATCCTCCGTCAGATAACCCATCCCCTCTCTGCAGCTTTTCTTACGTGCATTTAGCATATATGACTATAATTTGTGTGACAGCTGCTGTGAAATGAGGTTATTAGAGAAATATTCTCGAAAGGGATGCTACTTACTGAGGGAAAACAGTGAGGTTTTTTTGGTTATTTGGACAAAGCAAAGTATCTTGTGTGTCTAATACTCATTCACCAATGTTACAAAACATAGATATAAATAACTGTTTGTTTGGATTAATGTTAATTACTTGAATGGGTTGAAAAAGTCCTTCAGATTTGGCTGTACAGAACAGAGAACACTGAATCAAACTAAAATTGGAATCTCTCTATATACAACAGCACCTGTCTCCTTGTTGTATATACATATAATAGCGGAAAACATGGAACTGGGAGAAGGTCACAAGAGAAGGAAAAAGTGCATATTTTTTAATAAGCCACTTATTTATATCTGAATATGCACAAGTTTCAATCCATCTATGTGTATCCATGATATATTTTACATCAATTTTAAATCAGGTTTTTCCTTCAGACTGTATTTATATTCCTGCATATAAATAGCTTTTCTGTGCCTTCAAGTACTATTCTCAGTGGTCTCTCTCCCATTTCCTCCATTCAGATAGAGCAGAAAATATATGGGCACTCTGCATTTGAGTTGGAAAGCTCAGTTATAGGAATATGTAATTGAATTAAAATATACGCATTTTCCAGTTAATTCTGATAAAGTGGTTCAGTTGGGACTGCAGCAGTGTGTTTGATCCACAGTGAACCCTGTTGCACTTTTCACAGCATAAGATTCATGACAGGGTTCCTCCTGCTTCCTCAGAGAGCTGGGTCTTAAAATCAGAACCCTGGATCAAAAGTGGTTCCTTCCACTGAGATACACCTCATGTAATTTAAAACCTGTCCTTTGTTAGTCATTTCAGGAAGCTGAATGAGCGACACAGAGCCTTAAGGAGCTTCAGCAGTGACCCTTTCTATGAGCGTGTGGGAGTCATTACTGCAAAGACAGCATGGTGTCAACAGACTGAGGCACGGACCTCATACTTTAGTGCAGGGAAGATTTTCCTCTGTTCTTTTCTCTCCATCAACACAAAACAATACCAGCTGTTTTCACACTGGTTTGAAAATTTAATGGCCTTTAAAATGCTATTTATTATTACTACAGCTTCACTTTATTCTTTGCTCCTGTGACTTAATATTTTAAGAGAATTAAAAACTTAGGATTCCTTTTATACAAATATACATCAAGGTCCAGTAGAAAAGGTCTTCCATCTCAGGCCATTCAAACAAATCCTTTATGTGTGAAATTTAAAATAAATTAACAAATTAAAGCATAGGATCAGTCAGTATCTGACACTGTCCTTATGACAAAAAGATCAATATTAACCACATCCTACAAAAAACGTCTTTGATGACTTCATGTGCTGAAGGGTTTGGGGTTTTTGATATTTGCTTCTTTAAATACCAAATCTAAAATACAATAAGATAGTCACAGGCAGCAACTAATCCTTTAGCTTTCCCTGTTTACAAATATGCATGGTGGTTCATCTATAGTCATGTAAACGGTAGCAAAGAGAAGAAGAATGGAAAAATGACAATAAATAAAAGTCTGTAAGACTCGGGTTTCTACACAACAGCAATAAGCCTCTTCATGCCTCAATATCAGAGAACCACAGAATGGATCAGGTTGGAAGGGACCACAGAGGTCATCTGGTCCAACCTCCCTGCTCCAGCAGGGTCATCCTAGAGCACATGGCACAGGATTTTGTACAGACAGTTCTTTAATATCTCCATAATTTCCATAGTTTCTTGGACGGAGTTGTGGAACTATAAACTCTGGACAATCAATTAAGCCAAAATAGGGTAAACAGAATTCCTGTAATGATGCTGACAAAAGAGATCACAGAGAAACTGAGGTGAGAGCTGAGATTTTGATGGCTGCAAAAAGGGGAAAAAAGTCCTTTTGGGACTGTTAGTTTATCGGATATTTGTATGCCTGATTATTACCATTGGTATGATTCAAAAAGCATCTTCTTTCATCTTTTTTTATATACTCTGTAGCTCCAAGGAACTCAAGAGATTTTTCTATGAATATTATAACAAACATGTTACAAAAAGAGAAAACATTAATTAATTCGAATTTTGTAAGTTGGTAAAGAAAAACAGGAGTAAATGCTTGTCACATTGTAATCACTTTGGTATGATTGACTTCAATAACATTAACTTAACATTCTTGTTTCCTGCAAGTTTTGTTGTTTTCTTCCTCCCTCAAACAAATTCTGAAGAAATAGCTCATAGCTTTTTAATAAATGGAGCAGAAAAAACACATCAGAACAAAATAAGTTACTTGGTTCATAAAATCCTTGATTCCTTGGAGAAAAAAGGCATGCAGATAAAGAGGACTCTCTACTTCATGCCAGTGACTGTGAAAGAAAGTTTTTCTGTGAAATTCAGAAAATATATTATGAGTGCAAATAGCCAGTGAAGTCCTACACATTTCATGGATATAAAAGGAACAATTTTTGAGATTTTGCACAGGTAAAATCACCCCTTTCTTTTTCAGTCATTCTCACACTTCCAGAGGGACTGAGGAGGAGATAGGAATGAGAGGGAGGGAAAAGAGTAAAACTCCTTATCTGCAAAAACCCCCACGTGTTACATGGTTCCTCAAGGTTCTAGGTTAAAGGAAACTGCTCCTGTGATGTCAGGAATCATGGTTGAATGTCCATTGTCCCCAGGAATTTTGGAAACCCCACTATAACTATGTTCTCTGCATATTAACTAGGAAGGCAACCTGCCTAGATGTTTTCTTCTATAACAGGTCCAGCAACTGCTTTATCACACTATGTGTGATTTTAAAAAACAGGAAATGATCAACGAAGCTAACTCTAATGAGCTCAGAGCACTTGCTTAAAACTGAGCTGAGCAGATGGAATTTCAGTTCTTGGCTGAAGACAACATTTCAATTCGACTGTCCTGTGTTCTGCAAATGTTAGTCTACAATATTTACTCTTGTGGTTCCCTGAATTGCAAAGAACATAACTTAAAACATAGCTCTGCAGCATACATAGAATTTTTGCACACACACACAAACACACACATTATATAACAATAATTCATTACTTTTTAATTGTATTGTACCTTCTCTTTTACTCTTAACTGCTTTGAAACATTTCTGATTCAATCTGAATTATAAGGACACAAAAACCAGAAGACAAGCTCAAAGCATTGCTATATAAAGCAGCAAAAGTACCTACCTTCCAAGACAACACTGTTTCAATTTAAACTTCAATTCACCATTTCAACTGCTTTATTCCTCACTTATACATCAACACTACTCTAAAATGAAAGACTATGGTCTTTTAGAAAGAATTAAAAAAAAAAAAAAAAGGGATCCACGTGTTTGTATCATTGGTGGTTTTATCATTCCAGTATGTTGATCCCTGTCATATTCTCTAATAATAAAAAAAGATTTTAGCATTAAGTGGAGGCTGAAAAAAAATTTTGCTTCCATACCTGTGAAACTCTGTAATATTAAGGGATTTTAGTTTCCTCTTCATTTGGCCTGGATTCTTGATTTTTTCACCTTAGTTTTTTCTTTTTTTTTTTTTGGAATTAATAAGCATTCACATGGAATACCATCAACCTGAATAGTTTTTAATCTAGCTAGTAATTTTAAAGGCTGTTGTACTAGCAATGAAACAAATTTTGTTCCATTCTATAATTTAGGATATTGAGGAACAACAGCTTAAATAACCCTGAAGGGTCATTGCCGAATAACTTGAAGGGTCATTGCCAAAGTAAATTCGTGAGCAGAACCCTATGTATTTTGTCAAGGATAAAAGTAACTCACATCATATTCAAAAGAAAAGTACTACAGAGAATGAGTCCCAGGTCACAAAACTCTTTCTGTTTTTTACTCACATAGCCATTGGCTGAATCAGGTTAGAATGTTTTTGTTACAGAATTCTTAACTTCTGTAGGAAATTACTGTTGTATACATCTACACCGGAACGCTACCTTCCGATTTTCATTTTTTTTAAGAAATACTTGGAAATATATTTTAGTTGCCATATTTTAAGCAAAAAAATCAATCATTTGATGATTTCAGTGTCTTTAAGCTACATTTTCCAGAAGTTTTCATTTAGTTCTAAAACAATATTTTCCCAAGTTTTGACCACCAAAAACAGGAAAAAAACCCCAAAAAAGCCAAAACCCAAAGGTTTTAGTAGCACACATGAAAATTCAGAGTATAGCTTTAACAAAAGCTAAAAAAAGAATAAATCAGAAATATTAAATAACAACAGAAATATCTAATTTTCTATAATCTTTCAAATCCCTTATGCTTGGAAATTTCTTCCTCATTGAAGTTTTATAATACCAAGTAGTCTTTTTGTCACAAACTAGCAGCAAGGTTATATTTATTCATTCAGTAATACACAAGAAAGTGCATTATTTTTCAAAATAAATAGTTCTATTCTGTTAGACTATTGAAAGTCAGAGAACAAAGGCAATACAATAATACAAGGTGGGAAACATATATTCCACTGTAGAAAATGTTATTGCTGCAAAACAAATTATTAGGAGATGAATAATCGAAGAAAAACAAAATACTATCTACCTACTTTGTTATTTGCATGTGAAACAAATATTTTACTGACATACATAAATGTAGAAAAAGAAAATACCTTTTCCCTATCAGAGCTGGGATGTGACATTATAAGAAATTTTCTAATCATATTTCTGTTCTGATAAGACATAAAATTGGCTTCCCATACGAAAATGATGCAGCTGTAGTGTTCTGTCAGTTTACAAGAAAACACCTGCTTTTTCCATGTGTGACCATAACATTGAAGTTAGACCCCTCTCCTACAGCTTGGGATTCAATCACCCTACCAGAACCCACCCTACTCCATGCTCCAGAGTAAGTGGCCGAGCTGAGTAAGTGCCCAGAGCTTAAGGCATCTATTTTTTATTTTCATTATTAGTGACAAGGCATAAATTGAATACTTAAAAGAGTGCAAATGTTCTCCAACTGATTCTTAGTATGCAAAATTCATCCTACTAAATTATCTTCTTGGCTGACATTGTGAAATGTGTGATCTGGCACAAGGTACAGCTCTAGCTCTGCTTAAATGAATGCATCAACTTTCACGTTGTAGGAATGGAATTACAATATTCGGTGATGGCTCTGAAGATAAAGTGTGTCAGTGTCACCATGAGCTGTTGCATGCATAGTATGCAGAAAAGAACAAGGCATGTGTACAAAATACTCAGTTAATTGCACAAAAAAGCCCACTCTCCAAAATAAAACAGATTATTTAGTATATTTTTTGAGGACGCAGATCAATTTTACTGCTGTGATATATTCCACATTTTGCCAAATAATAATTTTATAAAGGCATTATGCCTGTTCCCACTCCCTCATTTTGATTTGGAAGGAAACATACCTGTACAGAACCATGCACTTCCTATGATATACTAAAAGTCACAGTAAATAATCAATTCAGCTATGGATAAAATTGTGTTACACAATGAAGAGTTCACTTACAGTACTAAATGCATAGGCCAAACAATAACTTTGTTTAAACTTGAGAAAAGATGCAGAACTAGCATAACTCTTTCCAAATAAATACATACATTTAAAAACCAAAACAAAACAAAAAATAAACAAAGCAAGTAAAGCTCTGGGAATTTTGGAGAACATGAAATGTTGGCTATTCTCTGCAGACTTTTTGGGTGAGAAGTCTTTATAAAAGCCTGAGAGAATGTGGTAAAAGTGATAACTATAAGTTATCCCCTCATATTTATGAAAAGATGTGATATATAACATTAAAAAAAAAAAAAATCCACACAGAAAAATATCCCCTTGTTGATATCTATCACTCACTTAAAAGTTTCCACTGTCACTGCAAGATACACCATACAGATTACATTTTTGACTTAGTGTTAGCTTGGCTACTCTATCATTCAGTAGAACAACGATAAATTGATGACAGAGGCTTTTCAAAATTTGGTAGAAGTGTTAAAAGCAAAGGTAGAGTAGTTGATGATCTTAAAAATGTAGATAAAACACTCCTTGTACTTAATTCTCCTCATTTTTCTATGTTTGGTACCACATTTCATGTAATACAGGACTAGTACCATAAACTCTGTCTTGAATCCTCCTTTCTCTCACCTTCAGAATCAAGGACAATAACTCATAGAAGTAGGAATAATTTTCTCTTTCTACAATCCTGAGAGTATTACAAGAAGTACTCAGACAATGCATCTGTTTTGGAACACAAAAAAAAAAAAAATTAATATGTATGCATTTTACAGAAAACAGTGTTCATAGCAAGTATTTAGGATATCAGGATTTCTCTTACTTTTTTCTAAATTAAAAATGTTGAATTTGACCTTTCAAGTTAAACTCATGAGTTGCAATTAACTAAGACATACTGCAGGTAAACATCTGTTTTTTATTGGTTGCTATGAAAATTAAGTGGCACGTTCATTACATAGTCCATTCTGGTTTTTTGGGGTTTTTTTCTTCTTAATAAGAAAATTGGTCATAAATCACAATCATTCTACAAACTATTTATTTTCACATGCTTATAGCTTCTGGCTGACAGATCTAATTCTTGCCTATTTCTTTGTTTCAATATGTTTCATTTACTTATGCTGGACAATAAAGACAGCATATCCAGGAATGTTCTTAAACTTATTTGTCAGAAACAAACATCAAACAAGACTAATACTCACACATATCCTCCTATCATATTCACTTGCTGAATCAGAAGTTTCTATTTACCCCCTTTTTGTTACCCATTAAGACTTCAAAGTAGCTCTCACTAATCTGTCTTTAACATAGCGTGCAAGTACAAATCCAACATCCATTTCTCACTTCCTGTAAAGGAATCAAAGCTACTGCTCAATCTGGTCACGTAGATGTGTAAGTTCTTTAATAATGGCAAAGAGAAAAAACTAGGGGCTTTATAATATTTTCAAATGATGTGGAAAAAGAAACAGTCCAAGATTAACATAAATTATTTTGTTTTCCAAAGAACAAGGAAGAGTCTCATAAGAGCTATGGTGGCTACAGATACACAAACAATTTCTTGAGCAAGGGAAACGCTTAAAACTCCTTTCTTGTAACACCTTGCAGTCCGTTGCAAATGTGCAGGGTAACCATGTCAGTAGTCTAAATAACGGGAGCTTAAACTTTGTGAGGCATTAAGTTCAGCACTGTAGGATGCAGAAAGTATTTCACAAGTAGATTCAAGTGAAAATATATTTTGATTAATGATAGCTGGATATCATTCTGAAAGATTGGGAAATCACACATACACAATAATCCCTGACAGCCATAATGCTGTTTTGTTTATAAATATATACTTAAGTAAATATGGAAAGCACAGTCACAACAAGTTTTTCCAGGGGCCCTCACAAAGCAAACCTAAAATATGATTTACATAAACTCATGTTCTTTCCTGAGACATAGAACATGATGATTGAAAACATGGCAAGTCTACTACACCCAAATAATTTTCAAGTGCCTTAAATGCATCTGTTAAACACATCAGCAGAGTGATAATGAGCACTCTGGCAAAAGCTCAGCAAGTCAGTCGGACCCTCCTGAGACAGATTGGAGCTTTCAGTTGAAATGTACCTACTATCAAGATTTCTGCTTATCTTATATTCTCCAAACACTTGTATCACGTCTGTCAAAGCTATTTAATGTAAATCAACTCTTCAGGAGCCACAAGGACAACTAACAGAAATCTATAGCTATTATGGGCAGCAAAAGAGTTACACAGCCACTATCAGTATTTGTAAATCAAAGATGTAATGAAAGACTTAAAAATTAATTTGAAGATATTGCTGTTGCTACATCTGTAGCAAGAAGAAAAATATGAAGCAATACAGAGATTTGCTGAATAAAAAAAACTCATGAAAAGCCAAGTTCCTACAGTAAGCCTGATATGAAAATATATTCTGTCTAATGCTTTTTACATAAAACTCATTGTTCTCTCTATAGAAGATGATCCCGACTGCAGAGGCTATTCCATCTTGTACAATGCAATAAGCTCTTAATGCATAAGGAGTAGCATTAGTAGGCAATAGGAAAAAATTATGAACCACAGTGTCTTTATCCAACTATTTATCTCACAGAAAAAGCTGAGGGTTTCACTGTTTATATTCTGGGAAAAAAACAAAGATACTCTGCATGAACTGTATTTGTACAAGGGGTATGATAAGACTGACTTGAGTCAACAATGTCACTGATGGCCAAAAAGGTCACCCCTGTCCTGGGGAGCATTAAGCATGGTAGAGCTGACCAGCTGAAAGAAGGATTGCTGTGCTCTACTCTGCGCTGGCATGACCTCACCTCAGCATTGTGTGCAGTTCAGGGCTCCGCAATATCAAAAAGGTATAAAAATACCAGAATTTGTTCAAAGGAGGGCAACAAAGATGGTGAAGGACCTAGAGGGTATGACTTAAGAGACTAGATGTACTCTTCTTAGAGAAGGGAAGACTGAGGGATGCCTCATCCTCCTCCTGTGAGGGGGAACAGAGAGGGACTTTATGATCTCTTCTCTCTGGTGACCCAATATGAGGGAATGGCTTAAAGTTGCATCATGGAACATTCAGATTGGATATTAGGAAAAAGTTCTTTACTGAGATGGTGGTCAAGCACTGGAACAAGGTCCCCAAGGGAATCAGTCTTGGCCCCAGGCCTGTAAGTATTTAAGAAACAACTGGGCAAAGCTGGTATGTGGTTTAAGCTCTAGGCTGCCAGGAATAATTTTTATTTAGAGTCAGGAGCTGGACTTGATGGTCTCTTCCAACCTAGGATATTTCCTGATTCTGTGAAATATAATGATTTTCAAACGTTATACGTCCTCTTCTAAAACGCCTCATACAGCTGATAAAATTTTATGCTCTTAAGACCTTAAGTTGTTTTTTTTCCACATACATTTTTTACTGAATACTTTTGAAAAGGATGTCATTTCACATGAGTAGAAAGCAAGATATTTTCATGTGGTAAAACATCTTAATTATTTATGTAAACCTCCTGAATAACCAGTGTTGATACATTTGATTAGAATGGATGGTTGAACAATTGCTGTTAAAGCAATAGTCTCAGATGCTAAAACGTTTTACCAATGATTTTTTTTTGTTTGTTTATTTACCAAAACATACAGTTCAGGATTAGAAAAGAAAGCAGGCAGGTGTTCCATTTCTATTCAGACTGAAGTGATATCATTATGCAAAGGTCTAGTTGGAGAATCTAATGAAAATCGTTCTAACAATCTAATGAAAAACAATTCCCAAAAGAGAGATGTAAAATATATGATCACAAGGACATTTTTTATTCAAGGTTTCTTCTCCCTCAAAAACAGACCACTTATGACCAAAGAAAGAAGTAATTGTTGTCAAGTACAGTGAAATTCAAAATGGAAAAGTTTCCTGGTATTTACATACAAAATAAGCATCACGCTCGCCTTCTGGCTTAGAGCGAGTGCTGGCTTATTGAAACTAGTTACAACAGAATTGACACCAATTGGCCATTCACTGAAAAATTTAGAATTTCATTAGAGAGTGTTTCCTGCTTATATAATTTAAGTACAAAATAATGAAAAACTGTGGAAATTTACATTAAACAAGAAACTTTCAAACTCCTACCCTAGATAGGAAGATGAATAAATAAATAAATAAATAGTAGTGTTAATCTTGGTAAGATCACATATGTGAAAGTGGTGGTGGAAGATGTTTTTAAGAATGTGAAAATTAACTAGGTCCTTAAGTCATGTTTTTTAAAAAAAAGTAGCTTAATTACTCTAAATTATAATTTCAGAGCTTCAAATTTTTTCAAGGTCTGATAGTCTTTACTATAAGAACAAATTCATATTAATGTTTCGCAAATATTTATACACTGAAATAACCCTAAATCAGTGTTTTTTATAGGACAAAATTCCAGCTCTTGGAGTCTAAGTTTCTTCTATTTTCATCAATAATTGTGTTCAGGCATTAAAAAATAATATATCCACTCCCTACACATACTCATACAAAATCTATTCCTTTTTCATTCTCTATCTAAAATGAGACAGTTTCAGAGCTTGATTCTGGTATCTAAGAAAAGTTTAATAAAGAAAAAAAAAGATGATTTTTTTTTTTTTTTAAGCAATAACTCTGTAAATAATATGTTTTAAATAGATACTTGACTGCAAAGTGGTGTTTCACATGATGTAAATAGTGTTTCCCTAATATTTTCCATAAGGTATTAAAATTCTTATTTTAGAAGTTCATAAATTGCCATACTTTTGAGATTCCTTCTCCTGTGTCCACATTCAGTCCCTTCACCTGGTAGTCAAAGATTAAAGCAGTTCTACTTTTGCTCAATTTTGAGATTTTTTTCCTGCATTTAATGCATATTTTCTCATTGTGTTTTCATATTGAGATGTTTCAAATGCTTTACATATCTAGAATTTTATTTCAGTTATCAGTATTCCATTCAGAATTATATTTTACTTCAGCTTCTGGATGATGTTTCCTAATTCATTTAAATTGCAATTCTAAAAGTTGATACATAGTCTACAGCTACTTCTAATGTATAAATATACTGTAAGAGAAAAAGAAAATAATCCCAATAGTACTCCAGAAGTTTCAACAAAGTCCAGTAAAGGAAATAACAAAATCTCTTTCCATATGTATTAGCCTAATTGAAGAGTAACTTTACTATTTTGTGAAGGCACTCTGCTATAATACTGAAGAGCTTGTAGTCCAGGAATGAATAAGAAAGAGAATTCCTTGCACAAGTTTTCACTGTGTATTAAAAAAAAAAAAACCCTCCAAACATACAAGATATTTATAAAATCATATTTTTACAGCAGGAATAGCAAAAAATGCATCATTTGAAGCCCTTTTTGATTGCTAACCATCTTAACTTTGAAGACTGTCCCTTTGTGATGCAATTAGCACCTTGTTTCACAGCAGCCCTGGAAAGATCAGAACTACATAGCTATATCATAATATATAACTAAATCAAAATAAGTCGAGTATCTTCCTGATTGTGGGATATTTAGTAGAAGGTGTTATCACACAACAATCTTTTCTCCTAGAAGCAGTACTTATTTTTGTGAAATGTATAGGATATTTTACATCTTTGAGCCTTCTAGCCATCTGTGAAACTTGGCAAGAACTGGCCAATGGTTTAAAAAGTTGTTAGCATTGGAGGAGGGAAGGATAACAGATAGACATACAGACAGTATGTATTATTAGATTAGGTGTTAGACCATACCTGAATTAGACCATGTGTGTTAGCAATGGTTTTATTTCTTGAGACTTTTCCATGTCTGTTAGAAATCATCCCCATATGCCAATAAAGAGTAATTTTAACTAAAATACAGATTGCATCTCTTGCATCTGAGTGTCATTGTACGTATGGATCCCCCCCTTACAGAAGAAGCTCAAAATAAAAGCCGTAAGAGGAATCTAACTATTAAATTATCTCAGCAAAGGTATCAACCAAATATATGGCGCTTTCAGCCACATTGTCTGAATCAAAATTAAGGCTAGGTCTTTTGGATTCATTCCCTCTACCGATAAAACACCCTCCTGTGTAAAACTAACTACTGTCTGATCATTACAAGTGCAAAATGATCAGAGTATTGCTAAGCACCGCAATACTCAATGAGCACCGAGGATGACTGGTACACAAGCAGTCTGTTACCTATCCAGTAAAGGACCTAATTATGATCTTTATTATGCACAAGCTGCTTCTAATATGTGACATTTGGAAGTGAGAGTATCTAGGAAATATATATTCAGGTTCTAGGAAATATATATTCAGGCTTCTTGCAAAGAAGCAGGTTCCACTGGCAGGAGAAACATTGCCTGAAATTGTATTTCAGTACTGCAAAATAGCTAAACAATTGGTAATACTATCTGTCTCACTTTTTTCATTAGCCCGTACAAACCTTATAAATTTTATATAGTTATTTAAGCAACCAGTACACACTATTTCAAGTTTTAATTACCCACTAAATATTAGAAGTTCTTCTGTTCCAGGCAATTTAATAGGTTGAATAATGTTGTCTCTCTTGCATTATGAGAATTCATAAAATTTCATCAAAATACACTAAGACAAATTCTGCTGTTCTTTAATTTCCAGGACAAAACATGAGAACATAATATAAGGGGATTATCATCTTTCTGTTTCTTGAGAGTAACATATAGAAATATATTGCACATATGTGACACCGTATTACTGACAGCACTTTTTTTTTTTTACTAGGAAAGAAATCATAAAAGTATAAATGGAATAATTTAAAAGTTAACAAGGAATAGGGAGGGTTAAGTTTGTAAGGTGCTCCTCATAATTCAAGAGCATATAAAGATGTTCAATTGAGTGACTTGGTACGCCTAACAGAAATTAGCATTGAGAGAGTAAGAAAAAGAGGAAGAAAGACAAGCCATGCTATATGGTTAGTCCAACAGTTCAGGTGCATAACCCCAATACAGATTTACTCACACAACTTTAGTCTAATAACATTTTTACAAGCTATGGAAAAGAGTTATAAAACAAAATAGGTTTTTAAAAGGTGTCAGGATATGCCTAGCCTTCAAAATTTCTCAATACAAAGATATGTTGAATCCCAAGATTCTGTAGGGGTTTAGGTAGCATTAGTTGTCAGGAATACTGACTTCAACCAGTATCTGGAAAAGACATTAAACTTCTCTCTCAAATGCCATTTCAACAATATTTTCTATCTACTCTCACTGAGAAAACATTTGAAATAAACATTGCACAGGGTCATATATAAAAAACTTGCAGAAATAGCAACTACAGCAGAGCACAGTTAATAAATTGGATGTTCCTCACACCATAAATGTTTTTAAGCTTACATTTTCATTTTCCAACTCTGCAATCTGACATAATTTGCAAACTTCATCTGCCAGAGAGCCTGTGGTGCAACTCTTTTCATACAGCAGTATTTGTATTGTCACAATCACAAGCTTTTCAGGCAAAAAAAACCACCACCAACAAAACCAGACTCCAGTCTGTGTGACAAATAGCAGGATATTTCATGTGAAAAATCTTTTGCAAATCTCTTCCTTCCTAGATCTGATGACTCACAGGACACAACACAAAACCCTTTTCCCAAGCATAGCGGACACAGCAAATGGAGAACAGCAACTTTGAAAAGGTGCAAATTAAGTGTTTTCACTAAGATCTGCTCATCAGAAGTAGCACAGTACTAAATAGTAGCATAGATTCTGCATATCATTCAATACATACTCAGTGTCTCTTCATAACTCACCAGTTTCAATTATAGGACAAGAGGAAATAGGCTCGGGTTGCACCAGGGGTGGTTTAGATGGGATAGTAGGAAAAATTTCTTCACTGAAACAGTAGTCAGACATCAGGCTGCCCAGGGAAACGGTGGAGTCATTATCCCTGGAGGTATTAAACAGACCTGTAGATGTGACATTCAGGGAGATGGTTTGGTGGTGGACTTGGCAGTGTTAGGGTAATGGTTAGACTCAATGATCTTGAAGGTCTTTTCCGACATAAATGACACTTTGACCTTTCAAGCCTTTCTCTCAGAATTTACACATGTACCATCTGTGACCAGAGGCAACACAATGAAGAAATATTTTCTATTAAATAAAAACAAAAAGGCAAACAATTTTGCGCCATCATCTCTGCTAATTCTCCCTTCCATGTATTACAAAATTCTGTAAGGTCTGTCTGAAATGGCAACCCTTCCAGAGATATTTTTGTTGCTAGATTAGTAAAAGTTAGCCTGTTCCTTTCCTTTCACTTAAATTTTCATTTTACTGCCATGCTAAGAATGGCACCCTAATGCATCATGCTGACAAATACATTTTTTCTTCTGTTACTCCTGATTCCATTGGCAAACATTTGTTTTCCACAGCAACTATGCTTGTGATTTGGTCTCACTCATAAATTTTCTTTCAAACCCAGAAGAATTAGAATTTTGATTCATTTCATCTGTGTGCTATAATTATGAAAATAACATCAAGGCCAAATAAAAGCATTAACAAGAGGAAACGAATGAAATGTTTTCAATTGCATTTTATCTTCCTAGCAAAAGAAAAACTAAAAAATGATGTAATGTGGCACACAGAAACTAAATTATCAAGAAGGCACGATATGGCTTTCTGTAAGTCATTTTACAAAGGATAGGTTGGAAACTTCCAGAGATCTTAGTAGTAGTAATGTGGGTGTTCATGAATATTGACATTATGAGCCATTCATTAGTCTCAGTGCTAGGAGGGTGTGAGATCAAATTACCTATAAACTTACTTAGACTGCAAAATTTTAGTAAGAATTTTGCATTAATTAATTCTAAGTGGTGTCTTTCATAGTTTTATAAAAGAAATTATCTTCCTTCTTAGCTCCATTAAAACATATTTACTGAATTATGGATTCCATAGCATGAAAAATTTAACAGATTGAGTCAGTTCAAATTACTAACTATTGATTTCTCTTGACTTTGAAAACATGGTGACATCTGTGGGCAGACATTTCCAGCTTTGTAAGTGTGGCCCTGGAAAAGGAAAGACAAAACCCTCTAATATCACATCCTTGTCACAGCTATGTGATTGTGTTGCCAGTAATGTTGAAGGAGGTGATCCCTTCTCTCTCCTGAGCACTGGTGTGACCACACTTGGAGTCCTGGGTCCAATTCTGGGCTCCCCAGTACAAGAGAGACATGGACATATTGGAGAGAGTTCAACAAATGACCAAGAAGATGACGAAGGGACTAGGGCATCTCTCCTACAAGAAAAAGATGAGAGAACTGGAACTGTTCCGCTTAGAGAAGAAAATGCTCAGAGTGGATCTTACCAAGGAGTATAAATATCTGAAGGAAAAGAATGAATAAGAGGGAAACAGATTATTCTCAGTGCTGCCCAGTGACAAGGCAAGAGGCAACAGGCATAAACTGAAAAACAGGAAATTCAAAATCAACACAAGAAAACACATCTTTACTGCAATAAGGCAGGCTGTCCAGTGAAGCCATAAAAGTCTTCTTCTGTGGAAATATTCACCATCCAACTGGACATGTTCCTGGGAAAGATGCTGTAGCTGACCATGCTTGAGCTGGGGGAGCAGACTAGATGATCTCAAGAGGTCCTTTCCAACCCATATGATTCTTTGACTCCCTAAATTTAAAAGGTGTTCTTTCAGATATATGTAAAGGTATTTCCAGACATACACACATCACAACACTAGGAATTATATTTAAAAGAACTGAGACACAGCAATTCCAAAAAAGACTTCTTAATTTTAATTCCATCAATGCATCACCCCTCTCCAAGTATTATACTAACAAGTGCCTGTAGGTGATGTCACAGTGCAAACAACGTATAAAAGAAAATATTAATGGTCATAAGGCGAAATATTAAAAAAAAAAAGAAAAAAAGAAAGTTTTGGTCAGTTTACCATCTGCCTGTGAACATAAAGAGGCAAAAGTGTATGAATGAAAGTTTTTACATTGTTTGAGTTCTCTAATTTTTTAAGAACACCTCTATAGATCTCTAAGCAATAATGATCCAATGATTACGAACATGCAGCATAGTAAAAGAGAATAGTCTTAAAATTTCTTCAGTACTATCAGAATCCAGGTGAGACTTCTCTAAGCTTTGTTGGCATGTCAGAAGTCTTTCAAGCCTCACAGACAAGGTTTTAGAAGTGTACTTCTGCACAATACTTAACTGTACCACAGATAAAGAAAGCATCAACAACAGCTCCAGGCAATTAATTAGCTTGTGCTTTTGGTATAATTAGCCTGTTAGACATAGAGCAGTTGCACTAAGAGTGATGTATACAATCCCAGCCTAACAGAAAAGGAATAACCATCATGATAAACCTGACTCTTCAGAAAAAAAACTTTCCTGAGGTAAAATAAAGCCTACAGCCCCAAGGAATCTGTACATTTGAGAGTTTGACATAAAATTTTTCCTGTATAATCTCCTAGATTTCAGGCTCACACTTGCAGCTCTACTTCTACTTCTCTAGAAGAAGACCTAGATTTCATTTTGATCAGGTGACTATAAAATCTGACCTATAGTTTGGGCAGTAAGAGCAAGTGATACAACAAAAGAGAACAATATTTAAAATAAAGTGGATGAACAGTGAAGATGGTAAGAATTGTGGCTAGATATGTCTGAGATCTTCTGTGACTAAACCAACTTTTTTTAGCATAAATATGTCTCTGTAAACTGACATTTTCATATATGAAATTCCATGCAGTCGTTGACATAATTTAACACTCTTTTTATGGTACCACTCAAAAAAGACAAGAGGTTCAGAAGTTGACTCAAGATTCTATGCAAATTTTTACTGTTAACTGGATTAATCTAACTATCTCAGACATTTCTGATCATGAACATACTCATTGTTTTTCAATTACAGTTTTACTAGACAGGAGGGATAAAAACAAAATCCACATAATTGCCATAACTACACTTTCAAGCATGTGAATCTATAATTAAAGCTTTATGTTTTTGCAGTTTTATTATCAAGCCATTTGGAACATGAGCAGGTTTTCCTCTTTGGTGGGGAAAAAGAATTAATCAAGTAAAACAGACAACTTATTTAGGTTACCACTTATACCCACACTTGCACAAAGGCCACTTGCTGAATTATCAGAGTAGTGCTAGTTCTGTGCTTATTTTCTGTCCTTTTATGTGTACACAAACACTGCATCTCAGACACCATTTTGTGACAAAAACAGATAAAGGATGACATGAAATGTCAACACCTTTCCATATGGTATTTACCAAAAAAAGATACGCTTTATATACATGGAAAATATATCACATATACACAGACTAGATTGTTCTTCATCACCAGCAATCAATGGGGCTGAGAAAATCTATGCCCTTTAAACGTCTGCCATCCTAATCAGTAGTAAGTGAAAGACCTTGCTGACAACATATAAGATAACTGGGCAATGAGAAGAATGCAAATTGTAATGAAAAAATAAAAGTTTTAAGGCATAATAAAATGAGCTTCAGAAGCCAAAACATGTGAACAAAGGTAGAGTGATTAACAGAGATGACTTTGAACATTGGATATACAACTGCATCATTTTGCACAAACTGGCCTCAAAGCACAAAGTTCTAATCTTAGTTTGTACATTAAAATACATTTTTTTATCTTGCCATTTATCTAAACCCAAAACCATACTATTTGCAACTTTAAAAAAAAAAGGTTTCAGATATATGAACACATCATTGCACTTTTGAGAAGACATAGTCAGTTGTGAAACTGTTAATGTGTTCTACAAGTTAGCTAAGAATGTATTAGCAAACCACGTAAGCGGTTAAAAGGCAACAGATTGAATTTAGATAAATATCCTTTCCAAATGTCAACTAGTAAATCACCTCACGATATAATATGTTTTTCACAAGGTGCACTTTGAAATGTCTATCTTTGTCTGTACAGCATGTAATTCAAAAGAACTGTATTTATGATCTACATTCAAGCAGAGAGGTAGAAAACATCATAAACCACGACAATTCACAGTAGTATGTATGAAGCATCTGAATAACTTCATTATATAAATGCTGACTGCTTTTCTTTCCAATTTCTGTTCATTTACATGATGAAGTAAGTCCATACAATGAACAAACACCACATAAGATTACAGAAGTGTTGACATATGCTACTGAATTGCATCACAGCTGCATGACACCAACAGCTTAGAGTGCTGAGCTAGGTGCTTGCCTCCT
This sequence comes from Eulacestoma nigropectus, assembly GCA_013397775.1. NCBI lineage: Eukaryota > Metazoa > Chordata > Aves > Passeriformes > Eulacestoma > Eulacestoma nigropectus. Next base: position 478,465 of record VZTE01001414.1, on the reverse strand, counting down.
GTATCTCAGGTTCATCTGAAATATATACATATATAAATCTCCACCAGTTTTACCCTTCCTTTCACAAAATGGAAAAAAATCTGTAAGAAATAAAAAATCTCTAAGAATGTCCACAGCCAACATAATTCATAATCAGTCTTTAGTAACCCATAAGTTAAGATATACTGACAATATAGCTATGACATAAAATGCCCTTCTGATTTGCACATCAAAATGTTGCATTCTATAATAAAAGGTAAAATCCTTTACTTAAATGTATTTAACACATTTAGTATTAAATTAGCCTTTTTTATTATCCTAATGAGAAATTGTATAAATTTATAAAACAGTGGTGGGTGTTAATTATTAAAAAATATAGTTTGAAAATTTTTGAAAAAATCATCAAATGGTTGGGCTAAATCTCCCAGTTCTAGATTCTTTCTAACACATTTCTATTAATGCAATGGTCTGACTAACCTGCACAGTAAAGGAGGAGATATTTAAAAGAATAGTGAAACATGTAATCAGATGATTTGTCACTAATATAAAATATTAATTCCTTTTCACTTTTTTCGTAACCATTAAGAGGTGTTTGTGGGATTTTTTCATGGTTTTATTTTTGTTAAACAGAAAAAGTGTTTCACGTAGTTACGAGAAAGTAAATCATACTTTTCTCCTGGAAGTGCCTTGCAGAGCAAGTCTTAAGGCCTGCTCTAAGACTGTGACTAAAATACTACAACGTCATACCAAAATTTTATTCCCTCTGACATAGGGTATTTATGATAAAACCAAAATAAATCAGAAATATACTGCAACCAAACCCTGAGATAATTACTGAATTTAAAATACTACGAAAAGAATTCTTCCATCTATTAAATTGCTTTTATGCAGCAGTGGGAGAATATTCTAAGGCTCATTTTTCTCCCTTTCTTGTTTTGATTACTTTGCTGCTCTTACTGACACAGTATAATACATACTATATTAATGACTTAACCAAGAAAAATTTTCTAGATTATTAGTTTCTTTCAGATTTTGAGACTTACTTCTCTTTTTTTGCTCCTCATTTCAAGTTTGAATTTCCTTCAGTGCTAACCGTAATCAAGACATTTGTTTTTCTCCAAAACATCCTATTTCATAAGACTAGGGAAGTGTACCCAAGACAACCTATGTCCTAATACAGTGAGTCACATTCCTTTTTCTTGTCCACTTTGACTAAAAAAATAAGACCATGGAAGTGGATATTTGTTTAAATATTCAAAGCTTATACAGAAACATAAAAACTTCTTCCTATGTCCTGAATTCTCACATAAGATGTTGCATGTTTTGCACATATTTAGGTAGCCTCTTAACAATTACTCTAAGACTTTTTGTCTCCTGCTAATGTTTTCATGCAAGTTCTGAAAGCTGTCTGCGTGAAGTCTTTTACCTTTGAAAGCTCTAGAGAGATCCCTACTTGTGGTAATCTGTAATCCTGAGCATGGGCAACACACTCTACAGATCCAGTTTCTTCTTATTTGGTTTTACTTTTTCAAATAAAACCAAAACACAACAAAATCAACAAACCAGTAACAATAAAACTAATTATAAACATCATACTTGTAAAATAAAACATGCTTAATCTGTTCACAACAAGGCTAAATCTGAACTACAGCTGACTTGCTTCAGGCTCTTGTTACATCGCTGGTTGTATTTCTCAGACAAAACCCTGTCACTGTGGAACACTGCTAGTTTTCACAGCCAAACTAGCATTTGTATTTTGGCATTAGGTCCAACAGACCTAATTTCTTTCCCTTTCATTATGTACACTTGGAAATATCTTCTAAACTATCCAGAAGACATGCTTGACATCTTGACACTTTTCATTCTTTGGCATTCCTTTAAGCATTGTTTCATCTCTTCAGATGTTACTTTGTTAGACAAAGTTATCCTACAATAATAATCAGCCACTTCGGGATTTGTGATAATAGAAAAGGAAAAGTTTTTCTTCTAAAGATATAACAACAAAAAGATCTCCCTCAGAGAGAAAAATAAAAAAAAATAAAAAAACCCTATTTTTTCCACAAGTTTTAGTTGCTAAACCACCTATAGTCAAGGAACCATTCATTTGAGAAGAAAATATGACCTTCCACTCTGTGTACCTTTTATCTTGGTCATGCTTTGTGGGTATTTTTATAGATCTAACAACTGAACCTTTCCATTTCATGTCAAGTGTGCCACATATATTGTAAGGAAAGAAGATACAACCTTGAGTCTTAGATGCTCTTTTAGCCTTTGTCACCTATTTGCCAGCAGGTTACCCGATTCTGATTCTCTGCAGGTTTATCTGGATGTCCGGTATTACAGACTGAGTTATTCCACCACTGGAAAAGAATTAGACACACTACATAAAGTTAAGAATCCATGAAAGTAGAGATCAATGTCTAGGTCTTTCGCTCTTTATGATTTTCAGTAAGTCCAGGCAAGTATGATCAGTAACCACTTTTATAAAGGAAATCTCTTAGATCCTGGTAGGATACTAAACTTGATCTGTATAGAAAACTGTCTGTGATTACAGTGATTGCAAAATATTTGTGTTCTGAAAAACTGCAAACTGAGACCAAAGATAAACATTGCTGTAGCTAACTAAGGCATAAAACAGATCTGAGCCAGAAAAGAAATCTCCTATGATTTTATCAGCTTCAACCAGTTATCTGTATCTCCTGTTAAAATAAATGAAAGTGTAACAGTCTCTCAAAAGTGCATTTTTTAGGTCACAACTTTTTTTTCCTTTCCTTTAATAACTAGATTGGTACATCTAGCTACAAAAGTTTTTTCATTATTTCATGGGTCAGCTCTAGACCCAACTATGCATACAAATTTAGTGAATGTAATTTAAAGGATTCTTATAATTATTAAAAATAACAATAATATGGTGAGATAAAGACAAGGCAGCACCCGTGTCTTTCCACATTTTTTTTTGTGAGAGTTTATCAAAAAGTCAGGCTTCACATGAGCACAGATAGCCACACAGACAGAAGCATATGTCCACCTAGGTTTATACTCCCTTTTATCTTCCAAAGTAAGCCTGCATTTCTGGAAGACATGCCGAAGAACATTCAACCATATTGCTGCCACAATAGCATTGGAAGCAACCATGACCAATGCCTCATAACTTCCAGGGTAATATTTGACTAGAAATATTTTGAGAAGAAAATAAAAAAATATCTTTAGACTCAAAGAAAATTATGCCAACTTCACTGTGACCTACAGACCCAATGACTTTTGAAAGCAATGATGCAGAATTTCAGTTAACACTAGGAACTATTGGAACAAATTAAAAAAAAATTCCAAAGAGAGATTCCTGCACATATTCACAAGCTATTTCCAAGCTACATTCTATGCAGCTGTTTTGACTTCACCAATGTTGCATCAGGCATTAATCAGCAAAATTTCTGGCTCATTATCTTCAGAGGTAATTTTTGGGAGACCTGTTCATTAAGCAGGGTTCATTCCTCAGTTCTCTAAATTTATTTAAAATAAAAACTAATCTCATATTGAGGCATCTCTACCCACTTGCTCGTGGGATAAAAATATAATGTTACAAGGAAGAAAACTTTCATTTGGGTCCAATCACAGCAAGACAAAAAGCAAAAAAGGAAATCTAGAAAGAAATATTTGTATCATCAAATCTATGATATATTTTGCTAGTTTTCCACACATCTTTTCACACTTCTAGAACAACACAGTTGTTACTAGCTTTCTTTTTGGCTGACAGTGAGTTAAGTCAAAAAGCTAGAAATGAAAAAGGAGTTCTTACTGAGAGAGTATTAGAAATATTCATTTAACATAGTCACTTTCCAGAAACTGGATTAGGAGTTGTTTGTAGTCCTGGTTCTTTACAAGAAACCATAAATTTCAGATGGGCATATCAAAGGCACTTGCAAAGCAACGTTACTGTGATGTTAACTCAGTATTTTTAACCCTTCAAGTTCAATAAAAGACAGTCAGTCATTAATAAATACCAGAGAGATGCCATGTTTTCTTTCTCCATGGTCAGCAGTCTGTAGTAAGTTCAAAAAGACGACACACTGCTTCCATGGAAAAGAAAGAAAAGGTAAGAGTGAAGTCTTTACTTTTATAATTTCTGTCTGGATAGAACACACTGATTCTATGCTGGGAAGAAAACAAAAATCTAAATTACCTTTTTCATTCAAAAAGGCAGAAAAGAAGTTACGTGTTTCTAAGAGGCACTACAGCAGCAAAAAATGATATACTATATGTGCTGCTTCCAAGAAATAGAAACATTTGATTGTTTTGAAGTAGCTGGCCAGAGCTGGCAGTTGAACTCAATTACGATTCTATCAGATGCCAGCTAATGCATTCAATAGTATTTGAGAGAAGATGAAATATAGTAGTCCATGCAAATCAGAATGGAAAGGACTCTCACTAAGCTGATACCGAGCTGCACCTTGCACATGAATAGGTCACGTATTCAAGATAAAAAAATTGAATGCATTAAAATAAAGGATAAAATCAACTTAGCAGAATAATACAAAAATACTTTTGTTTCAAAAACAGAGTCCTGCAGAACTTAAAGCAGAAAAACATATAATATGGCATAATTCTCTTTGTAAAAGATTACAAATAATTACAAAGATGGTATTTTTCTTAATGCAATGTCCGCATTGTTTTCTGTGTCCATCTGCAAGAGACCTATTTTCTCCACACTATTTAGCATATGCTGGGGAAAGATAATAATGAGGTTGCTTGAGATTTCTCCAAAGGTTGCACAATGCACTACACATGTAACATTTGTTTAGGATTATCAAAAGCTGCAGTGAAAATTAGGAAATTATTAAACATATACAGAAATGAAGCAGTAGAGTTGGTCCTTTAGGGCGGTTGATGCTTCCTTATGTTTAATGCCAGCTTGACCCCAACCCACTAAGAAAAGCACTTCAGATTAGTATTTTCTGCCAGGCCATGCTGCAAATTAACGCTCTTAATTGTACTGGCATGGTGCTTGAGGGGAAAAACTAATCCTAAACTCAGAGAAATCAGAAGAAGGACTTTAATTCTGCTCTACTAAGCAAGAGGGTTATCTTAGAAATTAAGGAAATATTTTAAGCAGAAAAAGAATATTTCAGTCATCATTATTTTCTAGAATGATCTGTTGTCCATCTGAGCAATTTTGTTTCATGAGCTTAAACTTCTTTCCTTCAGATAGTATTCTAGTGCCAAAGAAGTCTTTGGTCCTCCTGGTCATCCCTCTTTTTCTATATCTTACCGCAAGATGACATAAATATTTTGTTTCACCTTCACAGGTTCATCTTTTGCTTTGTCCTTAAAGATGCAAAACTCTATAAATAAATTCTGGTCTTGCCATTATGAAAAACAAGTTACTTATCCTTCTTGTGCTCCTAGTCTTGAAATTTCCATTCACCTATGCTCTTACCTCTCCACAAATACTCTCACCTCCCTCAAAACTACATATTTTTAGAAGAAGGGTACTTGATTTAGTAATCAGTGCACATAAAAAAAGTACTAAAAAAAAGTTTAAAAAATGGCTCTATCTCTCTAACCTGGTTTCTCCAATTACTGAAGTTTGAAGAGGATGTTCACATCCAAAGTGACTAGAAATGAGCACTTAATAGATGCAATACATTCCCAAGTCAGCAAAATACAGTGCTGAAGACTTAGAACTGAATTTATCCTTGGGAAATCACCAGATAGCTCCACAGAATTCTACAGACTGCTATTTCTTAAAAATAGCAAATGATAAAGCCAACACTTACTGTAAATAAGACTGCAGAGTGAGAGGTAAGAGTAAAAATGTACGTCAAAAGGACTTTTGGAGATGCAAAAAGTCCAGATTCCTCCCCAAGGCACAGCTAAGTTTTATTGGGGTGCTCTTTTGCCATGTCCAGATAAGTTTTAAAAACCTCTAGGGCTGGAGGTCTCTCTCTAAGCAACTTGTCCCAGTGCTTAACCTTGCTCCCTGTGAAAAGCTACCTCTTCAAATCCAACAGGAGACTCCTTCATTGATTCCTTCAGTGGCCACTGTTCCCTGCTCTGTTGCTGTGCACCCCCCAGAGGAGCTGGCTATGACTCCTCTAGTGCTGCAACCAGCTCCCTGCAGTGCCCTTTCTCTTGTCTCCTGGCAATACATCCTCCAGAACCTCAAAGCCTCCCACTCACCACTATATTTTCTTGACCTCTTTCTTGTTTTGGAGCACTGCAAAATGGGCACAGCTGTTCCACTGCAACAGAAGAGGAGAATTCCTTGCCCCAACCCTGCATCTGTGACTGGCCATCAGGAAGCCTTCCTTGCTGTAAGGGCACTTTTTACCCGTAATTCATGGCCCACTGACTATTGGCAGCTAGGCTGCATCCTTACACTGGGTAATCCCAAATCAGATGCAGGACTTCTGCTGAGCTGTCTGAGTGAAGTGTATTTTAACAGAATTTTGAGAGAGATACCCCTGTCCTAAGAAACTTAAGCCTAAACTAGGTGAGACAGGTAGATGAGACAGGAAACAATAACATTTCAAGAAAGACAAGTCATTAAAAAGAAGGCCAGTTAGAAGTTTTAAGACTGATTCAGAGGGACCATGAAGACAAATGCAAATTCAGGAGCTTCTGTTCACTGTGTGGAAGACAGATAATTGAGAGACTCAAATGCAGGAATGGGTGATAGAAATAAATAAAGCAATAGTATTAGAGGGCTACCTGACTGTAAGGCATAAGAATAAAAGAATGATTAAAAGCAAAATTAGATTATGTACAACCTTAGGCCTGCTGCTCATCTCTTCATTCAGTTATTTATTTTTTCACTTCTGAGTTTCCAATTAGGCAACATCAAAGATGCACAAGCCACTTTAGGTATAAAAAGGTCTTCAAAAGAAAAAAAGTACTGCAGTCTGTCTGTACTATCTGACAAGGAAGAGTTCAATAAACCTCAACTGCACTTGAACAATGAGGAATGAAAAGTATAACCTTAAAATATAAGTGATGGAAAGAAATAAGCATGTGCCTGAAAGGAAATCTCAAATTCATCATCCTAAGCTTTCAAATACAAACTTTAAACAAAATGGAGGGAGCTGAAAATACCTATTCATTTTGCTTGTGAGAAAAAACAATCTCTCATGCCTTTAGGCAGTACAGAATTATGTAGTCTTTTGAACTGAAAAAGTGCAAACTGTAGAGGATCAGACTGAATAAATGTTAAGATACCAGTCTCACAGGGCCTTTGGGAATCTACTCAATAACAATATTTTTGTTATTGTCACACACAGGAATGGAGTATCTGTTATAGTTATTTACAACTTGCAGAGTAACCAAATAAAAATGAAAGGATGCATTTATGCAATAAGGAACAGAGTCAAAGACAGAAAATATCTGCATGGTAATATGTAACACATATAAAAAGACCCATCATTATAAGGTAAATTGTACAGAAAGAAGGCAAAACAAACAAACAAAGAAAAAAAACCACAAACCACCCAAAAAACCTCCACACCAAATGGATAAGTTTCAATTGGGCTATGCTATAAGAAATACTATGTGGAAAAACTTAAATCTATTTCAAATGTTGAAAAGTTAGTCTGGTTAGTAGGGCTCTTTCTCCCACTTCATGTAAAGATTTGACATCTAGAATTTATTTAGTCCTTATAGCAAGAAGAAACCTCCTTATCATAAAAAAGGCAGTCAGCAGCAACTGGATGGAGGAACAGTTTCCTAAATCTGTAAAGTTTATTCCAGCACTACTGCTACAGTTGTTGCAGATGGGACAAGGGTTGTATCCTACATCTGAAAATGAGACATAAACATCTGAAGAAGGCTTTTTGAATAAGTCCTCATGTCGACCTTGTTGCAAAGACCTGCTTTCTGAAGATAAATTTTAGGTGACCTTTATTCAGGTTACAATAATCGTGGCAGCTGTGCAGAAGCCCTTTGGTCTTGATGATGGGAAGGTTGATACCAACACAATCCACCTCCACTGCAGAAGTTCTTTCTGTACTGTTAAGTAGAAGTCTCAATAAAAATCTGAGGCTCTTGGCTGAGGATCTCAGTATATCTCAAGGCTGAGATCCAACTCAATATGCAAATATATTGTGCCCTGTTGAGCCAAAATTAAGCAAAAGATAGGTATAATTTTCAATAGATGGTATTTAGCTTGTAATATCATAAAAAGTATTTACAAACCCTGATTATTTGGTCTAAGCCTGTAATCCTCTTTAGGAGTAAGATATCTACTGCATAAATAGCTTCTTGAGGAAGAAAAAATCAACTTCATTATGTGGCAACCTGTAAAACTAGCTACATCTTCTTGTGAAAAGAAAAAGATAAGAAGGCATGAGGGAGCTGACTCTGACACCCTTCCTACAATAATCTGGAACAATACTTCAAGAAGAGCAAAAAACAGGTTTAATCATGCCCTTCTTTTATTCTATCATATGCCAAAAAAAGGTTTAAATCTCTTTCTTAAATGACATACTTTTACTTCCTTATTGAATCTGTTATTTCATCTCTTTTATCTTTTACTTTCTGCCCTTTTTATTCAATTGCTAAAATTGGTCAGCAGAATTGCACATCAGGTACACAACACTTCCTTTTATTGGCATGACATACATAGGAGACAAGAGCTTAACAGGCCAGTAATTACAGGCCGTCCATAAGGTATCATTTCCTGCAGGCAATGCATGTTCACAGTTATAGCAGAGATGAGGCCAAATTTGATTTAAACTATCCATTTGAAGTTCCTTTTTTCTGCAATTATTCAAAGTCCATCTTTGCACCAAATACAATATTCTCTAATGTCAGGACTCTACAAAAATGGAGCAAAGAACTTGGACCTTTAATGTAGCTACAGCTAATGTAAAGAGAGAAGTGAAAATATAGAGTTGGCAGTAACGAAAAAGTCACTAAAAGGTGCAAAGACATAGGGGAAAAAATGGGGAACTGGGGAGACAAGAACTCAGAGGGAATAACAATTGCCCCATCCACAGACGACGTGGAGGTTCACAATTACCTACCTGAGTGATACCTGTCTGGTGTTCAGTGACTCAGCAGGACCTCGTGTTGGAGTAGTCAGGCATTAGAACATTCTGTCTGGGAGTAGGTTACCTATCTACTGTTTCTATCAGAAAATAAATAATTGCTGTGTACTCATAAATTCAGTAAATTCCTGCTTGCAAGTCTCTGGGGATGGTAAAAGATGTTCAAATAAAAGTGAAACAGTAGAGAAAGAGTACAGAAAATAAAAGAATGATTTGATTAAAGAGTTATGTATCAGTTTGAATTTACTGCAGTTTTTAGAGTTAGAAAATGAAGCTGATCTTCAGGTTTTGCAAAAGATAAACAACTTTGCCAATTCAGAAAATCAGTTCACATTTTTAAGTCTCAATGTTGATAAAACAGTATTTTTCAAACAGTTGCCTCATTTTGAATCTGACTTTTGTGGCAACATCATGAAAGCATAGAGAAGAGCAAACTGTTTCCTTCAGGGCCAACATGGTATGTGGACATTACAGAAATGTCATTATAAAAACCTTTAGTGTTACAGCAAGATCACCAGCAATCTACAAAGATTGACCAAATAGACTGACAGGCTAAAGACCTTGTCTACAAGTCAATTTATATGACATTCTTTTTCCAGTTCTCATTTTCCTGAATACAGTGTTGCCAGAATGTTGACAATCTTCAGAAGACAAAAACCAATTCTATATTAAAGTTCCTTTAATTAGTTTGCAGATGCCATAAACTTACTTAAATATTGACTAGTATTTTTCAAAAAAACATAAACCTGAATCCAAAAGGTGCAGATTTGGAGGGCAGGTTAAGTGCCAAATGACATTAATTCATGAGCTATAATTTTAATGAACACATCACAGTCCTGAACAAAAGCTTCCCTTTAATACAAGAGTGTTTTAATGAAACCACTCATCTTTTACCTGGTATAAAACATGAATGCTAAATATACAAGCACCTATGTTTTGAGATTTCTGCAAAGTTAGGAAAAGTAATGACCTGCTTTTAAAAGCAAAATTACAGCTGTATGTTGCAAATAAGTATGTGCTCAGAAGTCTCAAAACTTGTAACAAATCCATTTAAATGAAACGTGCATGGAGACTCTTGAGTTTTGCTCTGCAGGGGAGTCACAACAGTCATTAAAATATATTAAGCTCCACAATAAATAGAGCAAGTGCTCATTATAATATAATGAGTAAAATTATCACACAATGGTCCTGTGGAGGAAACTCACTGCATTTCAAGAATGTTATACCTCTTTTTCATTAAAAAAAAAAAAAAAAAATATCCCAAACAAACATAAATGGGGACATCTCCTGTCTCAGTTCAGAACTAGAAAACTTATAAGTATGTTGACATGACATAGCACAGCAAACACACTACCATAACGTAACATAAGCCAAACTGGCTCCAGTAGCACAGTAGGCATTAATAGCTTTAGGAAACCAGCCATCACCTGACCTATATAGTCTGAAAGAGCTCAAGTTCATTAACCTTCAAGTCACAATGAAAGGCTAGGTAGTCAACTGTCTTCCTGCAGGCTTTCCTTGAGAGGTATTTACAAACCTCCTGAATAGGTTTTCATCTAGGATGCTATTTTTCAAAGGTCCTTACAAAGGAACATCCCTCTGGTCGTCTTTTCCATTTATCTGCCTCATGGCTAAAGAAAGATCATCAAAATAATGGTGCCCTATTTTTCTTTCACTGCATCCACCCTGTTGCTCCCCCAGCTTTCTCTGCTTTAGATCTGGAATGTGACAAACCTTCCTATAAAATGACATAGCTCTCTAATCCAGCAGAAAATTAACTCAGGAATAAAACCCCCAAGTCCTAGAGAAAAGCAGCAACTTGTCGGCTGAATAATTTTGCATGCATTGTCCATAAGCTCCTCTATGCTCTCCGAGGATTGATTCTCTGGTAATACATATCCATCTACTAACTTCTCCTTAACAGAGCAAGAGGTCTCCAACATTATGTTTTTCCCTTATAGTTTAACACATGGTTGGTATTAGAATGATGCAGTTGTTTGAGCAGGATCTGAGAAATATAAAAGCCTCCTCCAGGAAAATATTCACTTAACATGATCACTCCTCCTAAGCCCTCTAAACTTACTGTCCAATTAATAGTACACAAGTGACATGCACTGTCAAGCCAAAGCATTTATGTCCCAGCAGCAAGCTGGGGAATGAACTAGAGCACTCGGTCAGCTCTGGGGACCCACTCCATATCTAAAAGCTCTGCACAGTCTGCATGCCCATAACATGCCTGCTAAATACCTGGGAAGAGGTACCTGCTGCTTGAAGAGACTTGTGGCAGCAGGTCCCATCACCTGCTCCAGGATCAGTAACTGTCTGCTGCTGCTTGGGACAATTGTGGTGCACCCACTGTGTTAATGTATAGGGAATGGTATGTCTTGGATAGCTGTCCTGAGAATATATAAAATAACAAATAAATCTAGTTTAGGAAACACTAGACCTTGTATGAATCAACTGTTACTGTGAATACTTTGGCAGTCTTTACCTGACACTGAAAGAAGCTCAACCAGCTAGAAATGCTGAGTGCCACTTCAAAACATGTTAGCTTGCTGGTTGTTTTGACATTTTCCAAAACCACTTAGAAAGGTTTCTAGTACAAAGCTACACAGGATTTCAAAGTGTTAGTTGTGCATTCATTGAAAATGAATAAGAATGAACATTATACCTCATCAGTTTTCTAGAAGAAGTTTCTTAAATGGTTCATAACTTAAAAAAAAAAAAAATACAAAACCCCAACTTAACATACAAGGCTAAATGAACTGATTATTTTACACCTTCCCTCATGCAAATAGAAAAATATTTAAGATCTCTCTAGGCTGAATAGTCAAGATAATAACTCTGAGCTCAAATTCCCCAAAAGGAATGCAAGAACTCATGCTTTAATGAACAGCAAATAGATAACAAATTTTCTTCATCAGCAAAGTGTATGGAAATTGCACGTAATAAATGACGCATAGCTTTTTTCTTGATTTTATTACTCCAGTAAGAAAGCTTATTATTTATTGAAAGACCAAATGTAAAACATACAAGAAATAGTGATTGAGGACTGTAATCCAGACATAAATTAGTTTCCCTTTTTTTTTTAAATATTGGCAGTTGCCATGAGCAGTTAATGGCTAACATGCTACAATGCTGTTCATATGCCCTAGTTTTATTTCACCTCTCCTGAAAGCTAAGATTTCACATTTAGAACAGTCAGCACTTCCCAGGTGCTAATACAATACATCAGTGTTAAAAATACCTTTTTACCGTCAGATGAAATCTTTCTCATTATTGAACAAACTAAAGGAGCTACCTCCCTTTTAGCAACTACTGTTTCCTTCAAATATGCACAAACACATGCATACACACTCCAACACCCTGAAAATTAATAGCAGTATTATTGGCCTGAGACCATTGCTAAACTACTAAATTTTTCACTAATTATAGGAATGTTCTCTACTAAAGGAACACTTGCACTTTACACATAGGACAGGATTCACTGAGGCAGTCTCAAACCTGGCTCTGAATAACTTAAATGCTTGCCCTGCAATTATAGAGATTGTATTCATGTTGTTATTTTTAAAAATTTTTTGTTCTATCAGTTGTCATATCATCAACAGCAGAACAGGACTGAAAGTTTGACCAAATACAAGCCTGAGAAATTTCAGCCCAATATGAAGTGACATCCTAAGCCTCCTTCAAACAACAGCCCAATACATAAATGTTGTTCACAAGTAAAAGACACAAGACTGTTTTCTCTGGGCAAAGTATAATTATTGAAAATGACAGCAATGATAGTCTCTTGAACCAAAAGTTTTTCTGTCACAGCTTTCCCATCACCCAGTAAGAGCAAGATGTAAAATAAAGAGAATTTAAGTCCAAATGTATGACTTTTTTATAACACTATATTACTGACTCGGTTAAGCTGACTGATCATAGAATTCCAATAAATCATTTAATATAATTATGAAAATGCACATTCCCATCTGTGAATATAAGATGACTTGGGTCAAAAAATTGCTCAGTCTAGTGCCACACAATGTTACCAGTAATACGTACATGCTTTTAAGAGTTCCAAACACTGTATTTAAAAGAAAAAAAAAAAAAGTTAATATTAATTTCTTTGTACCTTCTCAAAGATTGTGTGTGTGTGCGCATACCATATATACACCTCAACTGTGCTGTAAGGGCTTAATGGCAATTAATTATGAAACAATACAGTGCATGATGGAGACACTGGAACAGGCCGCCCATAGAACGTGTGGACATCCCATCCATGGCAGTGTTCAAGACTTTGAGAAACCTGGTCTGGTGAAAGATGGCTATGCCTGTGGCAGGGCAGAGCAGGTTGGATTAGATGCTCTTTAAAGGTCCCTTTCATTCCAAACCATTTCATGGTTCTATGATACACTTGGAAATACCAAGACCAGGAGTCAACCAAGTAAAGAGTTGGTTGTTTTCAACAGGAATACTGCACAGGGAGAAGACATGCTAGGAAGTATTTAACCACATATATTGAAGCATGTACTTCTATATCACTATCAGGGAGAGGCAGACTTCTCCAGAGAATGGTTCAAAGCAACTGAAGTACACGAAAAACTTGAAGATATCTGATTTGCAAGAGCCCAGTTCACTGTCCCCATCTAAGAGAGGACCTGAACGAGGAAACGGCAGTTCCCACTTCTCCATCCAACAGACTCTCCTAAAGAAAAGCCTGCTGGTCCTATCGCCTCACTCATCTCATCTGTTAAGTCAAGACAATATGGCTGATCCCTTTTGTAAAGTAATTTCAGGGTTCAATATTACAGTACACTGTGCTGTAAGAACTTTTGTTCTACAAAGAACAAAAATCTCACAGACCACCACAGTCCTATGGTAGAAATGCTGCTGATACCTCATCTAGCTTGGGTATTTTTATACCGCACTTTGCAAACAGCCTTGAAAATTTTCCGTGTAGGGACTGGATAAATTATATCGAAACCTAGGTAAGGTGAAGTGAGAATGGAATAATATGTCTGTGGCCTAAATATAGTACCTTTTGGAAGAAAATTTGCTTAAAAGAAGCAAGCGTTTTCATAAGGAGCGGGGAGTAAAGTCTATAATTGTAAAAAATGCTTTGTCTTTTCTGTGATAACACACCCAGCTTTAACTTTGCTCAGGTTTGAACTGATTCCACAAAAATATAAATGACAATTGCCATGAAGCAAAACTATATTTCTTACAGGCCTCAAGCAACCACTGCATGTATTTTCATTATATAAGGACTGCAGATGTGTAAATGCTACCAAGTTGCTTGTCAATTACTCATAAAGCTACATGACTATGTTATTCTGGTTGTGTTCAATCCACAAAGACATGATTTACAAAAAAAAAAAACAAACCCCAAAACAAACCTGAAACAGCAACTTCCTCCACATAAAAACAACCCCTAAATGGGAGATTAGTCTTATACATTCCTTTCAAACTCCAAACAGGTTTCTTTTAAATTCCGTTTATTCTCCTTGTGCATATTAAAACTAGTTAAAAAAAAAAAAATTAACAGTACATTATTAAAAGAATCTTTTAAAACATTTCCGTATTAACTGTTTTTCTGATAAAACCTGGCTTTGGAGGAAAAAAAAATCTTATCCTGCCAATCTTTGTTCTCCTTTATATGATACACGATTTTTTTAGCTCTAAATTCAGAAGCTTCTCAAGAATTCCACTTCCGTTCTTTGAATTTCCAAATTCCATGTAGCTTCGATTGCTGTAAATGAATAGCAAAATTGTGTATAATTCAAAACTGAGGAATAGAGTAAGGGAGACAGTAACACTTCAGTATTAGGTTCTGCAATATTTCTTTAAAACATTGTCATGCAATGTCCATTCTATTATTATTGTACAATGCTCATGTCATATATGAAGCTACAGAGTGCTTTAGGGACTTGTCCAAGACTGCTCATCAAGTATATGATGAAGTTTAAGCACTTCACCCTGATTTATCAGCAGACTATACACATACATATTTAAACTACAGCACTGTTGACCATGGAAAATAAGTTTTCTACTATAATTAATGCTAGTGAGATATACATGCTGGATTATACAAACCTTTGTAGGCTGTGCTGGGGTTTTCATATGGAGTTTGTTCTTATGACCTTCACACACGTATCATCTTCCTCTAGGAGAAGATGGATAGAATTTCTTCTATGAATACAATCACTTTCTGTTGTTGGGTGGGTTTTGCTGTGTATTTTGTCCTCTTCCTGCCATTTCAGTGGCCATCTTTATTTTGTATTGACTATAAGCAATGAAACTGTGCTCCATGATGTCACGGTGGCTGATTTAGCTCAGGCCCCTTTGCAGGACAGGTCTGCCAGGGCTAACTAGCTGTTAGCTGTCCAAACAGGAGCTCATGTTCATCTGTATGGAACAGATGACTCACTGGTATTTAGCTGGTTTTATTCAATCTGATAAGACTTATAATTTTTAGCACTAATTGTATTAACAGAAATGCAGCTCTTAACCATGAGAAGGAGCTATGTTTAACAGAATTTTTCATACCTTTCAAATTTCATTTATCAGCCAGAGATAAAGGTTGAAATCTCCCAAACAACCATATTGAGAACTAATAATTCAGTTGCTCATGTTTTTAATAATATTTAGAGCTCACATGTTAAATGCTTCAGAGTTCAGAGGTAAAATTAGTTTTACAAAAAACAAAAAAAAAATAGTCACTTTTAAGTATAGATTATTCCCCGAAGGGTATTACGTAAATTTTACGCACCACAGGAATGTCAGTACTGGTGCAGTAACAACTGTGCTTCTCTGGCGTGCACACATGCACCCTCATACACTAATTTTGGATGTTGATGACATTTATCCCCAGTTGTTTTATAACTTTGCATATGCTCACCAGAACCAGTGCTATGAATTAGCACAGCATGCACCAACAAAGTGGCTGAGTTACGGTCTCTGCATTGCAGGACAAAAACACTAAACAACATTTTTAATGTAGGTAGTAAAGAACAAAGCTCTCAAATTAAGCTACTTGAAGAATTAAACTGGGCAAAGTACAAAAACTTCGACTGGTATTTTTTCCTAATAGCAGAGTCAGCAATCCTATCCTAGAAAGTCTTATAGGATCCTCAATGCCTGCAAGTGGAAGGCATTTAGTTTTGAATCTCGTCTGTAAATGGTTCAGTCAGCAGCACAGTGCCCCCTAAGCCACGCTTGTGCACTGAATTTGCTCCTGTTTAAACTGAAGTGCTGCCTGACACATTGCTTCTCCTGTCATTCTTTAGAAAAAGCAGGTAATAGTAAATGAGTTGGTTTGGTTGTTTCCTTGATCTGTTTTGTGTGTTTTTTGGTTGGATTATTTTTTTCTTTTCTGATTGATTGACATTTTCTAAGGAGAAACGAAAAAGTTATTTACTGTAGTCCTTAAGTAGGATGATTAGTAACTTTAACTACAAAAGAAGAGTATTACACTGTTTCCATAGGTAGACATAAAAAAAAAAAAAGAGCCACACCTTAATTTGCATTAGGTAACTATAACATACTTTGTCTTCTTCAGAAAAGTATGAAATGAAATGAAATGAAATGAAATGAAATGAAATATGCTGTCAAAGGCAGTGAAGTAGGTTAGGGAAGCCTTTTGATTATTTCTCTAAATCAATCTTCTTACCTTTACAGTTAGGCAAAATGTCAAACATTTGCCAAACTTTTAAATTAATTTTATATTTGCCCTGAAAACAAATATTTACTATCATTCAGTAGAAGGATAATTTATGCAGAAGGAAGGCTTCAGTGTTTTCACACAACTGTGCATGGTTGACTGCAGCACAGAAGTAAAGATCTGGAAATGAAGGAGCTATGTTTAGTGTCTCAGAATGAAAAATAAATTCTATACCTTGAATATAGGCAGTGATTTTATCACCTGTGCCAACTGAAGTCATAATTTTATCTGTGTTTTCCATTGTATTTCTTTTGATCGTGAAAAACTAATGGGGCGTTGGTGCACATGAAATTGAATATATCTCAAACCCTAATCTGAATGATAAACTACATTAAAATATAAGAAATGCTCATACTGCTTTACAGAAATCCAGTCAATGGAATACATGCAGGCATCTACGTTTGCCACGTTTCATTGGCTTCTGTACCCTGTCCTCCTTGTATCTTGTCACTCATGTACACAAAACAGACTCTTACAGACACACACATACACACACACAGGTTCAGGACTATGTTGTTTTCAAAGATACATATTCGGGAAGTCATCCTGAGGAACTCCTTGCTTGCTAAAACACTCAGTTCCAGACCACTGACAGTTCAATCAGTCAAAATGTGGTGTGAACTAAAGGCACATAGTAGTTTTTGTTTATTACAAAAGGTACTATTGGGGTGGGCTAGGAGGAAATGAAGAGAGGATTTATTTCTGCCTGTGCATTATTTACAGTGCCCTTTACACAAAGTAAAGTTAGGTGACTGCTTAAGCTTGAACAAGCAGCTAAAGGTAAATCTGCAGGAGGTCTTCGTTTGCTGCAATTTCAATCCTTACTCATCACATAAAATATTACA
>VZTE01001414.1:321312-460173 GCA_013397775.1 Eulacestoma nigropectus | reverse complement strand
CGCCCGCCCCCGTCCTTCTCCCCTCCCCGCCTTGTTTTCCCCGGCTCCAGCACTTTGGGGCCGCACGCAGCCTCCTGCGCGCAATGGCAGACCTGGGCTAGCCCCGGCGCTCGGACAGATGCGCGATCCATCCATCCATCCATCCATTCATCCATCCATCCATCCATCCATCCATCTGTCCTCCCGTACCGATATAACCAGTGCGTTCGGGCACAGGAATATCCTTGTCCGGCAACTGCGCGGCGACTGCGAAACCCCCCTTTTCGTGCTTGAGGTGCAGAAGAAGGACGGCTCCAGCTCGGTGACAGCGAGCCCCTAAATTCGGTGCCGGGAAGGGGGGCCGGGGGCCGGGAGGGCTGGGCTGCCGAGCGGGGCGGGAGTGCACAGAAGGGGCGCACCACCGAAAGCGGGCAGTACGGCACTGCTGTGGCAAGCCGGCGATAAATTTTCCCATTTCTGTGCAAAGTCGTCACAGCCTGCTAAACATTCCACTGCCCAGCTCGTTCATCAGCCGTCCACGTGGTCCGGCGGTGGCTGTAAGATTCAGACTGAATGATGCCGTTCAGTGTCTCCTTCCAATCCTGGTGGGGCACAGGAGGTGTCGCATTAGCAACCCGTCCCCTACCAGATCGGTCCTACTCTTTTAAAGATTTCCTGCCCTCTAATACCCCTATAGTGATATCACTACACCAGTGACTGTAAGTTGGTGGATAATTTGTGCCCTTTCAGGCTGGCCTGGATCAAAGCAGGCTGGCTGATGCAAAAGTAATTCAAAAATCGGAACCTTGTATAATATATTTACTCCAAACACACCTTATTCGGAATTAAGATTAATGGCATTCTCCTGATTCAGGATTTCAGGAGTGGGGCAACCGTATCAGACTCTGCTTATCCAACCTGCTAAGACAGCGTATTAAAAATGTAATCAACATATAAGTGAAAGCCCTGGCACATACCCTGCTGGTGCAAAGGAACCTTGCTTCCGGCCAGCAGGACATGTACCCTGGAGTGAGCCATGAAACCAGAGCGTGCTTGAGTCCCCAAGCTCTGGCAGGAAATGACAGAATGAAAGAAAAGAAAGCTACTGCCTTTTTTTTTTTTTTTTTTTTTTTAATGTATTATGGGTCAGAAGCAGCATCTGAAGTACAAATGATAGGTACCCCATGTAAAATGATCTAGATTTGAAAAGGAGGGCTGAAAAGAGTAATTATACAATTTAACATAACCGGAAGGGAAGCTGTTACACCAGATTAGATGGAAAGAACACTGCTCACTGAGATCACTTGGACTGCTGGATTTTGAGAACTTTTCAAACGAAATCGCTCTGAGCTGCTCAGCAATATACATTAAAAATGATTTTGCTAGCAGGATAGGGAATTGAAGGCAAGAAGCAGCTAGTTGTTTGAATTTGAGGGATGTAAGCTCTTGGAGGGAACGAAATAGAAGCTGTTTCAATTTGCTATTTATACGTCCTCTGGCTTGCAACTGCAGCACATATGAATCAATGCTTTAATACACAGTCTTCAGAATGTTCTCTCACATACAACTTCTGTTAGGTTGTGCATAGCTCCAGATTCAGATCTCATAATCTGGGGGATGGGCTGCTTCTATCCAGATGCTTTCACTATTTTACTGCACTATGGCAGAAGCAAATTTTTAATCTCCTTGCCAGGGAGGTAGTTGCATTAGTAACATGGAGGGGGAAAAAAGGAGGGAAAAAAGGAATGGAAAGACACATTTCCTTTCATTCTCCTAAAGTCCAGACAATTTCACATGAAAACAAATTCATGTCAAGCCATTCTCAGTGCATAAAATGAAAGAGATTAAATATAGGGTTGCCTTTCAGCCTACCTACCCTTGAATGAAATGCTGCTTAGGTGTAACAACCCAGGGATACAGTTGAAAATAAAACATTTTATTTTTAAGCTCTTTTCTCAGTGATTTCCATTGAATAAGACAGAATTATGAATATTCACCAGATACTCAGAGCATGTCATCAACTCATTTGTTTCTGCAATAAGATGTTTGACAAGCAGAGGGAAGTCTTGATGCTCCAGAAAAGCATTTAGAAGGTGAAAATCTGCAATTCTTTCTTAATATATATATGTGTGTATATACATATATATATACATATATATATATAATAAATACATGCACATGCATTCATATAGACATATTTCATAGTCTTCTCACAGGCAAGAGTAAAGAATATCTGTGTGAAGAGATTATACCCAGTATTGCAGGCTAATTTGATATACAATGATCAAAGTTTTCTTAAGAATTCAAAATTATGCCATTTCAAGAAAAAACTGACAATTTGAAAAAATCAGCCTCAATGAACTCTGACATTTCTTTTAAGCCTACATTTTTAGACTAAATACTGAGATTTGGTGTTACTGATGTTAGGTCAATCCTTTCATCAGTTTGAATGCTAAAAGAATTTGAATTTGTCATGGGGAAATAAAGTCTGATGAAAAGAACCTCAAAATGAAGTTACTGTCTGGGACTGCAGGAATTCCAGAGAAATTTGAATATAACCCTTGAAGTCATTGTCTGCATGGGTCTTGCCTAAGGAATCCAGCAAACTTATACAATTCTAGAAGTGCATCAAAATACAGAACTTTATCAATCACATTCAGTAAGTTCCCTTCCTAGACTTGAGAGCTTGTGACAATGATTATAGGGGCAGAAGAAAAGAAGGGGCTCTTTTTGTCCCTTCTAACTTGTGGATTTGCTATGTTTAAAAGCAATATTGAAAAGGAGATAACTAGTTATGAACGACATATATAGCTGTACCAAAAATAAACTAGTTTCTACAGATTTAAAACATAATTATTTTTTTGCTGCTTCAGTTAATAAATTATAGAACATGGTCACAAAATGAGTTTCTCTTTGTAGGTGCTTCATATATTAAACATGTATTGATTGTCTTGCAGGTAACTGCTAGCGAACAAATCATCTAGCTAACATTCAATTAATTAAAAAACACTAAGTGGTTCATTAATACATAAAGTAATGAAAATTCCAGGTAATTTATAGATTACAAAGTTCCTGTACACAAGACAGATGGATAAGGAATGGCTAAGATCATATTGGGATAAGGATGTTGCCAAGTTCAAGTCCAACTCTTTCTTTTTCTTAAACATGTGTACTCTAATAGCTGCAGTCTAAGAAAATTAGCTCAGTCGCTGCCAAGAACCTCTGCTCACACACTGAGAGCAACTGCATTGGGAATTTTCATGTTCTTGTTCAAAAGCATCAGGGAATAGCATAGTTAGCCCTACCTCCAGAAGCAACTTCTCAGTCTACAAAAAATTACAAACCCCTTCCCTTTTTCCTAGATTTGAAAGAGTGAAAACAAAGGATTCTACCATTTCATGCCACCAATTTCACATTCACAAATCATTATTTTTGTTGTCAGCTGCAGTGCATAAGAACCAGTCCCAGCCATATGTCTGAGAACATATTTGACACTCCCCACCAATCTATGTTTCTCGTCTTAGTAGATGCGCATTTTTATTTGCTGACTTATTAATAAATATTCTTATAACTATTTCTTTATGCAGGAATGAATTTTCTTAAAAGTTTGTATATGATTTACTAATGACAGTTCTTTAGAAAAGATCATCTAAAAATATATCAACAAGTGGAATTAGCAATTGGGCCTCGAGTTTAAAAGCATAATATGTCAAGTTGAGTATAAAAATAATGTATATAGTTTGATGATGCATCACATTGGGACACAATTGACTCACTACGCTACTGCTATTTCTATTTAAAATAGGATCTAAATGTAGTAAAACATAAAAATGCAAAAATAATTTTGACATCAAATGCATTTACAATATTGTTACATTTCTATCTCTAGATAGCTAACAGAAAATCATACGAAAACAGATTACAGCAGACAAAATTTTCATTTTCTGATACATAACAGTGGGTCACAAATTTTTAACTTGTCTAGTGGATGAACATACAACTGAGTCATCTTCATGTTCCTAATGAAGACTCTCTGGAGGATTCTCATATCATGCCCCTATATTTTTATTTTTAATTCAGTGATGTGCACAAATATTCAGAGGGAATAGGATTAAGACAGTTCATTTTGCATATGGTCTCTCTGAATATTCTGTAAGGTATACCTTTCCTCTAAAAAAAATTAATAGTTGATTAGAAAAAGTAAATTTTTAATACAAGTTAGCAAATTCTACACTATACTAATTGCAGAGGGAATGGCACTGCTGATACTGCCTTGGCTCCTTCTACACTAAGCATCACTGGAGTATTTTCTAATAAAACAACAACAGCTGTTCCTAGATATATGATGCCAATAACAGTTGCCAGTCACAAAAATCTTGTGATAATGTAGTCACTTGCCTTTAGTATTGCATGAGACAGCAGGTAAAATATACTGACAGGACTTGGAGAAAACAACATAATACCTGGCAGTTTGCTACCTGTTACCATAAAACTCTCAGCTAATCAGTCCCTCTCTGAATGCAGGAAAGATAGAAAAAAATATAAAGGGCCACAAAAGAGTAACATGATGTGTCAATCTCAGTCTCTGCATGAAAACAGACAAGAAAGAAGACTCGACTGAAGGCAATTATGTGATTGACTTAGACATTAGTAGATCTTTCTGCCCATCCTGTGGAATTTCACAGTAGCATTTATAATAGACACCATTCCATCAAGAAACTTGCTTAATTGGGGTGTATCCTAGGAAACTAATACAACTGCGTAATTGTAGATCATGCAGTGACCAGTGTAAAATGGGATACTTCCTGGTAACTGTATAATGTTCATGTGTGATGGGTGGCATTTTTGTAAGTTTAAATCTGGCAATGAAGTTATCCTGATGTTTTTGAAACTAATGTAGGCAAAAATAAACTTTTTTCATACACAGACTGGTATTAAATCCTCACAGGTCAAGGTTCTCTGAAATGTTGCAAACGGTTATTCAGATACTCTATATAAAACATCAGATACAAATATGTCCTGTTTCAAATCATGAACATTATATTTGGTGGATATCTTACAGCTGGTAGTGAGATACGTTGTAACAAGAGCTTTAATAAGTTTTTGCTTAGCGGTAGGAAAAAACTAACAAGCAAAGGCTCCTGGGACATTATAAAGACAGATTTTCATAATATCATCCAAAAGCACATTATTTCTAGGGCATATTATGTACTTTTTATCTTTACTAAGATAAATAAATTGCTTCTCTTAGACTCAGCATTCCGTAGGCTACGGCAGATCAGAAAAGGGGAAATGTAAAATGTTACAAGATGATGATGCAACTTCTACTGAAGTGAGAATATCCTTTCCATTGAAACCATAATGCTGAACCATGCTGTAGATATGTGAAGGACAAATTGGGAAATTCTTGATACAGAATCTTCACTGAAACTCAGCAATCCTTCTGTACTGTATCCTATACTCCCTGTACTATAGCTGTGTGTTTTTCCAGTTATTCTTTTTTTACCACTTCTTCCAATATGAAGACGTGTACAGATATTATTTTGCTCCTTCCAAAAAGGTACAGGACCAAGAACATATATAAATATAGGAATATATGCTCATAGTTTCATGCCAAGTCAATGGGTACCACTGAGAGGAGTCTGGTTTCCTCTTTACCTCCTCTGCTTCATCGGGTATTTTTACATTTTGGTAAAATGTAAAAATAGAGCTTTCTCCTCTCCAAGCCAAACAGCACCAGCTCTCTTCTTCACCTGATATGGTGTATTTTCTGATCCATTTATAAGGTACACCACTGTTTGCTGCACTTTCTCTAGTACATGCTCATGTGTACTGGGGGGTTAAGAATGGGACTCGGCACTCCAGATGGGCCTCACCAGGACTGAGGCAATGGACAACTTCCCTTAACCTGCTGGTAATGCTCTTTTAATGCAGCCCAGGATTCTGCTGGCCTTCTTTGTCTCAAGGGGAAAAATTTGCACTGCATTTGTAGTAGTCATATTATGTAATTATATTGAGCACTAACATAGGACCAAAGTTGAATTTTGAAATTTACTGAGCTTTGTAGTAAAGCTCCTAGTTGTTGAATTACCTATACTTTGTGGAACAACAGTGTTTAGTACAGGGCTGTAGAATCAGTTAATATCTAATTCCAGTGTTTCTCTTAAATGAATTTATCTAATTTCCAGTTAGAGTAGGAAAAAGGATACATCTGAGTAGGTTTCTGAAAGAGGAAGAAACTGAGGGGAAGTGAAACAAAGGATAAATTTCTTGGCCACTTCCAAATTCTGAAAGCTTAGATGGACAGCATTTTTATTTAGAACTGTCAAATGAGAAAACAAGGTTAAAAACCGTATAGCGCTGTCCACAGCAACACCCTTAAGCGCTGTATCTGATGGGGGTTCTCCCCCATAAAGACCAATGTGTAAGCACAGCATCCTTCCTATTCTGCAGTGCCTAGCCTTGTGTGTATATCTCTCTCCAGTGTGCTTAGCACAAGTGGTAGATCATTAGATTTTACTGAAGGTTTAAAAATTCCAGTGGAGATAAGTCTTTGGTATCACCAAGGTAAAAGCCCCTCCCTGCTGCCTCTCTGTTGCATTCCTCTAGCCAGGCAATAAGAAAACCAAAGAAATAGAAATGAGAGCCAATAAACAAATTCTTACTCTCTTTGTTTCTACTTAAAGAAATACTGCAGTTCCACCAGCAAACTACATGCCCCCATATAGGTAATGTCATGGCTGCCATTTATTTAATAAAACCACCATCTACTGGAATGTTTCTCAGGTTGTGCTTTTCTTTTGCCATTCATTTATTTATTAGTGCTCACTATAATTAGTTAGAATTAAGAAAAACTAAGTTTATGACTAGTATGATCTGTTTAATAGGCCAAATAAGCAACGAGAAATAACCTCGTGTTAGATAGTGACAAACAATGAAGTAGAGACATATGTTTGTTCTGTTCCCCAAGCATAAACAGAACACAGAATTTCCCTGACTAATAAATTTACTTTCATTTTAATTAAAACAGAACATTTAGTTACATTTCCTCTGTTCTGTGAAAGAATTAAATAGATAAATGGCTAGCAGGAGAAAAAATGGCAACATTTTCTTTAGTGCCCCAACTGCACGCATAACTGATTACTACCCATCTGTTCACTAAAGGTGTAGGAAAGGCACATCATATTACCTTAGTCCCTTAAAAAGGCTTGCTAAAATACTTTGGTTTTGATCCCATATCTTCCAAAAAGAAAAAAGTTTTTCAAAAAGTAGAATTTGTCAGTTCTGTTTTGGTATAACATTAGATAAGCTGTTGTCATTGTTTTATTATTTTGATTCTTTCTACCATTAAATCAAAGCTCCTGGAGAGTGGCTCCCCTTGAGGAAATGATTGCAATGGCAATTCTATAGATTCTAGCCGAGAAGGAACCATTAAGTAAACAGTCACATGCAAGACAAGATGAAAGACTCCACTCACTTTCTCTGGTAGTAAGGCTAACAACTGAGGTTTGATTGATGCATATAGTCCAGCAAGGTTCTAATTTTGCTTTAAGAAACTGGAGAACTGAATTATCAGCCACTTCCCTTGGTATTTTTCTTTTCTAATGGTTAACGACTCCTGTATTTGGTAACTCAGTTTACTGGCTTTCAGGAGTTTTTAAGAAAATCTGTTCCATCTGCTGATAAAATGCCTCATTCTTCCAGTCATGTTAGAGGTATGTAGGTAAACGGGAGAAATACAAAATGGGACAGGATGCCTCCAGCAGTGTTTAGTGAAGTGACTGTCATCATTGGAGGGATACTTCCTGCTGCAGAATAACAGAAAGGTTTGGGTTGGAAGGGATCTTTAAAGGTCATCTAGTTTCAACCCCCCTGCCCTGGGCAGGCACACCTTCTGCTAGATCATGTTGCTCAAAGCCCCATCCAAGATGGGCTTGAACACTTTCAGGCAGTGGGCATCCACAACTTCTCTGAGAAACCTATACCAGTGCCTCACCACCCACTCAGTAAACAATAAATCTAATCTAAATCTACCCTCTTTTAGCTGAAAGCCATTGCCCCTTGTTTTAGTACTACATGCCCTAGTCATAATTTGTAGGCCTCTTTAAATACTGGAAGATTGCAACAAAGTCTCCCTAGAGACTCCTCTTCTCCTAGCTGAACAACGCCAACTCTCTCAGCCTGTTTTCACAGGGGAGGTGCTTCAGCCCTTTGATTATCTTCATTGCCCTCCTCTGGACTCAGTCCAGCAGGCCCATGTCCTCCTTATGCTGGAGTCCCCAGAGCTGGACTCAGTACTCCAGGCAGGATCTCATGAGGGCAGAGTAGAGGGGGAGAAGGACCTTCCTCAACCTGCTTGTCACGTTTCTTTTGATGCAGTTCAGGATACAGTTGGCTGTCTGGGCTGCAAGTGTACGTGGCTATTTATTAAACAAACAGAGAAATTCTTCAGCAACTGATACATGGCAAACCATGTCCATCTTCCAAAAACAGTAAGGAAGATCCACAGAAGCACAAGGCTGGTCAACCTTCCTTGAATCTCTATCAAATTTATAGAGCAAGTCGTCCTCTAAAAGCTTTTCAGGACAGCAGCCTGACTTGGACTGGCAAGTATGGATTTACCAAGAGAAAATCTTGCCTGACCAACTTGTCTTCTCTGATGAAACAACTGGATGTAGACAGCAGGGCAAATACCTTCCCTCAATATGAGTAAAGCTTTTGACACATTCTTTCACAGTATCCCCATAGTCATACTGAGGACTTTATGGGTTGAGTGGAACATAAGGTAGTGAAAGTCTGGCTGGACTGTAAGACTCTGAGAACCACTTGTATCACGAGTCAGTATTGGTCTAGACACTATTTAGCATCTTTGTCAACAACATGAACAATAGGACATTATGCAATTTGACAGATGAAACTTCACTGGAGGTTTCTTTGAAACTGCAAAACTAAGCTAGATATCTTAAAAACAGACCAGTCTTTCCTTTTTCCTATACTGACAATAGCAAAAATATTTTCCACGTTGGTCACCTATAATAGCTCTGCATGCCAGTCACCCAATGAACCAGCCAGTGTCATTTCTCAAGTGGTAAGAAATTCTATTCCCAGTTGGCTGTGCTAAAGACCAGCAAGTCAAAATCTTAGATTTATAGGATCTGCAATGAGAAAAAAAAAAAATGCAGAAATTTGCATTTATTACTAAAAGAGCTGGACTTACCTATATGGATGCAAAGAACAGACTACACAGTAAAAAAACTGCTGCTTTTACAATATTGTTTTTAGTGTAGCAGAAAAGCATGATCTAAACCCATAATGCTATTTAAAATTATGATTGACAAGGATGAGTTAACCTGTTGTTCCTTAAAGAATTTCAAGATAGAAATATTTAACAAGTTTTTCAAAAGTAAAAGTTTATTTACTCTTTCTTTCTAGTCCTTTTTAATATAGGGCTATAGATCACTGATCCTTTCTAATTCTTCTAAATGATTCAATAGAAATGGAGCTTCATTGTAAATGAAAACTCAGTCTACACTATGGATAAATTTATGCATATAACATTTCATAGCACTTACAGTATGTGGACTGTTGTATGTTCCGATGTTTTAAGCTTATGCTAGGTAATATTAGTTTCATTTAATATAAATTTGATTTTGACCTTACATGCTGTATTGTACCACATCTAAAAATATTTTTATCAGTGGCATTTAATGGAATCAGTACATCACCATAACCTAAACGAATAGGCAAAAAATCAATCTCCAGCATTTTTTTTTTTTGTCCCAATGCAATATCAGTATTAATAAAGACATTATTAAATTCCAACACAGACATTATTAAATTTAAGGTTTTATTTCCATGTCAGAGACCTAAGCCCTTTAATACGTCTTTTAATTAATAATGTATTTTTTAAGTTCATGGCTTCTGCTGTAGTATGTTTTTTAAGCCTATCTATTGTAAAAAGGTTCATCAGTATCACCAAAGCTGGAAGATAAAACACTCTTTATCTGATGTTAGTTATTAATGTGCTTCTGTTAATTTTGTGGAAACCTAAGTTGAAAGAGCCTGTTACAGAACATACATTTTCAAAACTGATTAGGGGACAACTTGGACTTTTCTGCCAGGAAAGAATAGAATTTCTCTGAAGTCCTCATATAACTAAGGGGAAAGAAGGAGGACCAAGAAGCAGAAGCACTGCTTGAGAGCAGCTGCCTTTCAAGGTTGTCCAAAACCTTTCCCAAGCCTAGAGGGGGAAGCCAGATGATGTGCAAAGTGCATCACCCATCCGCACTGATGTGATCCCGAGGGGCACTGCATGCCTGAGGGCAGCAGGGCACGCAGCAATCAGAGAAACTGCTGGCACTGCAGGCGTTGCACCAACCACCATAAGCTAGCCCAGGAGTAGATACACACAAGGGAAAGGTGCTTGAATACCTATAGCCCATGTCAGGGGCTTATACTTGCAAGACAATAATTGATACACAGAAATTTTCTTCTAGTTTTTTTTTTTTTTTTCTCTTTTTTTAACCTGGTCACACTTCTACTTCCTGTGAGTAGGGTTTGCTCCTCATTTGTTACAAGTGAAAAAAACTCTTAAAAACCTCTTGCTGGGTTAGATTTACTCAGTGAGTTCAGCAGTACAACAGCACAGGGAAATATGCAGTCCTTAGCATCTTTAAAGATGTGAGCTAGGTGAGCTAGCAGTGGGGACAGCTCTGGAAGGCAGCTTTTTGCCTTTATCAGAAGGCAAAACTGTCTGGTTTTCAGACCAACAAAAGCCAGCTCCAGAACTGACAGATACTGACAGCAGGGAGAAGCATTCACATAAATGGATGAATTCAAAAAGTCTATAGTCAACTTAAAAAGCCTTGGTAGAACTTTGACAAGAGTTAGGAAAAGGGAAATTGAATTTTTTTTTTTTGCAAAAAATCTCATTTCTTTCACTACATTTTTCCCTCAAACAAAACCAGTGATATATAATGCAAAAACTTTGTAGATAAAACCAAACACTTATGTCTGATATGGATAAGAGAACTATTTTATTATTAAAGCTATCATAATTTAAGCATTTAAAACAAATGCAACTAAAGCAAAGTAATAACTGTATAATAATCACGCATAGACAGGAAAACCTACAAATAAAAATCCCTACTGAATAGTTTTTAAAAAATCATTTGTTTTTCAACAAAAATTCACAGTAATACCTGAAAAGCAGGTTTTCTTCTTAGCTATACTCAAGACAAATCTTAGTTGTATTCTGCAATGTAAAGAAAGTCAATCATCTGTATACTGAAATTGGCTCTGGTTTTGAATGTCTTGTATGTTACATGGTTTATAAAAACAGCATCCCATGTCTTCACTGCTGATGTGATCTTGTGAGTTTTCAAAAAAAAAATATATAGAATAGACCTAACTATGAAAAGAATGAGCAAGAAATTATGTTTATTGATGCATAGTATGCCAAAATTTAGGACTGTTAAATTGATGACTCATGTCAGTCTACTGTGACTAAAAAATGTTAATTGATTTTTAAAATAGGTACTATTTCATAATGTCAAGGAAATACCAAGAACTAGTCATGACTGATTATTTTTAGAAATTCAAATCTTATTAATGCCTCAGAGATACCACCATTTTTGTGCACATTGAAGTCTCCCCCCATGCAGTTCTTAGGTAAACCCAAAACATTTCTTGAAAGACATTTCTTGCTTACCTTAAAGTAGATAAAATGTCTTTATAACATGTTGCTGGTATCAATATGCTTTAAGCACTAGTCTGTCTTTTCAGCTAGAACATTTTCTTGAAGACTAGCATGTCGAACTGATGTTTTGAGTGAGAGGCTCTAGAGATAAAACTATCAAAATGCTCTTCATTCACAATGTTTTAAAAACCAAAACTGGAATCATTAGAGAGATTACATTCCAGGCTTGCCTGATAAGTTGGGTATAACTTCCAGTATAATAAAGTTTAGTCAGCGTCAATGATGACATCCTCAAAATTAAAGACACTCTCCTCCATGTTTCATAGCTGCCAGATGAAAGATGCATCATCATCAAAAAAACACTTTTGCTTTTTCTTTTTGAGATTATCTTCAGATAAATTCTGAAATCAGTTTATTTCTTTCCTCTGATTAAGGAAGCAGGCAAAACAGACTGTAAAGCCTCCAATTATGGAATTCTTATTTCTATAGTATCTTTAGCTTCATTATGACCCTCTCCTTTTTTCCCCCTTTTCCACCATTTGCTTTCTCAGAGTATCAGAATGTGGGAAAATGACTGGGGGTAAAATCAGAGAAAACTGAGAAGTTATATTTACACTCTAACAGAAATTATAACAGTACAGAAATGTTAGGGTGAAACGCAGTTGCATCTCTGGATGGGATGAAGCCAGCATGCCCAAATTCCCCCACACAAGACATGCTAAGGGAAATGAAATGGAGGGTGGAACAGATTGGAGACACTGCAGCCAGGCTTTGTTGAAATCCTTGCAAGGGAGGGACCTCGGTGGTACTTTGTAGCTGATAAACCCCCTATCAGGTGTTAATCAAGGGAGAAAAAAGATGCCTTGCTGTTGAACCAGCAACCATGGTGAGATCACAGATGCCATACTGATGCACACGTCCATCCCAAAGCTACCCATCTCCAAGGTACTACCACCCCTCACAGAGAAGTGTTCTCTATTTTATTGACTATATCTTAGAATTTTACACCAATCAGTGACAAAGGTATGTACGACTGGAATTACTCCAGCTCCACCTAGACATGAAGAAATAGTATATAAAAGTAATTTAAGAATGGGACAAACTTAGGGAAGACTCCATTTTAATTTTTGGGATCAGTCAATGGGCTGAACCTGCACGTTGAATGATGATCTCAAGCCAGCTTGTGTTTAGGATTAGAGCTTGTCAGTGTCTGGCTTTGAATAAATTTTTGCAGTCAGATACTATCACTGACAATCTGCGAACCTTAACCTGTCACAATCTTATTAATAAAGAATCTTCTGTAAACTTGTTAGTGTGAGTCCTTCATGGGTGCTGGCAGTCGCTGTCAGCAGGTAACATACTCTAAAGATGTGGAGACCTGAGAGGGGGTCCTTCTGTTGGCTTGTGACCCTGAACAAATCAGTCCAATCACTCTCTTATCCAGAAGACTATTCAGGGAAAGGTCCCCATAACTGGATGCTGACAGACTCGTTGGGCACAAGGATCTAAGCTTTCCTGGGATGCTGACAGTCTTTATCAAACTCAGAGGGTTTGAGGAAATCCCTTTTCACTCAACACAATATCTTTGGTATCTCCTGTACTCCATTGCTTAATGGCAAATGAGAGCTTCCATATCAATTTTTTTCAATGGAACACATGGTCATTATTTCCATCACTTTGTAGAGTTTTTTATTTTCTTTCTTTAGTGCTGTCATACACCACAAAAGAGACACTGGTGCTTTATACAATTTTAGTTTTTGTCATCATAGTACTAGATTAGCCCCTGGATTCTAAAAAGGTTCATATACATAGACTAATTATTTTAGAGTGAGGAGCTTCCATGATTGCAGTGACTTTCCATGTGCTTGCAGGATCTCTAAAATGTTTCTGCTGATCTGCTTGCAATAGTACACTTTTAGAACATTTACATTGTTTAGATTTTACAAATGTTATCTCAAACTTCAACTTTCAGACACATACCATTATTTCTTAATTCGTTAAAATAATGTCTTCATATTTAGCAGGAACCACTTGTGACGAAAAAAGGTTTTTGTTGGAATCTTGTGTTTTTCCTACAATGCTGAAAGAAAAATCTCCAGCAACAAACTGGAGATTGTTTTGCAGTGAACACTAGAGATACACTAAAATAATTTATGTTAAATATTTTACAAACTCAAGATCAAGTCCAGTATGATATTACACTGAGGAACCCCATAGCACATTCAATTCACCATCAACTTCACTGAATCTACAATAAGTGAGAGTTTGCCAACTCTTTACTTCTCAACCAAGATTTAAATTGTCTACTTTGAACTGTGACAACATGATTAATTACAGAAAGAACTCACTAGTGGGACCTCTTAAAAATACAGAAATTAATGGAATGGGAATTGGGAATTAAATTCTGCTACTGTTAACAAATCTCACTGTTGTTCCCACATGCCATTTACAAATTTACATTAGAGTTGGTGGCCATCTAGCAGTTGGATCACTATAGAAAGATGGAAATATGTCAGCAGATCAAAGATAGACAAAACACATATTCAGGATACAATTTGCAGGTAAAATAGTCCTACTATGGAGACTTTTTTCATGTATGTGAAAAGTATTAGTGTTCTGCATGCTTTAGGAGTAAACAACCATCAGACAACGTAGCTCTACAAGGATATGTATATATACATCTGACTGCCAAATTAAGAAAAGGATACTTGGGGACCACACCATGCTAAAATGAAGATATTGAGATGCACTCACAAAAATGACTCACTGAAATGATTCAAGGTAACTGCTCTTCATCTCTGTCAAAGAATCTTATGCAATTTAAAATATTTAGGGTTTTTTTCATTATTTCTGTCTTACTTCTTGGGTTGAAACAGAGATATACTTGTATTTTATTCCCTTGAAAAATTATCCCATTCAATTCCCTAACCTTTCTTATAAAGGCTACTTTTTGACAGAAATAGTAAAGCCTTATTTTAAGCCTTTTTGTCTGCCACCAGCTCTTGCAGAATTTAAGTGAACTCCATATGCCCTTAGTATTCGAATTTCATTTATAACTTTCAGTTTTGATGTTTTTAATAGGTGTTAAATAAAGTTAGGTTCAGAGCTTTCAGGTATTATTTTTATTCATACTATATCCTTTTTGCCTATTTTTAGTGTCAATGTAAAATAATTTGATTTTTCTTCTAAATCGCTATTTTTCATTCTTTCCTGTTTGCATATTTTCCCTTTTTTCTCAGTACAGGAAATGTAAACTTAAAAATATTTACTGGATTTTTTTGCTGTGGCTATTTCTTTCATTTACTCTCACATTTTGAAGTTCACATAACTTCTTACATGCATTTGTTTTACTGGCACATTTTTTGCCCTTTTTTTTTTTGCTGAGTAAGGTTTCTACAACATGATGTTATTCCTTGAAGACCAAGAAAAGACCAATTTTAGCTATAAGAGCTGTGTTGGAATAAAATTCATATTTTGAGCTCCTTACCCACGCTCTTCCTTTTCAAAGGAATAGGTAGATTAAAAAGTTAAAAGAAAAAGGTTCTATCCTTTTTCCCTTTTTGTAATTGTCGCTTCAAACAATTGTTGCTGAATACCAAGATTCTTTAAAGTTGGCTATACTGAAGAAGAGGAGAATGTGATTGACAACTTTAATCCCCAAACACAATGGCCCATTCTACTGCCAAAGTACAGCAAGTTCTTTGTGGTCTGTGCAGAGCTTTCTTGAGAATTGATGGGGACCATAAAGGGAGCTACAGCCTTCATTACATTGCACTCCAAATGCAAGATGTATTTCTTCAGCTGCATCTTCTCTGATATGAATACAAACCTAAATTTACTTGTGCATTTCTACACGAAGTAGTACATCACAAAAACTTGCAAGATAATGAGTGACAAAACAGCAAGAATGAGTGCTCTTTTTGGCATAAGTGCAGGCTACTACAAACAGAAATGCTTCTGGAATTGGTTTAGGGCAACTGGTCTTTGGGAAATGACTTATCAAAGAGGCATAGAAAAAATTCCATGAATTCAAAACATATTAAACAAAAATTTTCAAGGGAAACCATTAACTGATGAGGCAAGAATTATGTATCTTTGTTTCACAGGAAGGAAAGAAAATTTGTTTGGGATAATCTGAAGAGACAGGAACAGATGAAGTCATCCCATAAGAAACATTCTCTAAAAAAACCCAGAGAAACAAAGATCTCAGCCTCCTCAAACATTTTTTTATTGCATCCATTTCTACTGACCCTTACTGACCCCTCAGACTTGGGTATCTCTTGCCCACTTTACAGAGATACAACATGAAGGATAAAACACTTACAAATATAACAAACCATTCTAATTTAAATTGAATAACTGAGAAGTTTGACCTTTGATACTGTGGTTTACCATGCTCTTCAGATGAAATTATGCAAATTAGATGTTTGGCATATTTATTATCTCTTATCTCTGGAGTATAAAACTAAAGCTCACTGCTTGAAATAAATGGGATTTAAGTACTTCTTTAAATTCTTTGGTGAAAATACATTTATTTATCTTCTTTTTTTTAAAAGAAAACTAAGGGGGAGAAAAGTAGAGAAGGAAAAGTAATTTACAAGAAGTTCCTTCATCAAAATGAATGTTAATTCACAACTAGTTAGACACAATAGGAGCTGATGGAACAGCGAAATGATAGTTATCAATAGGATGATACAGTTGTACTTTTGTAAGTAGATCCCATTTTCTATGCTTCCAAGGCACTGGAGCCCAAGGTTGCCTCATCAATATACATATACACTCTTGAAGGGAGGGTGCAAAGAGGAGGGAGCCCAGTGGTGCCTGGTGGCAGGACCAGAGGCAATGGTCACAAACTGAAATGCAGGAGGTTCCCTCTGAACATCAGGAAACACTTTGTCAGCTGTGAGGTGACCAAGCAGTGGTAAAGGTTGCCCAGAAAGATGGTGGAGTCTCCATCCTTGCAAATATGCAAAAGTTGTCTGGACATGGTCTTGGAGAGCAGGATCTAAGTGTTCCTGCTTGAGCATGGGTTTTGGACTGGATGGCCTCCAGAGGTCCCTGCAAACCTCAGCCCTCCTGTGATTCTGGGATTGGTTCCTTTCATCTACAGTTATTTCTGTTTGTCACAAAGCAGAGCTGCTCTAATCAGTTTTCATACTATATCAGTTTATGGAATTTCAGCCATGAGCACATTAAAGGCTATCCTCATCTTGGACAGTCCCAGCCTCTGTGGTGTGTGGTCTGTGCCTGATTCCCCTCCTTGTTCTGATATTATCTCCCTCCCAAAAGTGTAAGGCAAAACCTTCAGAAAGTATTCCACCAGAAACTGGTAACTGCTACTACTTCCTGACACTCCTCAAGTCTTGAGCTTTTCACCACATTTGTATACTACTGCTCTTTTTTCAGTATTTATTATTTTCTATATTTTTCTTCCTCCATTTCCAGCAGTAGTTACCCATCAGTTTCCCTGTAAAATGCCACTGTCCTCTATTTTTCTTCTCAGGTCACTTAAAAATAATAGGAAAACCCAAAATTTTGTCAAATCCATGTATCTGTTCCCATACTCTAAGTGAAATGCCAATACAGAAGTTATTTTACAGCGGGAATCTATCAAGTAATGCACTAGTTACTGCATTGGGACAAGGAGGGTATAAGCAAGCAAGGCTCTTCATTTAAGTCTGAGTAAGTCAAGCAGAAGTTTGAACCTGAATGTTAGAGGTGAAACCCTGATTGTGAGCTCATTCCCCATAGTCTGTCTTACTGACCTGATGTTAAGAAACTCTGGTAAAAGTTTCTGAGAAAGCTTCTTGAAGCTTCAGTTTTGTTTCAAGGTGCAGACATTTCCCAGTCTCTCTCCAAAGGATTGCTACTGACAGTTGAAGCTGTCAATTACCTTTTAATATTTCAATATAATCCATGACCATTTTCATATCCTTTGTATTAAATTTTTAAAATTTCAGATATTTTAAATATAGTTCTATGGTTACTACACCATGATAGAACAAAGATACTATACAAACAGAAAACAAGATTTAGGACAGAAGATTTAAAAGTGATTGCTTATTCACAAAATATTTAATTGCAAACATTCCCTCTCATCCAGCTCTAGAACAATTCACGTATTGTGAAGTTCACACAATCTGAAAGGAAACCTGAAAGACAGCACTGGTTCTTTAGGAAAGCTACCCCATCTTCTAGCAGATGGCTAAAATACTTTACCAAGCAAAAAACCCTTGGAGTCGAGAAAGAATAGAAAATTAAAAAGAACACAGTATTTTGGGCACTAGAGAAGTCATCAGTATTCCATATTTCAGTGATGCTGATGTAATGACTATAAAGTGCAAAATCTGTAACCCATGGGCTCGAGACAGTGTAAAGAAAACAGAGTAGAAAAAAAATAAACAAATGATGACTAGTGCAAACAGACAGGAAAGTGCATATTGACTTGCAGACTCTGAGCACGCTATGTCTGCTCTGTAGATCTGCATTATCACGATCCAGCAGGAGTCATTAGATCTCCTTCTCTGACCTGCTGTAAACTACAGGCCTATGAGTATAGGACCAAGCTAATGCGGTAAGTATTTTAAAGGGAAAAAAAAGAATACAGGAAACAAACAAACAAAAAACCACCCAGAACTTTTCCCCAATCCCCCAAATCAACAAAACACACCAATAAAAGGATTGAAAATTCTCTTTTTGAAACCTACTTCATCTTTACAGTAGTGATATGCTTTCTATTTTCCTTACATTTATTAATTCAGTTTCATTAATTATCCTGACAGCTAGAATGCATATGTTAGTTAAAAGGTAATTTTGGACAACTTTCAATCAAGCACATTGTCACACTTTGTCACCAAAGCTGATACAACCTGTAATTTTCAGCTATCTTTTCTGTTGACACTATTCCTATATCTAAAGATCATGCTGGAGTAAATCGAACTCTTCAACTCTCATTTAAGGGGACTTATTTTTCTCATCTTGGATAATTCTTTTACCTTCTTTTTGGAAGTACTGCATAGCTCTCTTCATATCTTTTTGGCAATAAAATGACCTGAGATATACATTATATTTTAATAGTGGCCTTTCTATGTGTGCACAGAAATAATATCACTTTCTCCTTTCTTTTCTTTGGTCCCGTTCCTGCACATTCAAGGGCCAATTCAGGGGTTTTTTTTCTTTGTCATATTAGAGTATTGAAACTTATTTTTGAGGCAATTTTCTGTGATGATTCATTAGCAGTTTCCAGAGAGAGCAATTTTCAGAAAAAGGTGTGCCATCATAAGAGAAAACTGGATCATGAAATAACTTAATTTTGGAGTATTAGATTTCCTTCTGTTGAATTGCTCTACTTTCATTAGGAGATAGATTAGAGGATCATTCTACAAGCTGTGTCTTGCCTTTCTGATAATTTACTATATAACCAATATATATTTCACCTGCATGCTCTCCCAGTATCTATTTAATCTGGAAATTGTGAACACAAGATTATGGACAAACCTTAATTACTCAGACTTCTACTAAACATTACAAAGTTGCCTTGATTCCTAGGTAGATATTTTTCTTTCCCCTCAGGTAATCCTGAAGTCACCCCTTTAATGAACATTTATGCAATTTCATTTTTGAATCTTCCTAATATGAGATGATACATAAAACAAGTTTTCTTGAATCAAAATACTGCTGATAAAGCAGATAATTTAGAGAACTTGAGTATGCTGTATGAAGTCAAGCACATGTATTTATTAGATGTTTGACACAGACACCAGAATATCTTGTTTATAAATACCTAATTTTATGCAACTAAGGTGGGTTCACATTGATGACATACGGTATTTCCTAAACTGTATTATGACATTTGAATGATTTCCTGGGATCTGCATCAGACTAACTAGTCTATACAGATCTCAAAGGTTTATCTCTTTCTATACTATCTCATCTTCTAAGTATTCATCTTGTTCAAAAAATAATGCTAGCAGTTTAAAATCATTCAAAACACTCTTGAAAGATTCATCATCCCAAGTTTCTCATGGGTACCTATTTGAATACCTTAATTTCAGCTGATATTATTTCATGTCCTCCTTCACTACAG
This sequence comes from Eulacestoma nigropectus, assembly GCA_013397775.1. Taxonomy (NCBI): domain Eukaryota; kingdom Metazoa; phylum Chordata; class Aves; order Passeriformes; genus Eulacestoma; species Eulacestoma nigropectus. Next base: position 440,410 of record VZTE01001414.1, on the reverse strand, counting down.
ATGAAACTCCTCAGTCATATGAGAGAGAGGGCATCTGTGCTTCTGTTCACATAGCTTTCTGCCTAAAAGGATGAGCATGGGGAATAGTCTACATCTGACTACACAGTCTACATAACATTTACAAAATCAGAGCAGACTCTGGATTTCCCTGGGTCTGTCCAGTGTCAATGTAGTAAGGCAAAAATTAATTCTGGCCTTAAGGCAGGGAAGAAGACCAGCTGTCAGTACAGAGACGGAATAAGCATTTCTAAGTGGGAATCAGTTCCTCTTCTGCTTGAAGAAGGCTGCTATAAAAATACCCTAGTCAAATATATTTCTGTTCCAAGAATATATGGTATAAGTTTTAAAAAGAGCCATCATACGAAACTGAGAATAGAGTTTTATTCAAATTTAAGTAGGCAAGAAAACAATGTAATTAGCATATACATTTAGGATAAATTTTATGAATGTTACATTTGTTTTCAAAATATGTTGACACTTTGCATGTAAAAATTACAAAATTGAATTATCCATATGTATAAAATCTACATTTAGGTAAAATATACTTCAATCCAGAATTCACCGTATAGAGTCTTTCTTTAATAGGCTCCTGAAGTAATGAACAAGATGTAAGAAGCTGAAATGGTATTTACTAAAGTCAAAAGTCTTCCCCCTATGCTAGTAACAGAACACAAAATATTTTTAATATGAAGAGTTCTGTCATTTTTTGAAGTAGAATTCAATTCAGTCTTCAGTCAAATAAATTATGTTTAAAGGCAGGATATGCAGTAATTTGAAAATTATAATTAAGTTCCACCTAATAAAAATTGTATGTACCAATTCTGAAAGAAATGAAATATTGATGTTTGTCCTATAGCTACAAAAACACTACAAAAATTGAACGTGACAGACTGAAATCTCAGGGTTTCTCTTCTCCCTATTCAACTCCTACAGGCCAATTTCTGCCTGCAAACTATAAAGCAACCAAATCCAAATGGTAATACACGACAGAGATCTCAAGAAGAGTGCTGGCTTACATATTCCTAAATACAGACTCAGTTCTTAGAGAAACTCAAACTTTAAAAAAACATATGTATGAACTTAGATTTTAGCTACAGCTCTATTTTATTCCAGCAACACTTAAGGCCTATTAGTCTCTTCCCATAATTTATTTTCTTGATAATATCTCACATTTTCACTTCAGAGTCATTTTGATATTCTGTGTCTTGTAAAGAATAGATACTTTCAGGCTAATTGGTTTTATTCAGTTTATTCCATATGGTAAGATTTATTATTAGTTGAAAAAATGGTGTGGTTTCCTAATACTAACTGTTCACACTGTTCACTAGCTTGTGAGGTTTCTTTCGGTAGATTCAGCTTTGATTTTTTTGATCTGAAATGTCTTTACCTTTGATACCTCCTCGGTGCCAGCATTTTTTTTTTTTTTTTTTTTTTTTTTTTTCTATTCAAGAACAGAAAACATAGCTATACTAGATGACTTTTTAGAGCTTTTTAAACCCTGTAGTTTTTCATCGTACCAATCTAGTGGCTGAATGTTTATTATTATTATTAATGTGAAAAAGCAGTAGAGGGCAGGCTAATTACCTCTCAGCACAGGTAAGGGTGGTTGTTGATGGTAACTGACTTTTATGTTTATAGCCAAGTGAGAAGTCATTAGCAGGACTGATTTGCTAGGCAGCCCAAGGACTGTCTATCACTGCAGTGTCTACCTTCAGACAAGCAATAACGCTATGATTTCAACTTTCCTGATCAGGTGGAAAAGAGAAAAGACAGGATGAAATTTCCATAAAGTCTGCAGAATGCTTTTACTAAACTGTTCTGACCCAAGCAGAAAGAGATACGGATATCTTGCTGGATAGTGATTTAGAGATTAAGAAGAAAAAGAAAAAAAGAAAACGAAAACCAACCAACCAACCAACAACAACAAAAAAAAAAGCACAAGAGAAAGAGAAAGATTAAGTTCTTACCAAAGTAACGCAGTTTTTCCAATTCTACACTTCCCATTTAAAAAGGTGGCTGCTACCACTTTCTCATTTTTTTGTAACATGCCAAAGAGAAATACATTGTAAAAGGACGAGGATCCAAATACTGCAATATTGCAGACATGGCAGAGCTGTCATAATACCAGTGGGCATCCGTCATATCTCACATGTGAACGTCTACACTACAAACCCAACGGGCTTGCTAAGTTTCTTAATATAAGTTTATTCCTTCCCTCCTTCTCCCAGATTCCTGGACACTCTTCCTGCTGTTTTCTTGGAAACATAGGAAAAAGTGAGGAAAGGTTTTAATAAGTCATCTCAAAGCAAAACTGCTGCTAATATAACAGCAATAAACACATGGTAGTTTAGGAAAAGACTGGTGTGTGCTGTTTTTGATCATACTACTCTGGATTGATTTGGATTGTGCTCTATGTCAAAAAACTGCTGAACAATGGAGCATAGGTTCTTTGATCAGTTAGTTAGGTTTTGATCAGTCAGTTACTAAAACGACAAAGGAAGGGCTTTGTTTGAAAAGGATTTTGAGAGTACATTACAATTATTACTCCTATTTTCTTATTATAAGCAAGATTTTTCTAATTTCGAACAGTTCAGCAGATACTCCTTTTCAAACAGTCCAAATTAAAGCACAGCCAGAGTGAATATGAGTTTAGAAATAAACCCAAACAGAAAAATCTTTTAGACATTCAATTAATCAAAAAACAATGTTCATACTACTTATAATAGGCACAGAAAATGTATCATCTCTACAAGTTCTGCCTAAATATGCACTGGTGGAGACATCAAAAAATAAAAACTAAAGACAAAGACCATCCAAGCACTGAAGCTCAACTAAAAACACTAGTTCACAATTAAGTAAAACAATTCAGTGTATAACCCCAATTATCCAGACATCTGGAAAGATGTAAGAAAACTTTAGATAATTGGAGAAATCCGCTGGCAGACCTATAAATTCTCTGATCCCAAACACAGAGTTCAAACTTGCTAACATCCTCTCCTGCTAGCTTGCCAAGGCTCAGTGAAGGGAGTTGCATTTGATTCTGGAGTGCATGTCTTGTAAGGAGGATGAAATTCTGATGTAAATACTTGAGCTCGTAAACTCCTCCATGTTCATGTCTGACAAGTCCAGTCTTATGTTCTGGACTATGCCATGAAAAACTGATTTTCTTCCTACAGAATCTTAACATCCTGAAAATTAGGAATTTGAAGAGATCACGAAATGAGAGAGTTTAGGAAAGCAAGAGGGTGCCAATACATTACAGCCAAAATTATAATGTTATTTAAGTTGATGTTTTTTCTGACACAAACTCCAGTGGAACTGAGATTCCATTCCTGGCTATCACTACCATAACTGATTAACTACAGATAGATTTCCAGATGTGTCAGATACACACTTACATCGAACACACTGATATGCATATGATCCCTATTTCCATGTGGTATCTACTATACTTAGAGTATTCTATGTATCCGCATTTGTACAAGACTCCTTCAGACTACGAAGCTTTGCCTGTTCAATTTGGTATGGAGGGAACTAGATGGCAGAGGAGTGAAGGAAAGCAAAGCCCAAAGGTCAAAAACAAAACCTAAGGAAAGACTGTTCTATCAACCCCTCAGCAAGCCCACAAGTCACCAGCTGTCCAGTTTTTAGCAGAGACCACTCAGCACCTCCTAAGACAGATGGCTTCAGAAATGGTAGCTAAGACTTAAAGTTTTCTTTACAAGCACTAACTTTCTGTTCTATTTGTAAATGTCTTCTCTGTTTCAAAAAATTCAGGCTCCTTCTAAAGAACAGAATTCTGCAAGCAAATGTCTTTCCCCTCCTGAAGAAAAGCCAGGGCTTTAGTGTTCCTCAGGTACTCTCCAGAATCGATTTAACCTTAAGCCTCCCTTGCTCTGTCTGAATGATAACTTTTGATTTTTACTTGAGAAGTAAAAAAAAAGAAAAAAGAAAAAAGAAACAAAATGTGATTGAGTGATTGATACTTATGTAAGTTATTTCATACCACTAAATTAGGATGTGACTTTTAATCCTAATGATTTTATTGTATTAAAATACAAGGATGACAAGTTGCCATATGCACTGCACATTCAGTACATGAAATATCAGCGCATGCTGATCTGTGCCACTCAGTGATGTAAATGTCGAGCACAAAATTCTCCCCTTCACATGACAAAGATGCAATCCCTGTGCCTTGATACAGTTACGGTGCAGTTGAGGAGACAGGCTGCATATGACATTTGGGATTGAGGAATTTAGAGAAGGCTGCTGAACAGTGTTGGGAATAAATGGGCTGATAATGTTTAGCTCAGAGGTAGAAGAAGAAGGCTAAAATCCTTATAACTCCTTCCTAAATTATCTTGTCCAATAAAGGTACATCTGCATACAAGACCTCAAACATGAGAAAATGAAGAATAAATTAATATCGTATTACCCTGGTTTGCTCCTAAACTCCTAAACTCCTGAGATCAACACCAGACAACTGCCATATCCTTTCCCAAAAGGGTAGCAGACTTCAGCAAATCTATCACGTACAACTTAAATCTCTGTTCCTTTCCCATAATTTTTTATCTTAAAGTGACTGAAAGCCATAAACTATGCCTGAAGAATGTGATTTTAGTAAGAGTTCAAAGAATGCAATAGAATTTTCAAGAACTTAAATCTGAAAAATTACAAGAATATTTTTGTGTCCTCTTGCTATTTTCTTGCTATTTTTGTAGCCCTGAAGTTGGTAGAAACAACCTACTTGATGTATTCATTGTGAAGCTCACATTCAGTATACTTGGGTACAACTAATACTCCGAATTACCACTGCCAGAAGATATATATCAAATAATAAAGAACAGTATGTGCAAGATGTGATGTCTCTGCTTGCACAGAAACTTCTTCACTGGACTGAGCCTGTTCCTGCTATCTCGGAGGAGAGCTAAAATTTAACCTGTGCCAAATACTGGAGAGGACTACTTTAGCTTTTTTAAGGTGAACATCAAATACATTTTAATGTATACATACCACTGTCTGAATCAAACCAGATGTAATGATCTTTTTCTTCCTGCATGGCTGGGTCACTGTCAGTGTTAAGTTAATTAAATGCATAATTTACTAAATGGTCTCTCTGAGCACTGAAATCTGTCAGAATTTAAACAGAATCAGTTTGCCATCATTATTTTATAAGGAGAGGTTAATTTTAATTGTTTTCTTCATTTTTGTCTCCAATGCTGTTCACAGGATAATTTTTACAGCCATTCTTCAGCTGCTCTTTTATAAGAGGAAACTGAAGTGTGTTTTATTCCCAGGACACAAGATCCAGGTTTTACCAGTCCTACCTCATAAGCACTTGAGGCAAGAGCTCCCAAGCACTTTGTGGGTGTCACGTATTGTTTGTCTCACTGATAAATGGCTACGTGCTGAAGGATGAGGTTCAGAATCTATCCCAAATCCTTATTCTATCCAATTCTCAAAATCAAATGACAGTGCTACTTTAAGTCAAAAAAGGAAAGTTCAGTGGAACAGCTCTTGCAAAGCTATACAGTAGTGCTTCACACTAAGCACTACTGACACTGACAGTGACAACATTCAAGAAAATGTGAGGATGGTACCATGCACTGAGCCACAAATTGTTTTGATGTAAACAACCCTTCCAGGAGACAAGTACTGCTCTTACTGTTAACAAGAATATTAAGATAAATGTTTATTACTGGTTTTAACTTCTCTGAGATTACTTTGGTCTTGCTGTCATGTAGGTAGACTTTTTTTCCCAGAGAGGACTCCCTGCACAGTTGGCATGCTGGGGTCAGCTGGCAAGAGAAAAAGAAAGGGAAGAACACTAATTCAATTAGTGGGAACACCCAGGAGAGCTGACATTGCCTTCCCTTGCTGAAATCCATCTTCCTCCTGTTGGTCTTTTGCCACCTCATCTGTTAGAAAGCAAAATTATGAGCTCAGATCATTCATCTGTTTTCTAGTGTCTTAAAGAAAGAAATAGATTTTTGATGTTTAATACAGGCTGCTGGTTTGAAATTGTCTTAAGATTCTTGTGCAAGTTCTAGCTTTAAAGGGTATGCACACACCCATACGCTGTTCTTTCTAAAGAACAAGAGGATCTCATACACATTTCAAGATAAAATTGTTCTATATATGAAAAAAGTATGTGAAGAGAAAACATAAATGTGAAAATATTTGGTGTAAAGTTGACAGATTACAGAGCTCAGTTTTCCTCCGCACATTTTAAAGAAAAGGTCTTAAAGGTTGAAAGAACAAAGAGCAGAGGAAGGGAGACAAGGGTTGAGGAAGCTGCCTTCAGAGGCTGTGTCTTTCTTTCTTTCTTTATGCTTCTATATGGCCTTCTTCCACCATCTGCAACACTTCTAACCATCCTTAGTAATGGGACAGAGCAGTTCTACAGAGTGGGCAAAAAATGTACCTTGTAACATCTACCTGCTCCTCTGAAGCTCTATAAATCCCTCTAAGGACAGCCCCTCACTCCCAACTTCACAGATGTAGAAATTAATCATGAAGGTGAGTAGTTTTTATGTCTGAAGCCACATTACCTGATACTGTTACAAAAAAACTACCTTTAATGTTTTGTTCTTCTTACTAGGATGAGAAAAAAAAAATTGAATTTTTTTTAACATATTGTTATCGAATTAAAAAAAAAAATCTCTACTAGAATTAATGATTATGAGGATGTGAAAGAATTAGAATTTCCTTTTTAATTTTTTTTTCCCCAAAGAGATGCAACTCTCTTCTCTTACACTGCTGCCCCCTTATAAACACCAAGACATTATCTGGCATTTTGCTGGGAGGGAGCTTTTCTTTCTTCTGAGGGTAGGAGGAAAGCAGAGATATGAGATTTCTTCTTATGCTGTTAAAACCAGAAATATATTGAACTTTAGAAAAGCCCAACAACCTTCACTCTTGAAGATGAAAGCATCTTAGCTTTATGACAGCTTGCCAATTATATAGAAAGAGTAAAACAATATCACCAGGTTATATTTAATTGGCTAACATGCAGTATGCATGCATAAATAGTAAATAAACAAAAAAAAAATTATTGATATGAAGTGATGTTTCATTTAGGCAAATTGTAACTATTTATATCCTGTTTAATTCCTCTAGAGAAGACAGCATCATATTTTCTGATCCTGTAGATCAAATTGAAGAAATTTATTTTCAATAGATAAACAAATAACACTTGACCAACAAAGTAATAGCTCCTACAAATAAATACCCATACAAAATGTAACATTTACACGGGACTCAGTCCTATCTCAAAAAGAGTGAAAAAGATGCTTCCTTTTTTAATGTCTTTTTTTTGTGATAAGCACTTTTATGTCATTAGGCATACAACTCTACTGCCATTTTCACATTTATGCTCTAGACGCAGTCAAACGCTCTTACAGTGCTTAATTAGAACCACAGCTGTAAAGTGATGGAGTATCCAAAAGTACAATTACTGTTAGAGCTAGGGGCTACTGTAGCCCATAAAATTTGCATCCATAGGCTGTAGCTATTAATGAAGCTTCTGATTACCCACATTCTGCATATTTTTTTTGAGAAAAGCTGACTGCAGCAGGAATCACATCTTGGCATCTCTCTTTTGCTCATTCATCCTATTCCAGAGTTCCTTCCTTCTACCTCCTCCACTCCTGTAGGTTTGCAAAACACTAAGCCTATTGTGGTTTTGTTCAAACGAGTTTAACCATCTTTTCAGACATAGTGTTACCATGATACTCTTCTGATATCATTATAGAAATGCAAATGCTATTATTCATTACTACTAAGAGCATCTTGTTAAACATGAGTAACTTTTATAGGTATTTTTCAGTTTGAAAAAAGAACACTGATTCACAACAGGGTTTCTATATTAGCAGTCTGCTTCCAAGAATAATGAGAATAACAAATTAAAAATGAACCCTGTCTACCAGTTTAATTAAGCAAATCATGCTTGCTGATTTTCTTCTCCACTTCAGAGGAGAGCAAGTTGTCTTGCTTATTTCACTACTAGCAGCTATCCTCACATATCCTGAATAGTACTACTTCAGTGAGATTGTCTCCAGCCCACCACACCATGCTCTGGTATCAGGTCCACCATATAACCCAATACAGTACAATATAATTCAACTACATTTACTGATTCTTTAGTAATTGCAGATGTATGAGTATAGATACTACTACTGTCCATCTATTACCACATGTTGGGCACACGCCTGCCCTCTCCACTTTAGATACACAGCCCTGCACTGCCAAACTCTAGTGATACTTCCAGTCACTTGCTTCTGTTAAATCAAACACCTAGGGCAGTGCTGCTGAAACCACTGAGAAAAAGGAAATGCCATGGCAGTTGCCTTTGACTATGACTTTTTAAATTTTAACCTTAACAGAAAGATTTAATTATTGCTAGCTCCCTGCCCATCCACAGGGCTACTTTTGCTATCCATTCATATAGCATTGCTGTGGCAACTATAATTCTTCACCTAGGAAAGTTATCTGTTTAGTTTCTCTTTGTGCAAATAAACAGTTGGAAACAAGAAACCGACCCACTGAAGCCCTATGCAAGTCACATGTATCAGTGTCCCCTGCACGAGTTTAAGGCGGTGTCAGAAGAGACATCTTTCTTTCTCCAGCAGGAACATTTCTATATGTATTAGGATGGCCTAATAAATCTTTTCTGCCTGCAGACCATCTGATTCTTCCTATTATCTTCCAGTTTATTTATAATGTTGACTAACAATAGTCTTGTGGGTTATTTCCATGACAAAGACACTGATGAAGAACATGGGAGGATGGATTAAGCAGCATATGCTTATAGTCTAGAAGATACCAACAGAAGGCAGCAAAACCGTGGTTGAATAGGGCAAACTTTATTCTGAAAATTCTGTGAATTTAACAGAGCACTGAGCCAATCACAGCCTTTGCAAGAATGGTCTGCTAGTTCAATTTCCCAGATATTATATCTTAGGTTACTATTACGATGAAAAACTGTGCATCATTAACAGTAGACAACATAGACAAAAAATTTAGTATTAATCATGGCAGACATATGTAGAAAATGAAATTTGAAATACCAAGCATTATCCTAAGAAATCTGCTCAAGAAGCCCTCCAAACAAGAAAAAGTACTTTACTATACAATTTGTATGAGGGATAAAACAGTAATTAGTCCTCTCAATTGTCAGATAGCAGAAAAATTAGGCATCAGCAATTAAAGTGAAGGCATTATTAACAAAAACAATTAATGTAGTCTCCTACAAATGATCCCCTGAACTTTCTGTGGTATTACCATTAGACGTACACTGGCAATCTGAAAAATTGTATTAAATGAAGACAAAAAATTGGCACATTACTTGATAAAATTACAGAGTAACTGAAACTCCATCCAATGGACCAGTTTAGCTGTTTTAATCACATTTAAATATATTAATGAGATTTTGACTATCAGTCAGTGTTTCTATAAAAAGAGTCAGAAAGAATTACAAGAAACAATGAAATTCAGACAATTATGTATTTCAAAAGCACAATTTTGCAAAACATCTATTTTTGGAGTGGAGAGTAGTTATCTTCTATGTAATGTGAATTCTATAGTGGATAATGAAGATATTACACAACTAATTCTCCTTTACATTTTTCTTGCTAGTGTGTTTATTTAACCCAATAAAAAATATTTGATGTTTAAAAACTGAATAATAAAAAAAAATACTAAAAAATCAGTGTATATCTTTTAAGATACAGCAATAAATTCCTATATCAAGTAAAGCAATAATGCTGGAATGAATTTTAATACACATTGATTCAATAAACAGCAGCATTCTGTATTCTGGACGCAGTGCCACAACTGCAAAATTAAGGACTAGATGTGAAATACGCTTTTAAATTTCCACATATTAAACCTATGGGATGCTCTTCAGAGATATCAGAAAATGAAGCTGTGCCTAGTGAAAGCTGAACTTCAGAAAAGAATTAAGCCATTTCAGTTGCTTAGAGCTCTAAGGCAGCACCACAGTCTATCAATTTTCAACTCAGAAAACCAAATGCCTGCTCCGATCTAAGAAAATACCAAAATAAGTTCAAAGCAGCAATTTTGTAATTGAGATAGAATATACTGATTACCCCTCTAAGCTGTCATTTGGCAGCTTAACATAAATGGCCAAGATTTAGTAAAGTCCTTTCCTGGCAGTCCATAATCACACAGAGGAATTTTTTTTTCTGGCGAGGAAACACTTATCCTTGGGCTGTTTCTGCTGCTGTTGGGTGGTTCCTGCTATCCAGTTCTCTCTCTGTTTTTGCATAACACCCAACAGACATTATCTGAACCATTGTGACCTAGTTTGCAGAAATAATCAAGGAAAAAAGAACAAAGCAGGGTGGGGAACGGTGGGGGAAGTGTGATAGGTTTTAATCTGTTTTCTGTCCAGCTTTTTAAACTATCCTATTGTGGTGCCAGAGGAATACCAATGCCAGCAATGAGGAAAGCAACACAAGAATGAGACAAGGAGAATAATAAACCACTCTTTTTCAGCAACATCCCGCATCTTGCTCTCAGTTGTACTGTGGTAGTACACTAGAGAACGTTCAAGTACCAAGAGGCACATAAAGAGTAAGTGTTAAGAACTCTTTCATGTTAATTCCCATGCTTTCAGTATTTCATTTTGCCATATTTTGTTGTATATTTCTTTAATTTTTAATAGCCAGACTGCCATATCTTTGCATTGGTAATTTAATTTCAAATAATCACAGTATTAAAAACATAAAATTATCTATATTAATGTTCAATTACTTCATGCTAAATAAATTTAAATACTCTGAGTATCAAGACACAAGTATAACTGGCTTGAAGATGTTGTATTACAGTGCTTTATATGAAGCTAGATATGTCAATACTCCATCTTCCCTACTAATTGATTGACATGACATGCAAAGAAGAAAAATTTCATAGTAAATAAGATGAAGCAGCTACCTTTTAAGAAAAGAGTGAACAAGCTATGACTCTTCAGCTTGCAGGGACTTGAGGGGGACACAACCAAGGTTTACTAACTATTACAGTGGAAAGTCAAACACACAGCTCTTACTTACCCAATCCTGACAAAATCAAAGTACATGGTGCCTGACAAACTGGTTGGAGATTGGTTAAAGAAAGGGAAGAATGTACTACACACAGCAGACACAGAATGACTGAAATATGGAGCTGTGGAAGGCCCTGATAGAAACCTGTACTGGCACGCTCAAAAGAGAATCTGTCTGACAGAATTGGCAGGTGAAGTCAGCAATTGTTAATACTGGGAGGGGACTGACCCACAGGAAGTGGCCAAGTTCACCTGCCTTCCCCTCTTCCCTTTTGAATATCTTCTCTTACCACCACTAGGCACTTCCAGCTGGTCATGGTCCCATCCTTAGGAGGCAAAACTCTGGGGTGAAAGGACCGCTGCTCTGATAAATCACAGAAATCCTGCCTTCTCATCTTGTCCTGCAGTGCTTGCCACAGCACGGAATTACTCTTTAATTGTTAGTTTTCCATAATGCTTGAAATTTTTTAGATATGATAGAGTAAAGGAAAAGATTGTTTTATTTATTTTTAAGTCAAAGAGAAAATTTAAAATTTTCATTGCAAAGTTGAGAGCACATCTGCATGATATGTTTCCTATTTGCATTGATTTAAATAATTTTCTACTTTCATTCATTGATAAGACAATTATACAGACTGATAAATTATGGACTGTTATAACTCTGTGTTTTTCACTGCAGCACCATGCCCTGAATCGATATTCTCTTCCACTGCTTTAAGATAAGATAGCTCCTTCTAAAATACAAACCTAGAATACCATTACTGTTTTCAGACACATATAATTTAGTTATCTTTCAAAGTTGATATATATTCTTGTACAGTACTATTCATTCACTAGTGGTTTTCTCTTAGACCATGGTAAGATGGAAAATATTTATAGGTTTACAGAATTATCTGCCTATTTATATATGCGGGACTTTTTAACGGAAACTTGGCTGTATTTGTTTTGTGGGACAGCATAGACTGTTATATTCCAGAGTGGAGTACTTTAAAATTACAGCTACCTGTCCACTACTAAATTTAAAATACCTTTGAAGAAATTGATTTGGTAAAACTCCCAGATGAGTTAGTAGGTGTTCCTAGTTGCTAAAAAGGAACTATTTTCTCCTTCTAATTTTTGTCCTAAGAGTGATTCAATAAGCAGTCAAAGATAATGTGTAAGATTCTTTCTGATCCTAACACATTCTTCCAAATTCCTTCCATCTACAAACGCGGAGGTGTCAAATCTTCTTTCCACAGGATACTTTTCTTGGTCTTCCACAAATACTCAGAAATGGGAATGCTGTTTTCTATAGGGATGTTTATTATTTTTCTTAGTTAGAATAATTGATTTTCTTTTTTTTTTAAAGCCAGATATTTGCCAAAGGTTAACAGAATATGGAAAGTTTAAAGTGTTACCAAAAAATCTTCTTAGAAGGATTCTAATACATTTTTACCACTTGGTTTGTCAATGAAATTCTTAGCAACTTAGCAACCTGACCATAGTGATTGAAACAGGGTGCTGTGCTGCAGACGTCACACTTATAAATGTGTTTTATTCTGACAGAAAAAAGACAAGGAAAGGTGAAAGAGTTTGTTTAATCATGTTTTTCTTCTAATTCCTAATGCCTAAAATATCTGGCTAAGGAGAACACAGCTAAATTTTTTTTTCTTAAAAGGAGTACTGTACATGGATTGTCTGTATCCTTTTCAATTTACAATATATTACAAAAGTAAAAATTCTGAAACAATTTATATTCATTGCAACAATAGAATGATTATGTTTTTTGTGCTGTAATTGATTCCTTTGACAATAATTGAAATTTTTAATGCAATTTCATAAGAAGCATTTGGCTCAGCAACATGAATGTAGACCAGACAGAATAACCAGTAGAAGAGCAGGAACTTATTCCCCAGTGATATTAATAAGGACTATCTATTTCCAAATCTGCATAACTCAACGAATCTGCCATAGGTTAAGAATTATTTCTATAGCTAATCCTTGACACTGTTTTAGAGAGTACACTTCTTGCATGACTCGCAACATGCAAATTTCTTTGAAACCATAGAAACAACGACAATCAAACTGTGTCATAAATAGTACTCATGCGATGGATGTCATCACCATAAATGATAGCTGAACGTTGGAACCGTCTTTCTGTATATATTTTCTTTTCCCCCATCTTTGTTCTACAGTGAATTGTAGTGCTCAAGAAAATAAGCGGGCAAACCACGAAGCCCAAACATAAAGTCTGGAAGACATAATTGAAGCAGCCCATATTCTTTTACATAATGTTAACCAACAGAGAAAACTCTGTCTCCCTTGCTCTATGTCCCAAGACAACAACATCAATAGCTGCATAGTAGAAATGAAGGCATTCATATATGTCTTGCACCTCCTTAGTCTGCAGGAGAGGGGGAAGGTGGGAAGGAAAAGGAGGGAATGGGGTGGGAAAGGGGGGAGCAGCACACAGCACACCACAATATAAAGAAAAAAACAATGAAACAAAAATTTACTAGCAAGTTCAGCAACATATCTGACTATACAGCAAATGTGCTGATTCGACTGCACTGGTTTTAAACAAAATTAAAATTAAAATTGCCAAAAGACACTAAATTATAATTCCACATGTCTAAAGAAATCACAAACAGGTTTATTACCACGACTCTCATTGTTTAATAACTATGCTTAAAGATGTCAAAAAAGATTTAAATACAAACATCAGAATAAAGTAGGGCTTTTTATCAACAAATTACCAACAAAATTGCCTCAAACCCCTGCAGACTTCTGTTTCCTTCTAAATAATTAACAAAATACATGCTAGTAGTCTGACACAGTTAATGGCATAAAAATAAATATGTTCAAAATTTTATAACATTTTTCTGAGCATTTCAATAAAACTAAGAGCACTGACTTCTGATGTACCAGCCAAAGTCTGTTCTTGCTGAGCTCTAAAGGCAAGTATTTGATTTCCATCAATGCAGTGATTCTGATTATCAAAGAAATTTAAACCACTCTAAAGGAGATCAGAAAAAGTACTGTCAATGGTATTTCTTTAAACTTGTATTGATGTAATAGGATTAATATGTAATCCTTGGGGATATGATCACACCAGCCATCTTTCACAAAAATGTATCTTACACAAGGCAATAAGCATGAATCTAATACCATCTGAGAGGACTGAAGTGTCCATTACTGTCCATTTTCTTCCACCTTTCCTGCCCAAATCACAAAACTGATTTCTAAGAAATGATTGCTAAAATACAATCTTCTGCAATGACAGTCTTTCTCCCATGAAATTATATGAATATGCCAGAAAACAGCATCCTGCATGCTTGAATGTAAAGCAGTTTGACGCCAGGAGCAATTCAAGCCTTCACTGCTGTCTTCTGATTCACAAAGCTATGTCAGTTCATATCCTGTGATTAAATTTCACCTGCAAATCTATGGCTGAATACACAACATGATTTGTATGATTGGTTTACATTTCGCCATCATCTTCTTGCCGTAGGGATCTCTGTGAAACTACTTTCTCCATCAGAGGACTGAAACATTTCATTGCAATCAGTGCAGGTGCCTGCAGGCACCAAGAGGCCTTACTTGCCCAGACCCGCCTCACCAGGGAGCCTCATTCGTGCACCCATGCACATGGATCTGGGGGCATCTAGACCAGGACTGAGCCAGGTGCACTTCTCAGAGGTACAACTCTTCCCAGTCCTGCTCCTGGCTGTTCTTTCACTGTCATTAGGATTTCCCAGACTAACTTCAGACCTGACTTGCTACCTCACCTTTTTCTTGATTGCTGACTGCTGGATGGTCCTGCCTGTCCAGCAGTGGGGGTTCACTCCTAGATGCCCCACTCTTGTGGACCAGCCCCAAAACCTAGATTGGAGCAACATGGAGGTAGCTGTCCCTCCAGTAAATATAGTCTTATTACCCATCTCATTATCAATGTGACCTTTCTTGATTTTGGGATCCTTATTCACTGTTACATGTTAAAAAAACAAACCAAAAAACAAAACAAAAAAAAAACCAAACCACAACAAAACAAAACAAAACAAAACAAAACAAAACAAAACAAAACCTTTCAGGAAAAGAAAAGAAAATATGCATTATTTTTGAAGTCTTTGATTTGTTAAAATGAGCTTTTCATCCTCACTTTACATAAAATATTGATGACAGTACACGACAGCAAAATACCATATTTAAGCCCTTTGAAATTGCAAAAGAGATTTTAAGTTATTTTTACATAAATCCAAAATGAAAAGGTATTGTAAGTTATTAGTGATCTTGTACAAATGTGCATTAAAAGGTTTTCATGCAAACTGCATAGAAATTACAAAGAATTGTACCATCTTAGAACTTTTATATGTGAGCATGTTTATGGATAGCTTAAGAACATCTATATTTTATCTTCCAACTTTGTGATGAATAGAGTTCTAGTGAAAGAAAGAAAATGCTTGAATATTTGCTAAACTTGAAAACTGTTCATGTCCTACTTTCCCTCATTGCAAGTATTTGATGTCACTTTTAGCCAAAACTAGTAAAGACAATATAGTCCATGTAAAGATATAGAATGAATCAAATCTAACTCTTAACAAAACCCACTAATTTTATACAGTTTACCAAAAACTGTAGAAGGGAAAATATAGATAAAATTGTTGAAGCTTGATGCCAATGTACTCTGTACAAATACTCCTAAAACCCCTGTAAGATTATCTGGGTACTTTTGTTGAAAGCAGAAGGCTGGGATCAATCTTTAGAAGACACTCTCTTCAACTTCACAGGGCAATTTCTCAGTGCAATCAGACTCTCAGTGAACTTCCTGCTGTGATTAGGGACAAACAGACAATACCACATAGTAAAACTTTCATATCTGCAGAAAAAAGAGCATGGACTAATAGGCAAAAGATACATCATATGAAAAATGAATGCACTTTGATGCTTACATTTTTTTGGGAGTACAGAAGTAAAGCATATTCCCTGTCTCTATAAACTAATGACGGAATACATCTAAGACTATAGGAAAATATGATGTTTTATAGTCTACTTATGTTTTCACAGATGTTCTAAATACTTTAGGGCTTTTTTTATAAACATGCATACTTAGTATGCCAGGGGTTGTAAAAATTTGATAAGATTTAATCAGCATTTAAAAACATCCAGACAGCTATTTGAACCATATTTTGTGGTAATGTGGTAAGGGGCATCTCTGCAAGCATAGAGAGCAACTAGGTACCTAGGTTCTATTTATTGCCTTTGTAGATATAGAGTATTCTAGAGGGCTAAAAAATGAACATCACCCTGCTAGGCTGAAAAATTCCAATTTAGTTATATCCATTACCATCCTATCACTCTAGTAGCTTTACTGCTCTTCAATCAGAATTTCAGTAATAATTTTTTTGGAATCTCAGTTGAGAATGAGAGAAGTTGAGATGGTCAAAAGTGCCTAGAAAAACAGATTAGTACTTCTCAGGCCATGCCGTAGTTTCATGCTTAAAAAATTCAAACCATGATTCTGAATGAAGCCACCCCAGGTAACTGAACCTTTGAATAGAGAGCTTTGACTGGAACTCAGGTCAAAAATAAGAATTTATGAGCTTTGGAAGGAGCAGGAAAATGAGGAGAACTACAAGGATGTCATGAGGTTATTCAGGGATAAAACTAAATTCATAAATACCTAAAGGCCCTAAATAAAATGTAAAAAGTCTGTAAATTCTGTAAATACATCAGCAACAAAAGGAGAGTTAAGGACAATCTTCATTCTTTAATGAATGCAGATGGAAACATAATGTCAAAGGATGAGGGAAAGGCTGCCTTCTTTCCCTCAGTCTTTAAATGTAAAATAGTTGTTCTTGGAGTACCCAGTCGCCTGAGCTGAAAGACAGGAACAGGGAGCAGAATGAATCCTTCATAATCCAAGGGGAAATGATCAGCTAAACCACTCAGACACATACTAAGGGGCTGGGTGGAATCCACCCAAGGGTACTCAGAAAGCTGGCGGAAGTGCTCGCTGAGCCACTTCCCATCATTTACCATCAGTCTTGTCTAGATAGGGAGGTTTCAGTGGACTGGAGATTGGCCAGTGTGATGCCCATCCATAAGAAGAGTCAAAAGGAGGATCTGGAGAGCTACAGGCCTGTCAGCCTGACCTTGGTTCCAGGAAGATTATGAGCAAGATCATCTAGAGCGTCATCACATGACGTGCAGGACAACCAGGGAATAAGGCCCAGACAGCATGGGTTTATGAAAAGCAGGTCCTGCTTGACCAACCTGGTCTCTTTCTGTGACAAAGTGACTAGATTAGTGGATGATGAAAAGACCATGGATGTTTTTTACCTGAACTCAAGCAAAACCTCTGACACTGTTTCCTACAATGTTCTGGAGAAACTGGATTCTCATGGCTTGTATGGGTATACACTTCACTGGGAAAAAATTTACTGGATGGCTGGGCCTAAAGCATGGTGGTAAATATAATTGACAGCTGGTCAAAATTGTATTCCCCAGGGGTCAGGTAAGGGGACAGGTCTTTTTAACATCTTTACCAATGGTCTGGATGAAGGAATTGAGTTCATCCCAAGTCAATTTGCAGATGACACTAAGCTGAGCTGGAGTATCGATGTGTTGGAGAATAGGAAGGCTCTACACAGGCTGGATTGATGGATTGAGGCTTATTTTATGAGATTCAAACAAAGGCCAAGTGCTGGGTCCTATACTTGGATCACAACAACACACTTGGATCCAGGCAGCACTACAGTCTGGGGGAAGAGTAGCTGGAAAACATCCCAGTAGAAAAGGACCTGGGGGTGCTGGTCAACACTCAGGTGAACATGAGTCAGCATGTGTCCAAGTGGCCAAGAAGGCATCCTGGCCTGTAGCAGCAATAGTGGGGCCAGCGGGACCACGACGGTGATTGTACCCCAGTACTTGGCACTGGTGAGGCCACACCTTGAGTCCTGTGTCCAGTTTTGGACTTCTCATTCCAAGAAGGTCATTGAGGTGCTGGAGGGTGTCCAGAGAAGGGCAGCAAATCTGATGAAGTGTCTAGAGCACAAGTGTTATGAGGAGCTGCTGAGGGAACTGGTGTTGTTCAGCCTGGAGAAAAGGAAGCTCAAGGGGAAACCTTATCTCTCTTTGGAACTACCAAAAAGGAGGGTGTACTCAGGTGGGAGATGGTCGCTTCTCCCATGAAACAAGTGATAGGACAAGACGAAACATCCTCAACTTGCACTGGGGGAGGGTTAGATTAGATATTAGAAAAAAAAATTCTTCACCAGAATTGTTGTCAGGCTTTGGAACAGACTGCCAAGGGAAATGATTAAATCACCATCCCTGGAGGTATTTAAAAGATTTTTAGATGATGCACTTGGGGACATGGTTTAGTGGTAGACTTGATAGTGCTTGGTTAACAACTGCACTCGATGATCTTAAAGGCTTTTTCCAATCTGAACAGCTCTATGAAGAAGCAGAAGAGAGCAGAAACAAAAGTCCTCTTAATCACTCTTTTTTTCCTTTGACCTTCAAATTTTTACTGCCTTTAAAACCATACTTTCCTTTAATTTTTAGAATCGTTGAGTAGTTTCTACAAGATCTTTTCAATTCCACTTCCAAGAAAAAGTTGAGAATCAAAGCATGATTTGTTCTGCAAAGTTCTGAATTCTCTAAGTCCTTACCTTAGTCATAGCTCTATAAAGCCTAAGAGGTCCTTTCAATTTTTTGTCTCCATTGCTTCAAATATCAAAATGACACTGTAGGGCAGCAGTGAATGATCAGCAAGAGAACTTAATGTTCCAAAGTCAAGCTGACCAGTAAGTGTCAGAAATAACTTGTGCAGTCATGCTGTCATTACCATAAATAATATCTTTACCACACATTAATGGATAAGCTACAGGATAAATTAGTTAAACATTCTACCAGTCTGGAAAGCAGGACAATATTTTCAAACAAGCACTAGATACAGATAATCATAAAACAATGCAGGTTGGAAGGAACCTCATCAAATCCAACATCCCCACCCCAGCTAAAAGCAACATAAAATGATCACAATTGTTAAGATAAACAAGGAAAACTTACTTACACCTTGAAAATGCTATGCTCCACTTAAGTGAGATAATAGAAATGTAAAATCCACTTTACTTATTGAATCAGGAAATAAAACTCCTATCTTTATTTCATTAACTGGTTAACCCTGAGTGTAAAAGCAGATAGTGCACTGCACTCTTCATCTTCAGCAGAACTAAACACAAAGAGTGGATCTGGTTCCTCCTTGGAGTACCAGAGCCAGTCAAAGAAAGAAAGATAATCCCACTGGCAATGAAGTTCTTGTACAGTTTATATTTATGCATGATTCACAGCACAGGCTGCTTTTAATTTCTGATATAGTATCTATTGCTGGGTAACTTAAATGAAATTAAAACATGTTACACTCAATGAATAGTTTATTAATGGATATATATTCCTCACTAGATGACAATATTAAAATGCTATGTGACTAACAACACTTAAAAGACAGTCCAGTCTTAACTGGAGGTTTTGAGGCAGCTAACACTTCAGTTTCTTCATTATGTTTCCATTCATTAGATTTCTGAAACATGGCAAGTGCTAAGACACTGTTTCTCTTGCTGGTATCCTTCCAACCTCATTTCAACTTATTGAAGAATTGTCTTCTGCTACTGATAATGCACTTTAAAACAAGATCAAAAGTAAATTATAATTCCCATTTTTTATGCAAAATCTTGAAGAAGTTCAGGAAAAAATATATTTTTTTTTAGAAAAAAGATTTTAGATTATAAACATTTATCGAGCACTATTTGCATTCCTCAGAATAATGATAATCAGAACACAGAAACTTTCCAGAGATTTGTTTCTTGAAAATATCTCCAATCCCAATTGCAAGCAAAATCAGAGTAAAATTGGAAAGTTGACCATTCCTGGTGGCCCAAACAGCAGTTAAGAAAATAAGAGGTAAAAACCCCAACCACTACCAAAAAAAAAACCTCACCCAAGAGCACCTTGAAATTTTGTGTTAGCAACAGTAGAAAGTCAAAATATAAAATTTAAATTATATTATTATTTTCTAGCAAATGAACAATTATCACTTACCGTATAAACTTCCTAGTTGCAAATTTATACCAAAATTATGCTTTTGAAATTTATTTTGAAATTTATTTGAAAATTATGCTTATGAAAAACATACTAGCAACATTTGCAAGCAAATTAAAATGAACAGAACATGTCATTTTTTAGTTTGAAATTAGTCTCTAGACAATGTTTCTACATAAAATAGTTGAAGATTTTGTTGCTATTTTATTTAATGCAGAAAACAAACCAGAGCTACTTGTTATTATTCTTGATTAAAACCTTCTTTAAGTGATTACATAAAAGAGGGTCACTTTTACTGTAGCACAGACATATGCACCTCTAGTTGAGGTTTACTACTAATTTGTTATCAAATAGAAGTATCAAAATACAGTTAATCACTCCAAAGATATTTACATGAAGAAGTACACAAGCATTTTAGATTTTGATATGAAATGGTTAAATAAATAAACAAATCCAGAGAAACTTGGTCCAGACCAATTTATTATGATGCACTTGCACAATGTCCCTTATCATCAGGAGATGGTCAAGGTCTACAAAATGTAGTTACCACAAGTGGTCCTTTTACAAAACTACATCGCTGTCTTGTTGCTTGAAGCACATCTTACCTTGTTCAAATTCCTGTATCCAGAAAACAGGAATAAAACTATCTCAAATTACACATACCTTGTGATTATAAAGCACTTTGAAGTCTATAAATCAGAACCACTTTCTACAGCAATTTAACAATAGGGTGGTTATGAAGAGGAAACAATGTAAATGTTAAGGCCAATGAAAACCTACAAGTGTTACAAGAAGGAAATAGTCAGCTTTTGAGAGTTTGCAGCTTCATTTACAGACTGCATGGTACATTCTTAATTAAGTTCTAAGCCCTCCTGCTTGGAGGGTACAATAGCAACCTCTACAAATACTGGCTACGTTAGAAAGTGGAATAGAAACAGATTACAGAAGGAAGCTATCAGTGTTGTGGACCCTGTAACCACAATTTTCATGGCATCTACTTCTAATCTCATCCTGTAATTAAGTACCACATAACAGCTTCAAAATATGGATGGAGGCATGTGCTTCCAGGAAACATCTTCCAGTTTATTCTTCTCTAAAAGGGAATAATGTTGAAATTTCTTAGTGATGCAAAGCAAAACATGACAAATGTTAAAGACAGACCCGCTTCAAACACACTCCCACAGATATTTTGCAAATAAACAACAGGTGAAATTTCAGATTGAACATATATAAACCTCTTAAATTTCAGAGTGAATTTCTTTAACCCTTACAAAAATGTACAGGTGGGCAAGAATGGTGCCTTCATTGTCTGACTTCTGAAGGTCTTTAAATGGAGCTCAAATCTGTGAGATGTAACCTGATGTCTACCTTGAAAAAATTATCTAAAATTAGAGAGAACTGAATTCTGATATTTTCTTAAGAACAAAAAATTTCCCTTCCTAAGAAGAGATCAAGGGTTGCCAACCCATTAGTATACATATACTTAAATTTAGACATCTGAGACAAATGATGAAATGTTATTTCAGCTACTGCATCTAGCCTCATTGAAGGTTTGCAGATTTTCTACTCTGCCTATGAGAAGAATAATATAACAAGTAAACACTGTCAATTTATTTAATGAAACCTGAAGAAAGATTAAGTAATATTAAGAATAATCTTTCTATATTGTGCTTCAGCACATTAATAGATGTAGTTGTGTTTTCACGAAAACTGAACATGTGAATATTGCCTAAGATCAAAAATGTCTACATATATGTCTATATATATTACGATTTTTTTTCCAATGACAAGTTCAGAACTACATTAGAATTCAAGACTCAATTAAAAAATTAAGTCATCTACACAATAGGAAATTCTCATTTACTTTAGCACATACCTTTTGCTCTTTGTAAGCTAACCTTAAAAGAAGAATGCAGAAACTGAGATGGTATGCTTATTATGCATGTCAGAGGAGTTCAAAGAAGATTCAGTGGAAGGTAACCATTTGAAAGCTAAATTCCAAATTCTCCAGAATTCTTAGAAGCAGAAGAATAAATCACAGAGAATTTCAGCTCATATCTGGTTTCCAGTTCCTAAATCATTCAGTTTTGTCAACAGTAACTTTGGAGGCATTTTCACTTGCCACAATTATGCAGTGTTGCATCTATATATTTTGGCTGGTCAATAATTTAAAAAGAAAAACTGTCCAACTATGCAAACTTCTAGTTTTTGCTGTAATTATACAAAAATATAAAATATTCTGCACTCTTACATCAGGTTTTTCCAGTTATTTGTGAAAAATAGGCATTTTCACAAGTGAAACAGTGCCATCTTGTGTATTATGGACCCTTTCGCTTGTCAAAGTAGAAATATTTTTCCCAAGGGACATTCATTTATTTTTTTATTTTCCCCTGAGAAAGATACCAACTCCCATAGATAAAGTTTGAAATTTACTGATGAAAATAGTTGTTCAAGTTGTTCAGCACGTTGCATTAAAATCATATCTTTCATTGAAGCAAGCAAAATGAAAACCAGTTTTGAAATGAAACACCAAAGGGAAGTTGGATCCAGTTCTTCACAAACATATTTTAATAATGTAATTTCTTAGACTGCAGTCTCCCTGCATAATGGTTTAGATTCAGTTTTAATCAACAGCTTTTAACTTTAATTTTTATAGGATGAATCTCCATTTATTTTTTGTCTCTGAGTACCCATGTAACTCCTTATCATGTAATTTTAAAAGTATTGATGACCATCATTTAAAGGAAAAACATAGCCAACAAAATTTTTTTTTCAGTTTATAGGTACTACTCTAAACTGTTATTGTTGTAGACAACTGGAAATATTTAATTGGTACTATAACATTCATATATCATACAAAAATGAGCAAGTAAGAATTTTAATTACTGGTTCACATTTGCATTCATTTGGATGTCAAAAAAACCCAAACCTCACAAACAAGCCCACAAAGAAAACTCTGCTTAACAAGCACTAATGTGGATTCAGAATAATTAATAACTCTAGAGCAGCTCTTGCTGCTTTCATTTCTTATGGATGCTTTCATAAATTTAAAATTGTGTGGTGACATGTACTGCCTATAATTTGGGTAGTTGTCTTAATAATGTTTTTTGTATCCATAAAATTATTAACTCCTGCTGATTAACTCAAACTTTGCTCAGAAAAGCAAGCTGGAGGATACATCTGTATATAGTACAAGAAATCCAACAACAATGATAAAATGGATATACTTTAAAAATGGACCAAAATACGTCACCTATTTCTCTAATTTTAAAATTTCAGTATTTCTTAAACTTCTTGTAAGTTGGCATAAATATTAGAAAACTTTCAAAACATAAACAGATTTTTGTAATCGTAGATAAACACACTGCATTATCCAGCCGCATACTTCAAATAAAAACAACTATCATCTGAAAGGCAGACTTCTGGGGAATAAAACACTAGACAAACGGCAAGATTGAATGTCATGAGTTGATATGTACCCTAAAGGTAATTATGAACTAAATCATGTTTAGATTAGGAAATAAAAACTCTGTCTATCAGAGACATAATCTCAGGAGTACTCCACGTCACACTTTTAACTTGCTGTGCTGAAACTGCTAGAAATAGAACTCTAGAAAAATTTGTATTCAAAGACTAAATATAATTTGACACATTGCATATCCGGGAATTGTACTGAGATTAAGGAATAAAGGATAGAAACTTTTATGTCTTCTCTCTATTTCCCATGCACTGAGTAATATACACATTTCCAAACCAATGAAACTAAGGCAATCAAGACTCATTTTCTGCTCACACTTTACTTGCAAATCACAACCCTTAAGGTATTCTAAAACTTTTAGACAAGAAATCTAGTATCTCACTAAGGAGAGTAAGCTCTCGAAAGGTTCAAACTGATACAAACAAATTTCAAAATATTAAATATGCCACTCAGCTCCCAGAAGCAATACTGGTGACGGGAGTCCCAAGCCCCAGAACTACAAAAGAGCCCTGACACTGAGATGGGATTTCAAGTATTACACCAAATAATTTAATCTTCTCTGGGCATAGATTGACACAAGGGCAAAAAGGTACTAAAGTAGAGTAACATGAAATGAACAGCAATCGCAGTTAATGGGGGAGGGCACTTGCTGTGGGTAAATAAAATTGCTTTGTATGCAGGAGATGATGAAAGCAAGTGTCTCTAGGTGAAAACTGAAAACCCCTGAGCTTGGTTCTCAGTTTTGCTAAATTTCTTTCACTACAATTGACATACCCACTATATATTTCTACATTTGTAAATGCATATACATGCACACACATACATATACATGTGTCTTCTGTGTATACTTACAACATGTATGCATAGTAAGTCATAATATAAAAATGTTACAACTTAGAGACTTTCTTTTCGAGCAGAGGTAATCCATTTGGGCAGAGAGCCATGGATCTCAGGGTCCAAAGTGTTTTGGACAACTTGTTCAGTACTTTACCACACCCCTGTCCTACCTGTGACTCTATTTTTCAAATGCAGAAATAGGCTTCCAAGTCCATATAAAATTTATGCTTTAAAAAGATGAAGTTTTAAGAGTTGCTTTGCCTATCACTAGATCAAATCAAAAAGTGGTCACTAAAAAATGTATCCATTAAAAGAAAGCCAAAGCACACCTATAAGTTTGATTTTGCTTTTAAATCACATTCCAACAACTTCCACAAAGGTCATTTAGTTGTCAATGCAAAAATAAATCTTTAGGATCAAAAGCCAAGTAAGCAAACAATACAGATTATTCTAGCTGCACTGCATGTAGTAGAGTTCACTACATGCTAATTTACTCTACCTTCTTTACATAGAATTAAAAAAAAAAAAAAAATTACAGTCACTCAATATTACAAAACACTTTTTTATGCATATAAGTTCAATATTAAATTGCATTTAAAATACATTATTAAAATATGCTTGTGTAGTTTGCATGCTACTGCTTGGAAGTTGCAGAAGTAAGAGTAATTCAATTATCTGGTTATCTCTGATGACTAACTTGACGCACAACAGGCATACATTAGAAAGAAAATAGTTGCTGCTCCATAAGCATATAGTGACTGTATTCAGATTTCAGTCAAGCTTACATGAAAGTGAGAGCTCCTTGTGGTGATTACAACACACAGTGTTTTCTGCATCAGCTACAAAATAAGATCCCATAACAATAATAAGCAGTAGACTATATCTAAAGCTTTAAGAAGCATGCAAGTGCTACGAGGACCTCAAAACATGACATTCTAATATTTGCATAGCTCATATTCAACCTGGTGGTTGTGTACCTGGGATATTTGCAGTGACAGCCATCCTCTTAAGTCAAATTATTAAAATGGATGTACAAAAGACTATTAGGAAGCTCAAGAGCTGGTTTTACCTTTACAACTGTATTAATTTCTCTGTACATCATGTGGTAAAGACTTCTGACTGTATAAATCAATTTTGCAGTTAGGGGAATTTGTATATACTTACATTACCAAGGATGATGCATTAGAAATTCCTAGGTAAATTGTTCACATATCAGTCTAATATTCACAAAAATCAATTTTGTCTAGGATCTCAAAGTTGATTTAAAAAGAGTTTTCAAAACACTGCTGATTATTTCTTTACTTTTCTTTAGCTATGTTTTACATCTTTTAAAACATGATGATGGCCTGACTTTGAAATAACTTGTAATAAGAAGGATGTCAGTCTCTTCTCAAAAGTAACAAACGATAGGACAAGAGGAAACAGGCTCAGGTTGCACCAAGGATGATTAATACTGGACATTAGGAAAAATTCCTTCCCAAAAGGGTTGTCAAGAACTGGAACAGGCTGCCCAGCTATCCCTGGAGGTATTTCAAAGATGCGCAGATGGGGCACTCAGGGACCTAATTAGTGATGAACTTGGTAGTGCTGGGTTAATGGCTGGGCTTGATCTAAGAGGTCTTTTCCAATCTAAACAATTTCATGATTCTGTGGTACTAAGGTAAGATTAGGCAAACTGCACCCATTGAAAAATAAAGGTGTGACATCTAAGTTCTATAATGGTAGCTGCTATATCTCTTCATGCCATCTCATAAATCTTATGTGAAGAGTCAAAACAAGCTGAAAAAGTGTGGTAATAGAGAAGCAAATGAGGTTATACCAGCTAATAGATTATATTTTTTGTCTTAATTTGAGTGGTAAATTATTGGTAGAATACAATTCAAGTATGAGAACTATCAAGAGAAATTCTTTACTTCCAACTATTTTACTACCTACATACATCCACTGTGTTTTTTGCCTAAGGCAGACAGATGCTCTTTTAGATATTTTCTAGCTCTCATCTCCAGTAAAAACAAATTTTTTAAAAATGAGGTTTGGGCAGGAGGTTAGTGGGAGGGAATGGTAAAATAATTTTTCCATGTAATGGAAATGTATCTTTTAGTCACAGCAGGTAAGAGCTTGGCTAGCAAAATAATATTGCAGATATTGTGAAAACAGATTTCAGCGCAGGCTGTCAATGAGCCACACATTTCAGAGGAGAAGGTATAATAACACCAAAATCCACTAGATTTAGAGGAGTAAAATACTGCCTGTAATCTCACCTGCCACTAGATAGAGATGTGGGTCATATCCTAGTGTGACTGATTAATAAGCTTCGGTTTTAACTTTTAGGTTTGGTTAATTATGTACTAATAACATTTCTAATTCTATTATTTACCAATGTTGTGCATAAACCAAGTCTTAAAACTATTTTGAAGCCTGTGAAATGTAAATGTATGAAGCAAAGAGGGCAACTCACATACTTGTAATAAATAATGCATGTCTAAGGAATATGCTTATTTTTTGTTTTAATATTTTGTCAGATACAATATCCATTGAAAGGACTCCTAAAATTACAACAGAACTGGAATATAGGTTATCATATATGTTTCTTCAATATTTACTTTTTTTTTCATCTTATGGATCATAAAGCACCAAGAAAGAATTAAAATCTTGCATGAAAACCTTACGTGAATTAATATTGTTGATTCAGTAATGATTCTGCTGCACCAGACTATATGAGTTGGCCTCATTTCATTATCCTTCCTTAAAATGTGCCACCATCTTACATAAAATCAGCCCATAACTCCTTTAAATTTAGCTTATCATCCAGAATTAATATCTTTTGAATTAAAAACAGAATCTGGTGAATTGGAAGGGATCCACAAGGATAATCGAGTCCAACTCCTGGCCCTGAACAGGACACCCCAGAAATCACACCATGTGCCTGAGAGCATTGTCCAAATACTGCTTGAACTCTGTCAGGCTTGGTGCTGTGACTTCTCTGGGGAGTCTGTTGCAGTGCCCAGCCACCTCTGGGTGAAAAACGTTTTCCTGACTTGAATGTTCAGAACTTCAACTTGATGTTGAAGACTACAGTGAAGTGTCCCCTTGGTCTCCTCTTCTCCAGGCTGAACAGACCAACTGACCTACAGCCACTCCTCGTTCAGCTTCCCCTCTAAGCTTTTCACCACCCTCATTGCCCTCCTTCCTAATAGCTTAATGTCATTTTTGTATTGTGGCACCCAAAAGTGCACACAAGACTCCAGGTGAGGCCGCAGCAGTGCAGAGCAGAGCAGAGAGGGACCAGTATTAGGTAGTTCAGTTCTCAGAAATGGTTCCCAATAATCATTGCTATAATACCAGTGGAACAAGAACTGTGCTTGAGTTGGGAAAAGTTGTACGGACAGTAACAATTCACCTATAGAGGTAGCCAAAACAAAGAAACAAACAAACATCCCAAACAAAACAAAACAGAATTCTAAGAAACTCATTGTCAGCAGACATAGTCTGGTTTGAATGAAAGTTCAGCCCTCGAATTTGCTGCTCTTTCGTTTAGTATTTTCCCTCAGGAATAATGATCAAATTGTTGTCATAACTCCAGTATAAACTAGTATAAATTTTTTTATCAAAGTAACGCGTAATAAGCTACGCGTAATATGTCCTCACTATGTTACTTATCAATGAAGACTAAGTGTGCGAAAGCCAAATGAACATGACAAATGAATATTGGGAAGACCCACTTTAGGAGTTATCAGTCACTGTGATTTCTAGAGTGCAAGAGGGAAAGACTGGTAGCACTTGCAGTGCTTTGCTGGTGCAGGGACATGACTGGACCTTCACAGCCTTCCCAAAGAACACTCACCTCAAGTAGTCCACTACACTCTGGTGAGGAGGACAACACTGAGTTTATGATAATGGCAAACTCCTCCTATTTCCATTAGCCAGTTTTCCACATAAATATTTTTCAAAATGCTTAAGAATATGTATGTGAACCTCGTTTTCTTTTTTAATCTGTGCTTTGATAATACAATTATCAGCCTCTGCTATGGTGAGTTTAAACTGGCATTTTAAGGAGATTCTAATGAGATGCAACAAAGCTCAGACACTGCAGATGATAAACATAACTGAGCCAGTATTTCCAATCTCTTCATCTACCATTCACTACCTATCATGTGGTGCAAAGATGGTGCAGCATTACACACATAAGTGAAGTACTTGAGATCATATTAGTTCTCAGAACAAACACACATATGATTAGAACAAATATGCTGATTGTTGGAAGAACAGCTGGAAAAAAAAAGAAATATAACTCTAGGCAATTATATATTTCAAATATTCATGGCAGAGGAAATAGAAAACATAAACACTAAGACCAGCATTGCTGTTGACTTGAAATATCTTCAACCCAGACTGGTGGGTTATGTCACTGAATATAAATACAGACACTATATTATAGTTACTATCATTAACTTTGTATTTCATAAGGAAATTGCTGTTTAGACCGTATAATTAAGAGAATGACCTACTTATTTTAGAAACAGGATGAAGAGGGAACAACGATAGCATTTCTAAATACACTTGTGAACACAATTTTGTTTTTTGTCACAAATAAATATAATTGAACTAAACTCAAAGAATTTCTAGTCTTACTGCCTAATCTTTATCTTGTCCAACTGTCAAACTGATCCAGCTTCTATAATCTCATTAAATTTGTTTCTCTACGAGTGGAGAATCCAAACTTAATTTTAGCCACATCACTCATCACAGCACATTTCCTGAAGAGTGATACCAGAAGAGTATCTTCTAAATAGGCATTTTTTTTGCAGAAGGACAGAAATGTGAATCACAAAACATTAAGACAGATGTTAAGGGGGGAAAAAAAGTGATTCAACTTTTATTTTAGAACGAAAGAGACTAGAAGCTCCAAAATATAGACTGCAACCAAAGATGTAAAGAGCTAGATATTCTTCACAGTGATGTATTTCAACTACTCTCCTATTACACAATTTTATTCACTAAAGGAAAGAAAATTAGTGCTCTAGCTGATGTTAAAGGGCACCTCTAAAATGGGATCCATGCAGCATTATCATTCACATTTTTGTAAGGGTTCCAATGTCTTGCTCTTCTCACTTTATCATCTTCACATAGGATTTTTTTTTTCTGTATTTTAGTGGATAATGTTATTAATGCAGGCTTCTAATATACCATAAAATTCACGTTCTGAAGACATATTGAAGAGCTTCAAATGTGCTATGAAATTATCTGCCCACTTTTTCTACTTCCCAAGTAACAGGGCTTCAACTATCTCACACACTATAACACCCCCTGTTTTGGGGAAGCATTTCTTGATATTTAGCTTTGTATCTCCTATTTCTGCAGTGTGCCTCAGTAGTTAGCGAGAACTTTATCATTCCAGTAGTCCTGCATGTTACAGTCTCTTATTCAAATTACTGCTTATTAACAGTTTGTTATCCAAATATAAATGCCTAAAATCACCCTTATTCATATAATTTCTGCTTAAGACAAGGGGCTGCTGGCACTGGAAACACCTAGTAGGTACAGCTCTAATGAGACATGATACAACAGATCTACCTATTCATTAGGCTCACTGAAAGCCAATTTTAAAATTTCCTGAGGTCTCCTATCATGCAACAGAATAAAAAATCCACCACATATGACGAAGATGGCTTCTGCAGAAGATTTTAAAATAATCTCCTCAGACATATTCTGATGTAACTCGTGTTTTAATATACATATATGTTTAGGTGTAGTAATCAGAGTATAAGCACACTGACCAATTTTATGCACTAAGTTTCTGAATATTTCAGGGAATCTTTCTTACCAATATTTCAGGAATAGTTGAATTTTCTGAACGCAGGCATTATCACCATTTAAGCTATCCAGTGTTTCCTAAAGCAGCTGTTCCAACAGGGGCACAATCACACACTGAACTTTTGGTTTTTTGGTATCTCCCTCGCCTTTGTAGAGACGGACGATCAAGGGTGCCCTAAACAACACATATCAGTAGCTGAATGGAATCTCTAGTGGTCTGTGCACCTAAATGCTGGTGAGGAGGGCAGTGAAGAAGACAGAGCCTGGCTCATCTCTGTGGTGCCCAGTGACAGGCCTGCAGAAAATGGGCACAAATCAAATGACAATAAAATATTTTTAAACTTAAGAAATAAAAAAAAGGTTCACTATGGAGGTTATTAAACACTGTTACAGATTCAGGAAATATCAATATCCTTGAAGATATTCAGAACCCGAATAGACACAGCCCCAGGCAAACCTGCCTTAGTTGACCTGGCTCTACACTTTCTACTACACTTTCTTCTCCTCTTACCCTTTCTGTGTTTTATTGTGACTCAAGATATTTGGGCACCAGCAAATGCAAAAAAAAAAAAAAAAAAAAAATTATAAGGAGGGAATTCCTTGCATAATAGCAACTCCTGAAGAAGTAGGTTGACATTAGCGAGTGTAGTTACATTACTAAAGGACCTGGTCAAACTAGTGAAACAATGTTTTAGCACTTCTTCTACACAAATTTTCCAGCACTGCTACCACATAATATGCTTCAGATTGAAGAGCTGCAAATTTAAGCCTTGATGGCATAATTTTTTGAAAAATATGAAAAGTGCTTGTCAGTTAATATTTGCCTTTAATCTCTCTTTTCTCCTTAATACAAGAAGTGTCACTTTTTTGAACTTGAGTAATAAAGAAGGCTTATTAAGAAGGCTATTGCTCAAAGAAAGATAGAATTTTCTTCTTGAAGATCTTTCTAATTTTTATTATTTTTAGGATTCAATAACCTGTTCCTAATAACAGGGTATGCCACCTCTGCTCAGCATTGCTTTGAAAACTGGCTAATATTTAAAATGTGGATCAGTGAAAAACAGCAATGTATCATGTCAAAAGGACATGTCTGTTGAATGCTGCTGGGATGAGTGCTAGGTCATGTTTTCATTAAATTCCTCATTAATGATCTGAAAAAAAGGATAGGGATCATGCTAATGAGAGTCACATATCCAAACTGGAAGGTGCTTTACAGACCAAACAAAACAGAAAAGTTTAGAATCTCAGGAAAGAAAATATCTTGTCTTTGATTTGGAATATTTTTCATTATCTGGCAGATTTTTAAAAAATCAAGTACAGAAATGAAATTTTAACTCAGTGGGGTTTTTTTTTAACCAATGTAAAAATTACCAAGAAAAAGCAGTAACTGAAGGGATAGATAATTGAGATGTAAGAAAAGGATAAAAAAGTATCCTAGATTTAGACTGGCATTAGTGAACAAAGAAAGCTTACATCAGTTCAAGAAGAATTCTGTTACAGATTTTCAACATTCTTTTTCACCTTACAGGAGAAGCATCAGATATTTTAAGAATTAATTCTTTTTCAAAATATGTTTGAATGCCATAATGAGAAAAATGCTATGGGAAAAATAAGAAAATATTTCCAAGGGTTGGGTGAAAAACATGTTTCTCTGATGCAGCTGTATCTAAGTAAATGTTTACACCAAAACCAAAATATTTTTAACTTTATGATAGTAAACAGATCCTCCATGTTTCTTTATTATCGTATCACTATATTACTCAAATATTATGAAAATTTGTGTTGAATTTCAGCTCTACTGAAGTAAAGGGTAAAGCTTGCTGGCCCCTTGATTTTTAAAACTTTCTGAAAGTGACAGTTTATATTAAATGCAAAACTTGGCACTAGAAGTAATAAAGGTACCAGTTTTTACAGAGGTCCTGAGCAATTATCTTTTAATTTAGCTTACTTTAAGAATTTTCCTTCGAAAAATAAAATTTTAAATAATCTAAAGTCCATGAGAGTTTCATAAGTGTTTGCAATATTAACTGTTATACCTAATACAAGAAAATACATTACAAAATGCGTGAAAGCTATATGAACTGTATTGATTTATTAAATGCATGTTTTCTTTTGCTATTGATGTACACAGATGATGAAAATGAATTTTGAATTTTGTTGTCTGTTACAGTATAAGAAATCTCATTCATGTTACAGGAGTGTGGTTTGTGCTTCTTTTACCTTAAGCCGAGGCTAAATTTCTATAACCTTTGCAGTTCTGTTAACACTTTTTCCTACTCAGGAATCTTAATGAATTCCTCTCTCTACCACTAAATTACATGGATCTGCATTTAATTATGAGAGCACTTACTAAATGAAATAGAGGATAAATGAACTCTCATTTAGCCTTAGCACCATTTGAAAACCATGGATGTCAAAGACGAATAATAAGTGTTCAAAGCTTACACCTTCTTCCTCTGGAACTGCTAGAGTCACTCTATCAAGAAGAAACGCAATGAGACTGTTAGGATTTGGCAGATTATGCAACTACGACCAGGTTATTTCTTGTTCCGTAGATCATTGATCATGTAACATAACAAAATGTAAATTATATGGGCAATTGAAAAGTATCACATCAGAGAATTTTCAGATCACCTGAGGAAGACCTTGTGGAAGGATAATTTTAATTTGCTTCATGAAACGGAAGCCTAGACATTATATGTTAATTAGAAAACTCTTCTGCAAGAGAATAACACAGAATTTTTAACAAGTGATTTCACTAAGCTGATTTAACATTCAGAGGCTGTACTTAGTACACATGTATTTTCTCTTTTTCTTGCCTTAGCAGTAAATATAGCAAAAGACAGAATTTAAGAAATGCAAAAACCTCAGATGAGACAGAATGAAAATGCTGCTGAATACAAGAGCTTTAATTAATTTGATTTGTTTTATCTTCTGTAAGGTATTTATTTAACTCTGTATCATTTTCTGATTGCAATTTATAGGCGGTCCAGTCTTCAAAGAAAGAAAAAAAAAAAAAAGGCAAACAGCAAAACAGTCACTCCTGACTTATTGCACAAAGAAAAAGTCAAATCTCATTGAATGAAACATCACACCCACTGTCAAATTCTAAACCCAATGACCTTATAAAGAAAAACTTCCTGAAATACACAAATACTAACAAAAAGGTTTAAGTACAAGATATCTGTTGTATTTCTCAAGTAGAAGCTATTTATACACATAACATTCCATACACTTCTAATTTAATATAAACAAACATATTGCAACAAGTTTCCTTCAAATTCTGACCCCTTCTAAACTGCATACCATTCTGCAATTTGCAGGGTGGGGAAATGAGACTAGCAAGGAGTTTGTGTTGTGCCTAGAATACTACCAAGCTGCAAGCTCTCAAACTAAAGGAAAAAAAAAAAAACAAAACAACAAAAGCAAATTGAGATATAAATGACCCTCCTTTCTCAACTATTACTCGCTGGAAAGAAACTTAACTCTAATACATTGTCATTTTAAAAGTGATAGTTCAATGTTACTTGGAAACAGTTATTAATACATTACTGAAAAATTTCTCGAATGGATGGGTTTCTTCCCCCCTCACATGCTTTAACTGCAATGTTCAGTCAGCTGTCAATTATATATCGTTAAAAACATAAGATTGCTTGGTTACAGAAGGAGTTTAGGTATGTTTGAACAGCAAAGTCATGTACATATAAAGCCTTTAGTGGGTGCTTGCTTGAAAATGTTTACATTCTACCCTCATCTGCACCAACGACCTTCTGTTTCTCAAATAAATCCTGTATGTCTATTTTTAAAACCTCTAGTAGTGTGTTGTTACTATCTGCACTTTTTGCTTTATAAACTCACTCCTTTATTACCTTTGAAAACTAAGACTAGTGAGTCTCCCCAAAAACAGTCACTCAACCTTTCCCCCAGAACAGTCACAATTGTAAGAAGATGTATATAAAACACATGGTGCTTTATCCATTGATAAGTTGCAACAATTTTATTTTTTTAATTTACTGTAAATATTCAGAGTAAAAAATGATTTTGCATCACATTAGGAAAGATCCCAAGAATAATTATGTATTGTGAAACTTTGCAATTCTGATTTACACTACAGGATCATATCAGATGCCGTTGTTCAGCAGAAATCTTTTTAATAGGGATTATATATGTCTATCAACGGCAGAACAGGATATTAAACCCTTCAGGCATAATGCATTTCTTTACCAAATTTAGATGACATGTAAGCCTGCTTTCAAAAAAAAATTACTTTTGTGTATCCACTTGCTTATATTGAAACATGAGGTCCAGTTGAGTTCAGTGGGACTGAAAAGAGGGGCTAAAATTTATGCAGTAGTCTTCTACTTTCCAGGTATCAATAATTATTTCACTGGTGCAAT
This sequence comes from Eulacestoma nigropectus, assembly GCA_013397775.1. NCBI lineage: Eukaryota > Metazoa > Chordata > Aves > Passeriformes > Eulacestoma > Eulacestoma nigropectus. The sequence goes on along the minus strand of VZTE01001414.1, from coordinate 405,741 downwards.
ATAGCATATTGCAGGGATGCACAATGTCTCTTAATTTAGACACTTTGAGGAATTTTAGGATCTAAATCACGAAGAATTAAAATCCTCCACATAATCTGAAAAAGTTTGACATGAATGAAAATAAAAAGCTTACTGCAGCTATGCACACAAAATGTAAAAGAAGCTGTTCATGGTTTAATTCAATTACAAAAAGTTATTAAAATATTCGGTGAAAATTTTGGCATGTAATTTTTTCAACTTAAAATTCTTTGTTGCATCAAGGAGAGATGAATTAACCTATAGGCAATACAGAAACTTAATAGAAGCAAAGCCTGAAGGGTCACATAAATATCTCAAGATAAACCCTTAAAAGAAAAAGAAAAATTAGAAAAAACAATATGAAGAAATAGTCACAACCATTGCAAAGTTGTCTGTCAGTCAAGGAGAGTCTAGAAAAACTAAGATTTTCTACGAAACTAAAACTCTGTGCTGGGACTTGATCTTTAGAGAGCTGTACTGATACTGTCCAAAGACAGCAATGATGAAAAAACATTGGGATCTCCTTAAAAAAAACATTGGAAACTGCTGTAAAAAGTAAAAAGGCTTTTAAAGTTACAAGCATGTACAGACAAAAACACACCTGTATGAGACTGCAGCAAACCTAAAAGTAACTGACCGCCTAATTTACTTCTGAAATGTTGGTGCAAGTTGTCCTGAATAAAATGTTCAAAACAGAAGAGTAAAAGCTTATGTGACCAGACCAGCAAATATTTACTTGTAGTTGTCAAAGATCAATGATTTTTCTCTGAGCTGACACATGGGCTTCATGAGTGGAGGAAGGTGAGAAAGTGAGAAATCTCCTGTCCACATGTTTTAAAAATTTGAGGAAAAACATGGAAGTTTCTTTTTTTCATTTGTTTTGTTTTGTGTTTGGGGATGGTGAGGTAATTTTGTTCTTGTTTTTTTTTGTTGTTTTTTTTTGTTTGTTTGTTTGTTTTTTGTTTGTTTGTTTTTGGTTTTGTTTGGTTTTTTTTGTTGAAGTGATCCTGCATACTGCTGAAAGCCACAAGAATGGAACTAATGATGGCACTTATTGAGCTCTTCATGTGAATATGTTTTCACAGACAGCATAAAATAGAAATGTCCAAATATTTATATTCACCTCATTAGACTGTGTGAAGTATCAAGCTTACCTCTCTTTTATCCATGTAAACTACTGTATGGCTGGAACTTCTGGGCAGCAGCTATGCTCTCACTCACAACTCAATTTCCACTCACAATTTTAACTCTGGAAGCAAACAAGATAAAACCCCTGTCTAATGACAAGTAACATGACCTGTCAAGGGTTGTTAGTATCCACTACTTTTTTTTTTAATTTAATTATAACAGTGAATTCTAGAGACATATATTGCACAGAAACACAAGCAATTTTAGAAGAGACTATTTTTTGAAGCATGGGTGTTTACTTAAATTAATTTCTGCTTTCTCTCCCTCTACTTGATGAAAACGGCAATTCATGAGATTTGATGCATTCAGATCTATTACTGAGCCACAGACTAACAAAGAATTCAGTCTTATTTTAGAGTTGAGAACAAAAGAAGGCACTTTGGAAAAAATTATTCCGATGACTCTGGCCTTAACAATCAAATGGATGCAGGTACTTGTTTTAAATCTCTGAGATATGCATCATATCTAATTTCTGCTTCTTCCCCTGTCAGATCAGGTGCCAGTAAGCCATTCATCTTGTTCATTACAGCTTCTGTGTAACTTTGGATTAGAGCTTTCAGACTTGGATTAAGCCTATTCTTAGTGCTTCTAAATCAGTGTATTTGATTTTCTTTTTGTCAGGAGCAATACTGTAGCAGAATTTCATAGGGCATGCCTACTATTTCCTACATCAAACATGACACTAAGACCTCTCAACAGAAAAACTTCAAAACTAACACAGCCATTAAATTGTCAATGCATTTAATGACACTCCGAAATTACAAATGGCAAATAGGAGATGAAAGCCTGTATGTATGAAACAGCATCAAAATGTTATTTACACGGTGTTTCCTAATTTATTTGAAAGCATATAAATATATTTTACTTTACAAAAGAAGTAAATTTTTACTTCTTGCAGATGTATGTCTGAGGACTGTTGCAGGATACCAAAAAGATAAGCAAATTTTTATATGTGGCACACATGAACTAAGTTCCTACTCACAGTTGTAATACAAATCTCTGAGACTCATCTCATGCATAAGTATCATCTACCACAAAATTTTACAAATTTATTTTCTTCTATTCTCACAGCCAGGCATTTATTTTCATGCTGCAGCCTGCTGCTATGATCAGTTGTGAGTTCTTACAGCCTTGTCTAACCTTATTCCTTGTAGTCCTCTTAAGAGTAAAGGTAATCTTGTATCAGCCAGCAGTCTCAAGCACAAATATATCTTAAGACACAATGTTGAGAAAAATATACTTCCTTGGGTTTTCATTCTTACCAATAAAATTCCTAAAATCTCAAAACTCATGTTTTAAATATTTCATCCTATAAATTTAAATCAATGTTGAGCAGATAATATCTCCAAAAAGTAAAAAAAATCAAAACAAGGAAGAGACTCCCTAGCAACAAAATAATAAAAAGCACTAATGATTGCACCATCTCTTTCAGCTGCAACATGCAGCACCTCAATCATAATACATTTTATAAAGATGAGTGAAACGCTCTTGCTGTGTTTTACAGTTTTGCACAGAGATATCCTTGTATGTTCAGTTTGAAACACAGCAAATATTTTTATATTAAGGACCATTCTAAGTTGTGTCCTTTGCTGCATTTATGAGCTTTCTCCACTTATATTTATATAAGGCACCCATCTAATTTTTTATTTCTGATGATCTCTTTGAATCACAAACTCTTTGGATACTCACTGCTCTCCTCTCATGCCAAGATCTCTGTGCATTTGACCATGCATTATAAAAGCTGTCTTCTTACTTAATCTCAAAGTGTCTTGCCAGTATTTTCACTTAGTTTTAATGCCTAAAATTTTTAAATGCACCATCATTTTACTCTAAATAGGTCCTGTTCCAGACTAGTTCTAAAATGGTTTCTTTAAATTAGATTCTTTCACGCACATGGACAGCAAGCATGTCTGGTGCAGTTTCTTCATGTGTTCTGTGTTCTTCCTTCCTATCAGTCTCTACTTGGAGATAAATATATGTGGATGTATTGGTAAATAATTCAGACAGTGTCAAGTCTACAACTTGTTTAATTAGTTACTTTTCCCAGTCCAGGAAGCAGAATTTTCTGTGTCAACATCCTAATCTCTATTAGGTCATGAAGGAGAGGGTGATGTCACCTATGAAGCTAAGTGCTGATATCAATCAGTCCTGTGACCTAATTACAGACCCATTAAAACTGACACAGAATACAGAACATAGAGAGATGCTCTGTGTATAGTATATATTTCCTTTCTGGTTTTCCCTCTTTTGCCTCAAGTTAATTATGTGCTATCTATAGATGGCTGGAACATTATCTCAAGAGCAGGGACTGATCAGCTTCAGCATTCAAAAATTGATCCATTAAAAATAAATAGAAAAAATTCCCTCAAGCTTGGGTCAAATCTGGACACTGTGATCTTAGAGTATTAGGAAAAAATAAACCTAGCCCATATTCCTTTTCAGCCAGCAGTACAGGTGAATTTAAACACTATTTTGTTTGAACTTTAATGTCTTTTAGACTTAAACTCACTACACTGTAAGAAACAGAAGGACCAACCACTCTTTCCATTGGAAGAGATATTCTTTCTTAATCCATATTTTGAAAGAGCTACACTATTTAGCTGCAGTATGATTCATACTGCTAGCATACCCATAAAACTAGAACTAAGAAGTAGTAAAATTTTGGGTAAAAACTGACATTTTTGGATTAGTACTTCCTAGAGTTCAAGTGCTGTTAGTGGCATTTGCTAAGCAGCTCCCATGTGTTCTTAAAGAAAAAAAAAACAAAACCATATCTGTAGTTTTTTTAACTTCCTGCAATTTTACTGGAGCAGCTAAAAACCAATAACCACTTTGAGTTATATAGGTCAAGTGAAAACTGGTAATAGAAGTCTGAATTTCTATGTCTTTTTGGATCTGATTAAATAAATTTTAAATAAATTAAATTATTTAAAAAAATAGATTGTAAATAAATTCTTAAAACTAAAGAATGTGAAAACACAGACAGCAGATTAGCAGGTGCGAGGCCAGAAGTAGTCAATTAGAATCAAACTCCTGTATACAAACTGACCCCTGCTGATCAGATCACACCTCAGGCACGCTTTGCAGGTGAGAAACAAGCCTGCCTTTCACTCTCAAGCTGCTTCCAAGGGTACAGCTTCTGCAGCAGAGCCCAGCCCAAGTGCCAGGACAGGACCCTGGATCACCACCGGCTGCCCTTGGCAGCTTCTTCAGCCCCAGTATGGTGAGGCTGCACCCCGCTGCCCCTGCATGAAGATATACCTCATCTACACAGGAAGGTTGGCATCTTGGCCATTTCAGGTTGAAATCTTATGCTACTTCCCTCAACTGAAATGATGAATACAGTTAATTCTTCCCCTTCTTCCTAATTACTCATGTTGTTACATTTCACATGCTATCTTCACCTGTATTTCTGCTGCTTTAGTCCTAGAGTGGAAGTATCTGCCACTGAATTTACAAAGGAAAGCAAGCTGATGAGTATTCAATAATTTTCTTTATGACTCCAAGAAGGAGTACACAGGCTACTTCACAAAATACCTAGGTGTTGTATTTTTAAACAAGAATGGTTGCACAAAAGAAAACTGCAGACAGGTTCCAAATAAACCAGCTTCTAGTTCAGACTAGTCATAGTAATGGCTGACTTTTCACTAAGTTTTGAACTAATGTTGAGAAATCTGTTTTGAAATCCTTCTAACATATTTGGATGAGATGGGTGAATATCTATTATTTTCATGATTTTTCAAGAACACTTGCATATTGTGGTTGTTACACATTCAAACTAATAAAATTTTCTGACCCACATAAGCAATCTGAAAAGGTCTCAAAATATTTTTTCTTTTTTCAAGACATACAATGTGATAAATTTCTGATTTATTTCTCTTCCTTTTACATTATTATCTCAAATGAAATCAAATAATTTTAAACCTGAGAATAATACGGAGCAGTTTATATTAATTTTGAAGCCAAAAATGATTTTGAAGAGAGACAGAAATTTTTTGCAACATAATTTCAGTTTTTAAATTACTTTCAGAGTGGAAAACCTTGAAAATTCAAATTTAAGTTTGCAGTTTTTTGCAAGCTTCAGTCAACTTCCTGCTTTAAAATGTTTTTCAACTCCATTTCACAAAACACTCAAAACATTCTGTGATATTTCTGAATATTTAGGGAAGTAAAATGCCAATTAGTCTTGCAGTAGGCTAAAATCCAATGTTGACTCAGAGTACATTACTTTAGGCAATTAATTTCTTGGTTTATATCTTGAAAAGTAAAGCAAACATCTAGCAACACTTGCAAGAAGGCTGAGTTCCTTTGGCCCCATCATAAATACACGTCTGTGACAAGGTAGCTCTGAAATTTTCATTTACGTTTATCAAGTCAGGCTTTCACACGGACATGAAAATGTAGGCTGCTCCATGTATTTTCATGTAGTAATTTTGAAAGGTAAGTACATCAAAAGAATACAGTATGCATTTGGTACCTTAGCAAAATTGTACAAGTGTTTATAACCATATAAACAGGCAAAATATGCATAAGAGCACTGGGAAGATCAGGTAACTTCATTGTAAAACAGAGAAGCAAAATTACGTATCTGGGTTTGTAACAGACAAATCTAAGTTGGACTATTAGGCATGGAGCAACCTAACATATATACATAAGCTACAAACAAGTTTCACTCATCTGGTACACAGCCTCTATGGCATTTGCAAGTTTCCATTTACTTATTTCATTTAGGTTTATTCAGTAATCAGTAAGGCAGACTCTTTCAAAAGCACAAGCATGAACTTTGTTAGTAGTTCCTTGCACTGCTTGCTCAAGAAGGCCTACATCACCAGGAGGAGATTTTGAAGTACAGCTTCAGATAACCATAAACTCCTATATATATAAATATATATATATATATATATATATACCAATTATTTGCTACAAAAATTACCTCTCCCTTATTCTGATTGTTATACAACATGAAGTCTCTCATATGGGAAAGTCAGAGTCTTCTCTGCCACCAAGGACTATATTTACCATGGAAACTACCATAATCAAGTAATTTGAAGTCACTTGGGTAGCCTAACTATAACACCATTCTTTAAAGTGTCAGAAATGTTGAACTGCAGATTAAATAATCCACCTGAAATCCATTTGAAATCAGATGGTACCCTGTCCATCACATAACCATCTAAAATGACAGAAATAATAAACTGATAAGAATAAATAATCTGGCAGATGGAATGAGAAGGGCAGACATGTTTTGCTTCTTTCTTTTTTTTCCCTCATAATATGTTATTTTTTGTCCACTGTTTTAAAATTATTTCTCCAGAACTGAGATAAAGTGAAGATTTTATAAAGGCTTAAAAATTATATAATAACAAACACTGCATGGGAACACTGAGGGATCAGACCAGACAAAAATATATCAACATCACAAATATATCTGAAGCTAAAGCACACTGATTAAAAATTATTAAATATTTTACTTGGTGTCTTGTTTCAGGAAGACCCAGTAAAGGGAGATCTATTTTTCTTTTACACATTTTTCCTCATGACTCAATATAAAAATATTGCCTTACCATGCTTCTGAAAGCTACAGGTATTTAACATGGACACAATGAGCTTCTATCCTTAAACTACAAATCAAATACAATCTGCAAGACAAATTGTGCCCTGAGGAACAAGTATGTATCGCAATGGGAGTCAGCAAAAGGCCAAGGAGATTTTTAATTTATCAAAAAAAATTTTTCCCAGATGTCACTGGCACATGTATGGAGTCTCATCAAAAGTTCAACAACAGTTTTAAATCCCTTTCTCCGACACAAAATTCAGGTATGCTGACAGATAAGAGAAAAATAGGCTAAATATGTGAATATTTGCTGATTTCTCTCTTGTCATATATTACAGTACTTCAAATATTGTTTCTCCAGAGAAAAAGACTGACAATAAAGGAGAGGTATTTGTGGTTACAAATGCTAGGACGCAAAAAATTATTCTGAGGCTATTCACCATGAATGATATCATACAAAGATAGTGTACAGAACTCAACTTCTCAATTCCAAAGGCTTCAAGCCTGTTACTGAACATCTAAACATCTAAAGCAAAGAAAAAGAAAAGAACCCTAGAGGTCAACAGTCCTGAGCAGGTATGTGGTTTTTAAAGAGAGCTGAAATAAATATAGTCTTTGAGGGAGGAGGAAACTGAGTTTGTGCTTTTTGGTTGTTTTTTTAGTAGAAAATTATTTTTGGACAAAATTTGTACATCACACTACAGGCTTGCAGTACCTAACAACCATGAGATGTTTGTGTCACTAGCCAAACTTCTACATAGTCCTTCTATCAGGTCAAATGTGAACAAAATTACACAGATCTGATGGGAATGGTGAAGGGACAACAGTCTATGCTGGTGGAATATACCTCCTGCAAAAAGGAAACTTGAGGTGAGGATTGAAATAATAAAAGAGAGGAATTTTGGTTTTACTGTTGTGAGAAAATACCTCCTCTAAGAGAAAAAAAAAATATCCTTTGATACTTAGAATGTTTTTGTAGCCTAGGAAAAATAAATCTCAGCTTATTTACAAACTGAAAGCATAAGGCTAGATCCAATTGAATGAAAGAGAAAACTAAGGTTGGAAGGCGTTCCAGGAAAGTTAAACTACAACAAATGTATTTCCCAAATGTAATAGAAATATTGCTTTCCAGGTCCCAGCACTTTTTGAATGTATGAAGACAGTAATTTTCTCTGGTTAAGCTCCTGAAAATGCTAAGTGATAACTAGACCTAAAATGAAATTAGCATCAGCTCCATTTCCTTAGTTCCCCGCAAGCTTTGCTGGTATGTTTACAAAAGTAGAATCCAATTTACTGAGTTCAAATATTTTGTAACTGAAAAACAGTGTTAAATAGGCTATTTTTAGACTTGTGAAAAAGCAGTGATGAATTTCCTTAGTTTATCTTCTGTTAATCTTTCTACCTACTGATGATTTTCTATTGTCTCCTTTATGGAGTTACTCATAATTTATTTCTATGCTCTTTAACATCTATGTGATAGAAATATTTATTGTACATATTTAAAACATAGTAATATGTGTTGCACATTAATTTTTTTACAGTTTTTTCCTGAACATTCTTATTTGGAAATGTCTCTCAGTTCCCACAGCACATAAAGAAAGCAGTAACTGTTAAGTCAGAAAGAACGTAGAACCCTGCTGATTTTTTTTTTTTTTTTACTTTGCAGGTTGTTATATCTAAATTTCTAGACAGAAAGATGGTATCAGATAAAACAGAAGCATATTTACACCTAATTCCCCATATTTATCAAAAAAAAAAAAAAAAAAGAAAAAAGAGAAATATATTTTGGAGTTTCCTTTCAAATGAACTACATCTGAAGATGTGAAATAGTCACTAATGTTCAAAAGTACTCACCATTACTCTCACACACAGCGGCAAGATTAATAAATAATTAACAACATTTCCAAAACAAACATACCTCAAAGACACTGGTGTCTTAATTCTTCTGGAGAATTACTACCTCAGCTGCCTTTTTGTCTTCTTGTCTTGAATTTGTTTTGTAGCCTAGGAAAAATAAATCTCAGCTTATTTACAAACTGAAAGCATAAGGCTAGATCCAAGGAAAAAAAAACAACCAACACTTAATAGCATTGCAGTTAATTCCGCTGTAATCCTACCTCATTATCTTAAGCAAATAAATCTCTAAAAAGGATTACCTTTTTAAAAGCAAATTAGAAAACTGAATGTCATTTGTGCAGGGAGACATTCTTTTAAAATGCAATCAGCAAGGAAGCTCGTAAATAGGGCACTATATAAAAATATCCTATCAGGCAATCCTTAGCAGATTTTCAACAGATGTGTATGTAACTATGATTTCACAAATTCCTAAAATAAAATGTGTCTACATCGTTTACCACAAACTTTCAGGAGTCTAAAAAAATGCACTCATTTAGATTCTAGAGAAAGAACAATATAATAAAGAATTGTTCTTTATGTATCTTCAACTGCAAGTGCTCTTGCCACTCCATCCATGTCAAGAATGGTAAATGCAGGGACTGGGAGAACAAAAACCCTAAGCCCACTGTAGGAGAGGGTCAGGTTTGAGACCAAGGAACTTCAATGTTCATAAATCCATGGGATCCAATGAGATTAATTTGCAGGTCCTGAGGGAGCAGGCAGGCAAAGTTGCTAAGCCATTATCCATAATTTTTGAAAAATCATGGCAGATTTGTGCTTACAGCCCAGAAAGCCAATAGAATCCTGGGCTGCATCAAAAGGAGTGTGGCCAGTAGATTGAAGGAGGTGATTCTCACCCCTTCCTCTGCTCTTGTGAGATCCCACCTGAAGAACTGCATACAGTTCTGGTTTTCCCAATTTATGAATGACATGGAACTGTCGGATCAAGCCTAGAGGAGGGCCACCAAGTTGATAAGAGGACTGGAGTACCTCTCCTACGAAGACAAGTTGAGACTGTTCAGCCTGGAGATCGGAAGATTATGTGTAAACCTCATAGCAACATTGCAGTATCTTTCCCTAGAGGGAAGCTGGAGAGGGACTCTTTGTCAGGAACTGTAGTGATTGGGACAAGGGGTAATGGGCACAAACTGAAAGAGGTGAAATTTAGGTTAGATATTAGGAAGAAAATCTTTACTGAGAGAGTGGTGAGACACTGGAACAGGTTGTCCAGGGAGGTTGAGGGTGCCCCAGTGCTGGCAATGTTCAAAGTTTGGTTGGACAAGGCCTTGAGCAGCCTGGTGTAGTGGGAGTTGTTAGGACTTGATGTTCTTTAAGGTCCCTTCCCACTCTTTAACATTCTATGATTCTATGCAAAACATAGCAAGAGTAGCTATTTAATTGTCATGCCTCCCACTCCTGCATACCATTATAATTTTTGATTTACTGAGGAGAATTTTAAAAAACCCAAAAAACAGGTAAGGTTATTATGTTTTTACTTTATTTCAATAACTATGTAAAATTCAGGAGGCATAGACCCTAGGTGCGTCTTAACACTCATTATACATTTTTAGAAGTGCATATGGAATATATAAGCAGAGAAGAAGCAGCAGACACTATCAAGACAAATCAAACTACTTAAGTCACTATCATTGTTAGAATGTTTTATGTTTTCTAAGAAAAAAAATAACAATTTTAAGCACTTTTTGATATATTTAAGTCAGAAATAGAAACCACGAGTTATCACATTCTTGAGAAAAAAAATCAATATTATATTATTACAAAAATCTTTTTTTCATTAAGAAGAAACCAGTCTGTGATTCTGTGACAACTTTATTATTAACTTAAAAGAAAACAACAAACATCAATAAAAAACAAATTGCCATTTGCATTTTTAGCTTCATTTTTATTGAGCTTCTCAGTTTCACTTTAAAATACTCATCTTAATCATCCTGCGAGTTACTCCTTTCTTCAATTATTCTTCAATTATTTCATTTATCTGTACCAAGTTATTTTAAATAAAATAAGCTACAAGTTATTTTAAATAAAAACAACACAGAAGACAGCTTGCTTGAAGGGAATGCGCATATAACAAATCTAAGTGAACTCAGCTTTGGAAGATGATTGTGGTACACATGAAAGAAACTAATGAAGAAAGTATTTAAACAAAAGTAATAAAAGCTACATAAAGCCAAAACAGAATTGAAAAACAACTAAAAAGGGTTCATCAGAGCTTCATTTGTACCCACAAGCCAGCAATGTATTTAGTCAGAAAGAAGTCAGGAAAGTAATTTCTGTCAATAGCTGCTTCTAAGTCTTTTACTTCAGTATTTCTCAAAGACAAAATATATAATCACACACACATGCATTTGAATACGTGAAAGCCAATACACGATACAGAAGGTAAAACAAGGCATCCAGCACTCACAATAATATCCAAAAAATGGCATACGTTATGCTACCATTCAAGATTCTCTAAGAGCTAGGGTACCGTGTACTTCTGATTCGCCAAATTAAAATAATCACACTGCTACCATTAAAGAAAATCTTGATTTATAACTATCTTTATGTCAGAGTGGCCATGACTTGAAGGTTTTGTATTACTTTTTCAAATCAAAATATAATGGAATCTCATGAAATTTTTCTTATTTCTCCTTTTGATAACAATTTTCGAGACTTGCAAGTTTCAAGATTAACTGATGTCTCTTCATCCAAATTCTATTTTCATCTGAGTGCTAAAACATTTTCACGGTACATTGAAAACAAGATAATGGAGTGACAATGGTAAAAATAACTCTTGCTCAAAGGAAGTATCTTTTAATCAGTATTTAGGTGAAAAGTGGCAACAAAGCAGATCTCTTCACACTTACATATTTCTTTTTATTATTTAAATACATTAAGTAAAAGGATTCAAAAGAGTTTCATGGAACAAGAACACACATTTAAAAGTAGCTTCTAGTCTCATAGAAATCCTTACGTCTTTGTATTGTTACATTAGTTGGAATCTTTTCATCAGATTTATTGGTTTTATGCTGTTTGCTGAGACTTGAGAAAATGACCAATTCTTTTGATTTGCTAATTTTTTTTCACATTTTATTTTCTCCTGACTTCGGTTGGTGTTTGTCTGTTTGGGTATTTTAAAGGCTCCCACTAAGTCAACATCTTTGTGTTCATATATTTGTTCAAAACTTTGAAAGCTGATGTTTTCTACTCTACTACGCTTTCAGAGACGCAACTTCAGTACCACATGCATCTGTATTAGTCAAACATTTAAAGAAAAATATAATTATTCCTAAAGATATTAGGATGAAAGAAACCCTTGGATTTAATCTAGTCCCTCTTGACATTTGAAGATCAATATTTACTGTCAGAAAGGTTTTGCCCTTGCAAACTGATAGCTTTTAGTTTCCTTTCTCGAGTCATTTTATTGCTGGAATGCATAATTGTGTGCAAGGTTAAAATAAAAAAATAACTGATCGATTTGTACCCTAAAATTCAGAGAATTTGAATTTTAGTGACATCTAGAGTCCTAGCTCTCCTAAGAGAAATTTCTGCCAAATACACATACTAAATAATTTTTTTTTAAGAAAACAACAAAAATACAGAACTGGGTCAGTTATGTTGTGTTACGAAGTACAGACACATAAGTTCAACTGTCATTGACAGTTGTCATTGACTGTCATGACTTTATTCTTGTGAATCATCATTTACAAGTTGCATAAAAAGAAAAACGAAAACACTTTGTTTTACAGGTTTTCCAATGTCTTGTGCTATGTGAAATGTCACGTTGTGGCTTCTAAGTTAGAAACAATACTATGAGTAAAAACAAATTGATTAAATTCATAATAAATTTATGTCAACAAAACAAAAAAAGTCCCTCCAAAAAACAAAACAGCCAGAAGATAAAAATGTTAATCAGACTATGGGAGTACAATTAATTACTTTTTTATTATCTTGATTTTGTGGGATATTACTAGCCACTAGCTAGTAGTGTCATCTACTCTTTCATTAAAGCTCAGTTTGTTTAAACATTGTGAATGTGGACTACTAGCAACTACTTCTTTGTGTTGCAGTACACAGATGAAAAGGATTTCCCCAAGCTAACAAAAACTAGAAAAGAGAAGACAGCTTTAAAACCTCAGTTTTCTCTTGGTGCTCCTAAAGAGACCAAAACTCATAAGCATCTTGGCATATCTTTGCCAAGAAAAAAGCAAACTTGCAGACAACAGAGACAATGACTAAAGTCTTCAGCTTACATTTCAAGTCTTCAGCCATTGCTTACCTATAATCTAAAATCAGTAATCAATTACTTGTTCCCAAACAATTCAAGGTACCACTAAAACCACAACAAAATTCAATTTCTGGAGGCAAGAAGCTAAATAATTTTGCTCCCAAATACTTGGTTCATTACCACCTGGTAAAGGCAAGAGAAGAGCTTAACCAACAACACAGAGAAACTGTGTTTGTAAGGTGGCATTGGCGTTACTTAGATGTCTATATAACAAAACAAAACAAAATTAACCAAAAAAGGCACACATCTTAAAAATAAAACAATCTGATGGCATTAAAGAGAAGACAAAATAATAAACAGGAATGAAAATCCCTTCAAATGCCTGTTGATCAATGACATTTGCTAACCAAGACAATGACAGGTAGAGATATTTGGCCTACTTAATCAGTCTAAATGCATTTACAGGATAATCTCCTGAACTATAGCCTATGTTCAAAACAGTACTTTCACAGATCTGTAGAGGATTTTAAGCTGAAGTGATGTGAAATATACACTGGTTGACTATATATATGGTTTTTCTTAATTTCTAACATTATTTTTCCTTTATATCTGTTAAATAGATAGATTACTAGCTGAACTGCTTATTCCTTCTTTTATTAACTCCAGAGAGATCAAAGTTCATATTAAAATATTCCATGTGAAAACAAGTATCAAGGTTCTTCATATCTATGTTTTCACTGTTATCAGCAATTTTTTTCTGTCTCTTATTTTCCTTTATAAGTTGCTTTCCATTAAACACAGAGCTGAATTAGACACAAATGAGTGTGAGGCAACTTAAAATCCTTCAATTTCCAAAGTTCAGGGACGCTGCAACTGATTCTTTACATTTGTTTCCACTTAGAGCAAAGAGTATCTTGATGTTGTTAGAAGAACTTAAAGAATATTTCAATTTGAACTCTAGAAATATATTTTCAGACAACCTAATAAACACCTTTTTACACTAAAATACACAATGAGGCACCGGATACCCAAGACCCTGAACAGTAATACCTTCAGGACTTAACTTTGCTTGCCACTTTTCAGCTGATATATTTAATTAAATTCCCACTATAAGGACACTGTGGTACTACAATAAATGTCTAAACATACCTAGGGTAAAAAACTGCCAGATTTTAAACTTGACTTTATTTCACTAATTTACTTGACAATAAAAAAACTATTGAACACAGATTTAGAAAAAAATGCAACGGAGTATTTCAGTTGGAGGGAACCAACAATGAACATCAAGTCCAACTACCTGACCACTTCATAGCTGACCAAATGCTAAAGCATATTAACAAGGACATTGCCCAAATGCCTCTTCAACACTGACAGCCTTGGGGCATCAAACACCTCTCTAGGAAGCCTGTTCCTGTGGTTGACTACTGTTTAAGTAAAGAAATGTTTCCCAATGTCCAGTGTAAACCTTCCTTGGCAACCACTCCCACGAGTCCCAGGGAGGAGATATCAGCACCTCCCTCTTCTATTTCACACCTCAGGAAACTGCAAAGAACCACTCAGTGTTCTTCTCTCCGATCTGGACAAGCTCAAAGTCCTCAGCAGCTCCTTCCTTGTAGGGCATTCCTTCCATCCCTTTCACCAGCTTTTTTGCACTCTTCTGAATGCATCCAAGGCCCTTCGAAGCTTTCCTAAATTCTGGGGTCCAGAACTGCACACGTTACTCAAGATGAGATTGCACCAATGCTCAATACAGTGAGCTAATCACCCCTTTTGATCTAAGAACACATTTACAATTATTTCTTACAATTCTAGTTCCATGGAGCAAAAGTAACTATAAAACATAGGCTTACTTAATACTTAACTTTCTTGATGAAAGGTATCTCTCTTGCCTGCAAGTTAAATAACCTATGATCCATTTTTAAAATTTCTCTTTTATTTTAGATTTTATAATTAAGGACATGCATTCAACAGGGAAAATCCCACCTGCCTATCATTTGCTATTTATAAGGCATTAACATCTGTATGTGCATGGAAGCCCCTGAGATGGAAAACTGACATTTATTCTATTTCTTGACTGAAAAGAAATACAGCATTCAGAAATTTTACTTGTGACTATTAATGAATCGTTAAACATTCAGCACATTTCTCTTCACCAAGAAAAACAAATGAAGCAAAGAAGTAGTCTTTTTTCACCAATCTTTGTATTCACTTCTGAAAGGCATCCTTAAAATTTTTTCTCATGTGTTTGCTTCTGTAAAGATCCATAGAAATACTCATAAAATATGGAAATTAACCCTACCACCACACTAATTGAGTTTAACTATGTGAGATCAGGGCCAAAATGTTGGTGAATATAAATGCAACTATATCATTGAAGTGGAAATGTGAGCATAAGAGGTTTTTGAAAATTATGTATAGAGCAGTTCAAGAGGAAAGCTGTGGCAGTCAAGTGGATCAATAAAATAAAAATATTTTGAGTAGAAATTAAACCCTGAAAGTATTAAAAATATTATTTTTTATGTATTAAGTTTAAGGCTCTACAGTCTTATATACATATTGATTCACAGAAATTAGTTAGTATGGATGCTAAAAAGTTAGAAGCAGAGAAATTCTTCAGCTTTTTCTCAGTGTTCTGTGAGAGCATTGCTTTCACACGCAGAATAGATGAAAACAGTGAAGACGGTTTTGTAAACTAATTCTTTATCTTTGCACCTGGAATTTGTTGTGCAGTGTTGTTATGGTACATTGAAGAAAATATTTTCAAATGGGTGTTGTACAGCCTCCACCAATCATTCCAGGAGGGGGTTGATCGAGGGACCAATAGTACCATGCTACTCTTGCGAACCAAGTTATATAAACCGATTTATAATTGATTAAAGAGCCACTTTTTTCCTGAACTTGGAACGTGTCGTTTCTCACCGTTCTCGGTACAACAGCGACAAGTTAGAAAAATGTTATACTTTTTCTGGGAGGTTCTATTCTGCTAAATTGTTAGAACCCTATTCTTTTCTTGTCAAGAACGTAGCCTTGCTTTCTTCGAATTTTTGATATAATTATTTCTCTTTATTAATATATGATCTGAATTATTTGGAACCAGTGCACCATCAGAAAATTTTCCTTGACTAAAGAGCAATTCAGTTATTCAGTGAAAGGAGAACAAATTCCAGCCAGAATTCTGTCTCTGCCACCACATCTATTTGTGGAGAGAGAAGCAGCATTGATTTTTCTGTTTTGTTCCCATACACAGGCTCAAATTTATATTCAGAGGTGTGCAAAGGAGAAAGGAGTTGAAGGGTGAAGGAAGAAAATGCAAATGAGTGGTTGAGTCACTGTCTCTGGAGATATTTAAAAGATGTATACATGTAATACTCAGGGACATGGTTTAGTGGTTCATTTGACACTCCTGGGTTAATGGCTGGACTTGATGATCTTACAGATCTTTTTCAACCTAAATGATTCTACTACTGCATGAAAATAGGAATTAAACATTACTATTATATTGTTTTTCCTTCTAAACAAATGACTTCTTAAATTTTTAATGCTTGATTGTATTTTACTGTTTACACATTAATTCTAAACATTGAATTAAAAATGTCACGTGTAGATTTAAATACATCTATGTTTTACTTTGTTCATCCTTCAATATGATTTCAAGACCTGAACGAGATATGCTTAAATCCCATTTTCACTTAAACATTTTGCTTAGAAGAAATGGACCACTGAAGTCCATACTATCAAAAACAATTCCTCATGGCCTATCCAAATATCCCCTGGAAGTGAAAAACTGGAAGTGTTATGTGGGCATAAGCAACAGTGTTCAGGTATCTGTAATGATGACAAAATTTACTAGAACAGTCTTAAGGTCATTTTCACGAGTTCTTACTCATATATATAAACTGGCAAACAGCATTTAGAGATCACATTAGAATTCCACTGGAAAAAGTGACCCTTCACTTACTAAAGTATTACATCTAATTTACAAGGAAGCCATACTAAATTAGTTATCTAAATCTCTGGCTGAAATAGATCATAGCTGTGTCTTACCAATTAACCTTTCAATGCACAAAACCCCAAATGGTTTCTAGTGATTTTGTTTCCAACTCACTGTAAATGGAAAATGTTCTCTCATATGCAGTAAAGCTCAACTACTGCTCTCAATTCATTAAGAGAAAAAGTTCTTCATTTAATGAGATGGAAAAGAGAAAAAAAGAAAACATATTTTACTATGTTAAATAGTATTTCACTCACACATGTATAGATAACCACCATCAATTTTTACATACCTTAAGTCCTTAATAACAAAGTCAGATAAAAGTAAAAACATTCAATACTGCTGTTATCAGAACATTGCACAGCTTCCCAAAACAAAATTCGATCAAATTCAGTGGAGCTTACATTAACAAAGTCACATTTTCTCAAATGTACAAATATACTCTGTTGTTAAAATTCAAGATTAGTCTAACCATTGCTTACTTTCAATTCAGTCTGAGACTTCTGTCTGCAATGGCATTTTAATTTATAGAACCAAAAGGACACAACTAAATATCTAGCATGAAGAGAAAACCAGACTTACTAAAAAGGGAATACACAAGAAATACAATTGTATTAAGCAGAAACATGACAAAATAGAAAGCAGAGGAACAGCTTTAGATTCACCATAGCAGCATCATAAATTTTCTTCAGAGAATGATAGTGAAAGCAAAAACTGGTATGAGCTTATTTTCTTGTCAAACAATCGAGAGTGATAGCATATAGTTTCACTTGGATATATAGAGGCAAAAGCTCTTCTTTTCCTTCAGGCTGTTTGAAACCTGATGATGTTCATTGCATAGAACAACGTCCCAAGATAAAGGAAGCAAATACTTTTTTAAAGCCATGACTTAGAAGATCATTTCTGAGCTCACAGAAGGTCTCACAGCATATTTTAAATTACACACTGACGTACATCTCATCTTCATAGAGTGTAATCGGGTCTCAGTCTGTTCAGTGAGGTTACAAAACAATTTCTGATTTCCCACAAATTGACTCTATGTTGAAAACAATCTGTGACTTGAAGGAAAGGAAACAGATTTGAACTTTGAACTTGAAACAGCTGAAGGCTTTATTTAGTGTATGGTGCTGACTGCAGTTGTCTGCATATCAGAAGAGCAGAGCAGCCTGTGCCTAAGGCTTTTGCCTTTATGAGCAAAAGGAAAGAGATGGCAATACAACAGTTCTTGTACTAGGAGAATATTAGAAAAGTATTTTGTTTTCCTTGGGTGAGTTCTTTACATTTCAAAAATACAGTAAGTAAAACTGTAAAGAAAAAATTAAAACTTCTCTGTCAACTGAAACAAAATTTTGAGGTGAGAAAACTCAGGGATGAATAGCCTGATTAATCATTTACTGCTCTATGATCATGAGTAGTTTTGGCAGATTTTGCTTCAGTTGTCTAACCTATCAAATGTGAATAGCGATTTCTTTTTCTCTGTGTTTTTATTCCCTTTTTTTGGCTCATGAGTGGGTCAGACTCTTGCTGGGGCTTGCACAGGGTGATACTAAAGAACTATCCTTGGACTTTCAGCATATCACAACCAGAAACATGTAACAAACAAAGGATGACTGCCTATCGTGACAGATAAAAAGACTGTACTCAAGGCTTAAATGTTTATTAAGTCAAATCTGAAAATTGATTAAAAATAATATCCTCCTTCAATTTAGCATATTCAAAGAGAAAAAAACTGCAAACCTGAGGTGATACATTGTTCCATTAGAGACAACACATAATACCTAAGAATGTGAGAAAGAGAATCAGAACCAGTGAGATTCTTGTATCATGTAATAAGCATCCCATCCTGCCTGTATTGGGAATTGCTCTTGTCTTATTTGAAAGAAATTCAGGTGAAAGACAAAATTTCCTTTAAGAAAGTACAAATTCACTTGCTTCACTTATTTTGCTTGTAATTTTCTCTCTCTCTTTTACAGCAAACAAGATGCACACTATTCAGAAAATCTGAATGGTCTTGGAGAGTTTCAGATTTCTGAAGTTTATGAATGCCTCCTTCAATAAACCTGGAACATAGCACTCACTGAAGAAAACAGACATCTGGGAAGAAAGATTTCTCCACTTTCTGCTAATATTATTAGACAGATGTACACTGTTATTTCTCCAGCTGAACAAGGAAATGGAAAAGATACTGAGACTCTACATCTTCTAGCCTACCTTTTCTCTCTTCAGTTTGGGACAGCATACATCAGCATCTGCACACACAAAATCAGACTTTGTTCTGAGTTCTTTTAAAAAAAATTACATTGATTGTCAAGAAAGCACTCTCAATACCACTATGGACATTTTAGAAAAGAGTCAGAAAGCTAAAAAGAAATAATTAAATGTTAGGAGGCTACTAGTTTTATACCAACAGAAAAATATATGTCTATATACATAAACAATTAAAACAAAGTCACTTAAATCAATGTAAATTTTAAAAAAGAATCCTTTTCATCTTTAAGACAGTTTTGTATTTACTCATAAAGAAACATTCTATCATTTCATGCTTCTGTGACCAATACAATCTGCTGCATGTTCCTTTCTCCCAGATAGGCTTTATCTGTTAGCTCTGCATCCTTTCATCTGCTGGCTTTGTATTGCTTTATATCTATCTGTACACAGTTCTTTATACTGATCTGTTTATTTGGGTTGTCCAACTCTGTTGCACAGGTTACACAATTTATCTGTGACAACACTCCTAAAGCAGCCCAGGGCAACATGAGCCTTCTTTGTGTTTCACTTCATGTCCACCAGGTCCCACAGTTCCTTTCCTTCCAAGCTGCTTTCCAGCTACACTGCCTGGATTTATTCCTCCCCCTGTGCATGACCTCACACTTACCCTTGTTGAACTTCATGAAGTTCCTGTCAGGCCACTTCTCCAGCCTGTCCAGGTTCCTCTGGATGCCATCACAACTTCTAGCCTGTCAGCCACTCCTCCCTGAGTTGTGATATCAACAAACCAGCTGAGGTTACACTCTGCCCCATAATCCAGACCATTAATGATGATGGTAAAAAGGGCTGAACCCACTGTTGACCTCTAGGGTACACTGCCAGCTACTGACCCCCAGTTAGACTTAATACCACAGGCTACCAAGTCTGAGCCTTTAGCCAGTTTAAAGTCCACTTCAATGTCTGTTCATCCAATCCAGACTTTGTCAGCTTCTTTATGAGGATCTTACAGGAAAGAGTGACAAAAATCTTGATGGTACCTAGGTAGTCATACAGACCAGCCACTGCTCTACACTCATCTACCAAGATTGTCATGTTATCATGTAAGGTTATCAGTTTGGTCAAACGTGTCCTCCCATCACCGCCCATGGACTTATGGATGTCCAGTTTGGATAAATATTCCCTGACCTGATCCTCTTCCATCACAAGTACATTTTCCTTGCACCAGGCTTTTCCCTGGCTTCAGTAATTAAGATTTCTGAAGAATGGTTTTGCCAGTTAAAACTAAGAGGAATTCAGAACCTCAGCTTCTTCCATGTCCTTTGTCACCAGGTTCCCTGCCTCATTCAGCAGTGGGCCCACATTTTCCCTTTCTTCTTTTTATCACCTATGTACATATAGAAATCCTTCTCATTGTCTTTTGATATCCCTGACCAGATTCTGTTCAATCTGGGCTTTGTCCCTCCTAACAGCGTCTCTGCAGGCTTAAATGCTGCCTCTATATTCCTCCCAGATCATCTGTCCCTGCTGCCACCTTCTGTATGCTTCCTTTTTGTGTTTGAGTTTGCTCAGGACATCCTAGCTCACCTATGAACTGCTACTGATATTTTTGGCTGACCTTCTGCTTGTAGGTCTGGACTGAGAACAATAAAATCTAAAACAGATAAAGTGTTTATCAAATGGTCTTCTCAGCAGTGTAACCCACGGGAGACAAATTCACAAAACTATGCGTATAAAAAGGCTTTTAATAATATTTAAGTAAAACATGAAGGAAATAAAGATAGGCAGAAGATAGACTCTATACTGGTAGTACCATCTTAGTTTTATTCTAAAGTCACTGTCAAAGCAAAAAAAAAAAGGAGTGCAGCTGCTGAAGAGATTAGGAAAATTTAATGTATTTGTGAAATACTGTTGAAGTGTTGCCTCTTGTGTCTTCTGAAAGCCTTTATCATGGTATTTCTGAGTCACTTCTTTTCTGAAAATTGTTAAAAAGATCTCTCCAAGGACTGGTAGGGTCCAACATGTGAAGCTTCAACAACTGCTGTACCATCCTTCTACCCAAACAGCTAAGAGCTTTCAAAAAGCACATACGGGTGAAAACTCTCTATTAGTAATTCACCTTTGCTTAAGTGCACAACTTATTGCTTTTCAGACTGCAGGTAGTTAGTTCAATTCTCAATAAAATGAGACTTTATGTACATTCAAGAAGTACTTAAACTAAAGCAACTGATTTAATGCTGCTGTCTGAATCATTAGTGTGCTAGCAGGGGACTCCCAAATCACTAGTTTAAGAACTGCTGCTCCATCATTAAGGAATTTTTCAAAGTGCTGCACCAGCACTCAGGGAACTTCAAAGCATAAAGAACTTTTTCTGTTCCCAGCAAGCTACTGACACTTCTCAATTACTGTGACGTTTTACACGCATTTTGCAAAAATGCGAGAACTGCACATTGTAAGGAAGAAATAAACTGCCAAGCCTCCAGTGCTCATTGAGCATTTTTAATGATATATCAAATTTTGCAACAATTGCAGTCACCCAGATTATTTTTCAGCTGTGACCCAATTTTGTGACTCCCTCCTCAAGGATGTGCAATATAGCAGCAGAGCAATGAATTATCACCTCGGCCAGGGTACTAAGTCTGATTTGTGAAGGATATGTGTACAAGAGGGGCACAGAATATAGCCAGTGACTGTCTTCTGACAGAGAGAACTTTTTTTCACTTTACTATTTTGTCACTTGGAATCACATGACAAACATAAATAAAGCAAACAAACTGTTTTCTGTTTACTGTTCACATCCACACATATTTTATAACAGGTACTCCCACACTACATAGACAGCATGCTGATAATTTTGAGTGAAACTGTTGTGCTCTTAGCATTCTTTCATTTCTGTAGGTAACATGGGTTTACCAGCCACCTTTACTAAAAATCTTAAATAAAATAAAAATTATATAAAATTGGGAAGAAAGTATGGCAAAAAAAAAAAATCATCACCACCACCTGCTGAATTGAACTCTCTCATTTTAAAAAAATATCGTCAACTAGACATTTAAATTAATATTTAGGGTAGCTACTTACACCTTCTCTATCAAGTTCCAAATTTATTTGCCATTGTAGATGTCCAAAATTTTTGCATAATCTCCTTAAAATTCTTGTGCACTCTGGAAGCTGGCTACATTACAGAACCCTCTGTGAGTTCACATAACTCAGCACCATAAAGACTTGTTAGAGTCAATGTCTAAAGTTCTCACTGGTACTGAAACAGCAGAAAATATCTGTACAAATCTTAACCAAAAATAAATTTGAGTGAATTTTTCTGATTCTTTTAATGATTCATTTTCTTGCCATTAGACCTCCTACATTTTGTACTGTGTTTATCTTAGTAAGGCACTATTAAAATATGTTATTATTAAGTATCTGAATTTACTCATAACATTGCTATAATTATTAGCAGTTTCAAAGGGTTTGGAAAATAGAATCTGATAAGGGTTATGTTTACATACACACTTTCAGTCTCCCTGAAGTAACTGAACAGATTGAATATGGATTAATCTGACAAAATTTAAACCTTTAAAATCTCTCAAGCGGCTAGTCAATTAGACGCTCTTTAGGGTCAGCGGAGGGAAACAGACATCTGTAACAGGTCAGACAAGTTGCTTACTTCTTTCCTTCAAATATAAAAGCTACAGCCAGCATCTCCAGCAAAAATGATTTGTAGGTAAACATTCTGTTCCTCATGCTGGACCCTGAGCACCTTTTTAACTTGGTTGGGAAGCTTAAGTTCTAGCTCTGACAACCAGAAACTTCAGAACAATATTACCCCTGCAGTTCTGGTATTCTGTATCGCCTCACAACAGATGAAAAGGTTCCAGAACTGAATAACTGAGGCATGTACTCTCAGATGTGACTTACTGCAGCTGAAGTCAGTCTTGGAAGGCAAATCATACATAGACAAATTCCTCCTCCAATATCACATATCTTTTTCTGCCTCTGAATGACACATTGGTAGTGGTTTTCATTAGGTACTGATCCCCCCTTTCTTCAATCTTCCTGTCCCTAGCATTATGTTATGTTATGTACATTTTAGGGTTTTTTTTACAAAAGATATCTCATTTTAAAAGCTTTGCATGCATAGTTAAAAGGTCTTTCAGAAGAAAAATTAGGTCCCTTGCCCATTATTTAAGATGGAAATAAAAATGTGCCAATTCTGTAGGCCTGTTTTCTTTAAAAATTACATGGTGTGTCCAGTGAAAGCACAGGAGGCTTTTTGATACCTGTACATTAGTAGGCATCACTAAAAACACAGCATGAACAAGTTGTTTCACAGAGAAAAACATCTAAATTATTCTTCCTACAGATTTGTGGTTTTTTTATTTTTATGACAATGACATCAGCTTCCCAATATCCCTACCACATCCCTACTAAACAAAAGATTGCACACACTGTGCCTGCAGCTATTGGTGCACTGAAAGGGTGGTTAGAAAAACCACGGTCACTGGTTGATTATCTGCTACAAATACAGTGTGTGATGCTCAGGTCCTGTCCTGTCTGTCCTCCCTTCGAGGGAACAGCAAAGCTGCTCCCACATTCAACCCATTAACCAGTTTCTCCACAAGCCACGCACAAACATAATGACCCTCAAGACTTCCTTACTTTCACCTGCAGTACATACTGGCAAACCAATTCAGGAGAGACTGGCAAATAGAAGCAGGCAGCCTTGCTAAACCACATTTAGAAAAGAAAACAGGCCAAGAGCAACTTCAGCATGCAGTGAAAACGTAGATGAAGAATTAATTTTATATAGAAGTAGTAAAATAGTTGTTACAAATTGTAGGACAGTACACACTGATGGACTATAATTGCTACGCAGATTCTGTACTGCCGCTCTGCCAAGCTGGTGTTGATTGACTGAGCTTGGTACAACACTGTGCATGAGAATGAGTTATAAAATTGTTCTTCACACTATGCTTGCCATATGTGCATGCCTTTTGCTTAAATAAGCTATATGAAGTGTCAGTACAATTTTAGCACACTTGAAAACAGAATGCAAATTCAAAGCCTACGATTGCATCCATATAACCATATGGTCATAACCATAGAATATATAGGGGGTGAATGCAATAGGTAGTCCAAAATTTTTGCCAGAACTTTAGCATTACTTTAAAAACTAAACTCCATAATTTCTCACTTGAATTTTAATCATTCAGTATATTTTTAATGAAATGGCACATGCATAACATAATAAGTCAGTACAATGTCTTAAGTAACAGAAAAAAACCTAATAAAACCCCAAGTACAGATCTAAGTGCTGCTCAAAAAAAATCTAATAAATCACAAAGGTTTAAAAGAAAAAAAAAAAAAATCTACTTTTCTACTTTAGAACTCATCACAATTCTTCTTAACTCATTTATTTAAAATTTATTTTTCCCCATCACTGACTTCAGCTGAATTTTATTCCATCATAAACATCTGAAGCAAAATAAATTGTATTTCAAATGATGTAAAATGAATTTTTGGGAACAGTATTCTCATTTTATAATTCAATGTACAAGGTAAGAAAAATATATCAATTAGTAACTGAAAAGATTTTTTTTTACTCGAATAGTTTCCAAATGATTTTTGTTATTTAAGCCAATATGAAGTGCACACTCTTAAGTGACTGCAAGTTTACCTGGTCTGAATTCTTCAATAATAAATATGCATCATTTTTTATTTATTTTCTTTTCTGGCGGTAAAAGGTTTTTTTTATGTATTTGATCTATCCTTGTATAAAAATGGATAAAACCTAAAAAATGGAAGTTGGAAAGTTAAGTTTTTCATTAAAAATTAATAAATAAAAAAGTATGTTAATACTATTCAATAATATATTAATTTATCTGGGGAAGATAATTATCATTACAAACTTACAATGAAAGTAATGAAATTAAAGAATTGGCTGAGGCTATGACAGAACTAAAATAGAAATCTAGGAAGAAATGTCTTGAACAGTACATCAGAATAAAACATGCATACATGTATGCAAAAAATACATTTTCAAGATATACTGGAAATTTCAAAACAACCTGCTTTTTCTTCTATTTCTAAATAAAAAAAAAAATACTACTTTTGAGATCAATACAAATATTTCAATTTTTAGTAATGAAATAAATTCCAATTAATTATCAATATCATTTATAGACTGGATGAACATAACATCCCACCGAAATACTAAAAAAATTACATGCAATTATCAATGTACTGGTTTATTTCCTTAAAGAGTTTTTATTAATAACAAATTAGTAACACGTAATGAAAATTACTCTTCACAACCACTGACTAATCAGCTTGTTTCAGAAAATAGTAAGAATATAGATTTAATTTCTGTGTGATGACAGCAGTCTTAGACTGGAAAAATAAGGCAGCCCTGCCTTTGCTTGTTCTTGGTCTCTTCTTGTAAAAGACGATTTCTCTAAATTGTTTCCAACTTCTTGCCATTAGACTAAAGGTGAAATACTGACTTATTTTCTCCTCCTTTGAGTTTACAGCTCTTTACCTCACTAGACTGATTAATCAATTAATTGAAACAAACAAAACATCCTACGTAGTCTTCTGATGTGTCCTAGGTTACAATGTAAGATGTGCCCAAAAGTAGATATTCTATCACCATCTTCATAAGCTGTTAAAAACCAGTGGGGCAGTGTTCCCCACCTCCTTCATGACTCACCCCTGATAAACTCTGGGGATATCTCCTGTTAATGGGCCAGCTGTTGAAACCAGGTGGGGCAGTGTTCCTCATCTCTCCCATGACCCGTCCTCCCTCTAGGGGATATCTTCTGTTAATGGGCCCACCAATGCCTTGCCTCTTGACTCTCCATCCCATTGTGAGATGCTCCACCTAGGAGGAGGAACTGAGCGTTCTCATCTGTATATACTTGGAGGTTTGGAGCACCAGAGTCTGCCCTTACCTCCTGGATTTCCAGAGGACAAGAGCTACACAGCCACCACTGGACCTTCTAAGGAAGACCAGACCCTTTGATGGGATCACTGCCTCAACAGAACCATCACGCCAGGAGACTGCAGGCCCCGTTTAATGAGACTGCTACCAACACCCTGACTGACAGGGTGTCAGGTTGTATTCTGACTCTGTCAGTGGTTTTCTTTTTGTACTATTGCATTTATTTTATTTTTCTTATTAAATTGTATTTCTGACTTGGAGTCTCTCACTGGTTTGCTTTCAAACCAGTACATGATGCTATAATAAGAAAAATACAGTTTACCAAATAGTCTTGATATTCTTGACTTTATCAGCTAAGCAAATTTTCTCTCCCTGTTCCAAACGCACTTATGTCAACTTGTTAGATGTCTATATCGCAGCAGTCCTCAAACTACAGGTGCTTCTTGGTCAAAGATAATTATCTTTTCTGTTGGGAGGAGTATTTCATACACCATTATCTCACAACCTTAAAATAAATAAGCAATTCACAGTGGTGAAGGAAAAATTAAGTAAAAGAAGAAGCACGGCTATTAAGAATGACGGAAGATCAAAAAAAAAAAAAAACCACTGAACACAAACTTACAAAGAAAACCCACTTCTATCTTGAAGCCAATCCAGAAAATTGAGTAGCATTTTCCCCAGAGATAAACTACGATAAGGATAATGAATGCAATTAAACCATCCTATTATCCACGCAAGTATTCCATTTTTTAAGATGTGATACACGTGTGCATATTCAAGTGTAGACTGAACTTCGAATCTATGGCTTAGGTAAATAACAGCATTCAAGGTGTGGAAAACATACCCTCAATTATGCTACAAATGATACACAGCTGGCAATAGAATCAGCAACAGCTGCAAATAAACTGGTACACAACATGATTTTACTTTATCTTCCAGATGAATCATACAGTCTAACCAGCAACAGTTAGACTTTTTATTTTGTGCTACGTACCACCTAAATCTCAGTTTCTAAAGTTTTCAGTAAAGATTGCGTATTCCTGTATGCTTGGCTGAAATCTATCAGCATAAAATACAACAATAATTAAGTGAATGAAGCCAGGGTATTACCCTCAATAGGAGCCTTGCATTCTACGTTCTGTAGTCTCGTGAAGGAAACATTAATGATTGCATTTAGTGAATGATTGAAATTGAAGTAACATCATGGCCTTTGAAAAAGACAAGCAAAACATTCTCATCAATACCTATGATTCATCTGATTATCTGTAAGGCTGAGTCAGAGCAGAACTAATGGATTACTTTCCTTGGCTCATTACTTGGCAGAAAAGTAGTGTGCTGGGAAAGATACTTTTTTATAAAAAATGTTCTTCACTAGAAAACGCAATTTAAAAACCCCCAAACATAACAAACAAAATCCAAAAAACTTGTGAAGAAATTAAAGGGAATATCAAACTCTCCCTTTCTCCTCAATAACAGCAAAAATTGCTTTTGCGTTTCTTGCTGTTGCTTTGCTCAGTTCCGATCGGTTTTAAATTTAGTAACATTTCACTGAAGAACATTTGTTGAAAATAAGTAATTTATACTTATTTTTGCATTTTATTCCCAATTTTGAGACAAGGGGGGAAAACCCCACAATGCCAAGTTTTGGTGAGTATGTCTATTCCTAACTTCCAATTAACAGGTTTCACTGGAAGTTTTCAGCTGTTTAGCTGCTTGACTAAACACAGAATCATTGTTCACATAGCTGATTACTCTTACTCTAAAGCTCCTCAGACACAAGATTTGTATCTGTAAAAGTTCTCCATACAGTCTTATGTAACAAATACCAGCTATTGTACAGTTAAATCAATCAATAATTTTAATTTTTACAAATTTATTTGTCCTCTTAGGAAACTAAGAAATAAACAATCACATGTAGCTTACTGAAATCCTTTATACCTAAGATGAATTTATTTTTTAAATAATATAATCTCAAACTACTTTTTGGAACTACGACTTCAATTTTTTAATACCTATTTTCTATTTGAAGCTTTGTTTAACATGGCCTCTACTTACCTAAGAAAATTCTTACACTTCCAGCCGAAATCTCAAGGTTTGAAGAAGTAACATGTGCTTGACACTGTTACTTGGTCCCAAATTTATCTCTTTGGTGTTATTAATTTTTCTCTAGTCATAAAAATTATATAACATCAGAAACATTGTATTAGAGAACTGTCTTTTTTAACAACACAATTTCTTACATAAATTTAAAGATATTAGGAGTCTACATCTCCAGGCTAATTTGAAGACCAGTATATCCTTTCCTGTTCATCACAGATACCAACAGCTACTTTAAAAAACATCCGAAACCCCATCCAGCAAGCAGAAAGCTAATATAGAATTCTCCCAGAAGCTAAGGCATCTCCAAAGTAAGAAACACTCCTGAACTGCACTTTTTGATGCTCTCTGTAGGATGAAAGTGAGGGGATGTTGTAGCAGCTTGTTTTGCTGTCACATGGGACACTGAGGCTGCAGAAGGCATGCCAAAGGGAGTGTGGCACTGTACCGACAGTGCTTCCTCCAAACCTTTCTCATCTGGGCCACTCACAGGAACTCAGCCTCAAATGCACCTCAGTCTTGCACCCAAGCTGCCATTATGGCTAAGAGATCCACAAATCCTACAGCTCCAGGGACATTAGGGCTGAAGGCTTCTGCCCTAATGTCCCTGTATCTGTAGGTTTTGTGGCTCTCTGAACCCTAAACCTAGAGCATCTTGAATTACAGACATGGCTGCTAAACAATATTTTAAATAATCTAGACAATAATTTAAAAACATAAACAAAATGTAACAGTAAGAAATAAACCCAACAGAACACATTTTATGAACTTAAATTAATTCCCTGCCAAGTAAATTAATAATGTATCTGTTTTACGCATTCATAGATATTAGAAGACAATGAGAGTGAGAAATAAATTTTATTTATATAGCAAAAATAAGTGTGACTTATCTTCTCCCAATCTTCAAGTGACTCTCACTTGACAGTTTAACACACCTAAAGATCTTTTTCTAAGTATTTTAGGGACTGAAGTTTTAAAGCTGTTAAAAGTAACTTGTGAACCACAATAGGATTAGAGTAGTTATTATTTGATTAGGAGAAATTCCAAAGAATTTCTTTAGATATTAGTTCAAGCCTTAACTAATTCTAAATTTACCACCTGTAGACTTTTTGAACATGCCCTAAGCAATCTGTTCAATTCATTAGTTCCCATTTCTCTTCAAATAGCTGTTTGCTTATTGCAGCTGCTTCATTTTCTGAAGGCAGTGACACTGAAGTTCTTTTAAATCAACAGTGTGGTACCACACAAGCTTCAAGTAATAATCATTCCTCCACCTACGTTCTTTACCTGTCTAATTAAAAAAAGCAACCAACTATTAACAGAATAGTTAAACTTTACTTTGCTCATAGAAAAGAGGGGCATGGATTTCAAAGATTTCTTTTCCAGAAGAAATGCCACTTTGAAAGAGAAGGAAAGGCCTGTAGTTTCAGACATAATTATTCTGAATATTTAAGTGTATGTCTAAAGTAACATAGTGGTCTGACTGTGGAAAATAAATCCTTTGCTGAAATGATTCATCTTTTCTCAAGCTGATACACGTTATTTTGATACACAACAAACTGTCTCTTGAAATCTAGTCTTTTGAGATTCACATATGGAAAGCTGTTGGTTTTAATCACAACACAGAACTATATATCAGCAGAGCATCAAATCAGTAATCACATTGTTTTCCCTGATACACAACCAGAAGTTCTGCAGAAATGAGCTGGGTACACAAAAGCAGAGAGATAAACTCAGACCATTAAGCAGAACCAGCTACTCCAATGAAAGTCATTCTTCATTTTCTTCTTCCGATATGAACTGAACAAGAACCTATTGAATATCTAGAATTATTTTAAGCCACATCATAGTAATGATTTGAAAGATAAATAAAAATGTGTAATTTTCACTGTGTATAAAGGAATAACATATTATTCTGCCTGAGTGTAACCTGACAGTACTCTCACTGGACAATTTGCAATGTTCTTCTACCGTGCCCACAATCAGTTTTCATCTTATGTGCAGCTTTTTTTAGAAGAAAAAATATTTTATTCAAAGATACTTTACCTCAAGGAAAGAATGGAGTATACCAGCGAAGAAAGAAAAGGGTAAAAATGTCCACTGTCTTTCTACAAATCACTGATGATCTTTCACCAGTTTTGTCTAGAGTAATCTGTAAAGTGTTGGTCAATCTGTCCAGTGCATTTGAACTCAAAGAAGAGCCAAGAAAAGCTAGTAACATATTAATGGAATTGCAGGGACTTTTCGTACAAGAAAACTAAAGGAACTTAACAAAATCAAGACCAAGAGAAAAATGATTGCTTTCCAGATATTTGTTATGTTACAGATTTGGGACAGCAGAAAAGTTTTCAGAGTAAAATAAATTAAAGATTGTTAAAGGTAACTCTAAAAATAGATTTTAAAACTCCCAATCTCTCACAAACAGAATCTTCCAGAATTCTACATGGACAATTTCTGGCCAGCAGCCATAGTCCTTAATGTCAGGTATCCCACCATAAAAGTACGCTTCAAGTAATCCACTGCCTAGATAAATGACTTGGGCACCAACAAACAACATATTTGTGTTCTTGATAAAGATGATATTCCCATATCCACCTGAAGCCACATCTAGTTCAGACATGAGTACTGACTTCACAGGGTTTTGGCCAAGTGTTCTGACTGTGTGTTGCTCACTCATTGGCAACTTGCCTGTGTCAGCACCGTAATGAAGCACGCTTTTCCTCAGCATCCCTTCCCGCTCTTCCCACTGGCCTTGGAATACAAGCTTTGCTGCACACTGCCTCTAGCTCCACAGTCAAACACTTGTCCTGTGTTGCTATGCATGAAGTGCACTGGGATAACTGTGGAACCTACCCAGTGTGCATAAGGCAAGGCTTTAATCCCCACAGAGGCTGTCCACAAGAGCCCTGGACACAAATCTGCAGAAAGGATGAAAGAAATGTAGGTGTTGCAACCACCTTCAAAAAGGGTCAGAAGAACAATCCATGACACCTAGGGTTCATGAACCTCAATTTCATCCCTGGAAAAAAATCACACAGGGAGTCTTCTTGATCTGCAGTCCTTCTTCAGCCCTGCAGAGTGAGCCTTGGGGAACAAAAGTGCAGGGCAAGGGCAATGAGAACATCAGAAATGAGGTCAATTCTTGGAAATTTTGTATGTATCTCATTTTAACTAATATACTGAACTGAACCACAGGTTTTAGCATTATTGTAACTGTATTAATAATAATAACCTTCTTGTTAGATTAAAAATTAGACTATAGCAATCAATAAGACTGTCTCCAATTGATGGAAATTGAAGCAAGGTAATCTGAAACTTGTATGGAACAAATTGCTACAAATTTTATACTTATCATTTTCACTTCCCACTCAAGTGTCTTCTTACAGAGATAAAACAATAATTAAACTAAGTAATAACATGACAATACTGAAATGCTTTATCTATATCTGATAACTCCTTTTTTTGTCTTACATTACTTTCCTGTATCAATGCTATTCTAATGAAGAACCTTTCCCTCTGATAAGCTAAGGACATATTTGATTTGTTATAGCTTGAAATAAGCAATAATTTAAATACTTCTAAAATGTTGATCATTACTGTCTTATCGAGCAGTCACTCCTGCATATTTGTTCCTATGCTGCTCCAATCACTTAGGGAACTAAGTACGTGCTATACTGGGAAGCGGAGGAAGCCAGGGTTCCTTTTCAAAACTGGCTTCCATAGGGGAAGGATACAGCTATTAAGCTGAATGACAAAAGCTGAAGCAAAAGCTTGAAAATGGGGGAGGGGCATTCAAACGTTGTATTCAGAAACCATCAGGGCAATGCGCTGCCAAGGACCCCTTCCCGACAGATGCAAAAAATTCTTAGTGAGGTGACTGCATTTGCAAGGACTTTGTGGAAGCAACATTTAGTATTTTTCATAGTCCCAATGAGTGAGCTGTTTTCCATCATGGAAAGAAATAAAATCTCACACAGACCAATTTTAAGTCATGGTCACAACTTAAAAAAAAAAAACCAACAAACTCCAAAACCAGAAACCAAACACATGCAAAGCAAACCAAAAACCTGGGAAAAAGGATGATGTGGCCACAGTTCAAGTACTGAAAGTATGAACACATATATACTACACATATAGTCACCTTTATTTCATCTGTTATTATATTTTAAAATGTCTAGTATCAGAGTTCACTGAGATCAAACTTTTTTTCTGGCATATGCTACAATTTGTTTAGTTTAGCTCACAACTGCATATAAGCATAAAATCTCTTCTTATTTTTTTGCATTCAGAAACAGTAAGACTATTATAAAAAAGACAATTTTTTCTCAATAAATGTCATAATTTTGCACTGGCGGAAATTCCTGTATCTTCATACTAATTAAAAAAACCCAAACTAACTCAGCAATATCTAACAGCAAAAACACCAAACACATTGCTTCAAATGAAATTATGAAAACGCTCATGAATATTTCAGGCAAATTTTAGTGTCAAGGGATAAAAGTTCATAAAATTTCACAGCCTGAAGACATGATTAACTTTTAGAAATAGTGCCTCTTTACTAAAACACAAGAGATTAACCCAGTGCTGCAAAGTAAGGAACTTTAATGTGAGAACTGGGCTGTTCAAATTACAGGAAGGTACCCCTTTGAGATCTCTAACAAAGGCAGTTGAAGCCAATGGATGTGTCATGTCAGTAGTTAATCTTTCATTTACAGCAATTACTGAAAGATCTTACTGAGGATACAGGTTTTCCACCCTCAGTCCCCACCTCTATGGAGAGAAACCCAGATATTAAGCAGGTGTTTATCTCAAATCCTCTAACATTACTCTTAAAATTTAAGAGGAAAAGTATTTAAGCAACAGAAAACCATCACACCAAGCCAACACTGAGCTTTAGGTTTGCAAGGCAGTACTAAAGGTTATCGTCTTCAAATAGAATTTGGAATGGTTGTGCTCTGTATGAACAAGGACAATGAAGTTGCTGCAACCAGCTTTTTTGGCAGCAAACAGTGCAGCCCCTTGAAATAATAACATGATAAGGAATTTGGCTGCTATGAGCTCAAAAAATCAGACTCAGTTTCCTATTATGGATTTAAAAAAACAAATAAACCCTACAAAACCCCAAAGTGAAAACCAACTAATATTTTCTATATATTTTATATTTTCTATTATAATATTTTTAAAATATTTTTTAAAATATTTTCTAATATTTTATTTGAATAGAATATTTTACATATTCTATTCAATGAAACTCCGTATGTCTAAACATCTTCAAAAATGGCACACCACAATGCTTCTTTTTCCATTTGAGATTGTCCTCTCATCAGAAACTTCAATAAATCTGCAACTAAAGAAATTATCAGTGCCCCTGAAGAATTGTGACTCTTTCACATCTACGTTGAAATAGATCTTTCACATGTTGATCTCTTTCACATGTTGAACTAGGCAGTTTATCTTACTATATGCATGTGTAGGTATGAGATTTAAAAGCAGTTTGGGTTGTGATGTTGATTTTTCCCCACATGTCCCAACAGAAATATATTTCTCCATTTAAATGCCACATGATTTCTTTTCTTCATGGAGGTACTTCCTTCCTTCCTGAGGGATTCCTTTAACTGATTTAAATAGCTGGGTTCTAAAGTTTAGATTTTTCCTCTGCCTTTACTGTATGTGTGAAATGTACAAAGATAAATTGAGCATGTTCAAATCCAAAGTTTATTTTTTTCTACTTTTGAAGTATATATTATATAAAGGGAGATTGTATTACTGATTGGAACAGATGGCAGTTATTTTTGCTTTTTTAATGTGTTAATATTTTTATTACAATTATAAAGTAAGACTTTCTCAGTAACTCTTGCAAAGTGAACAAGTAATTTTTTTAGGCACAGAAAGTCACAATTTCCAGTAGAAAAAACCAATAAATTTAGCAATAAAAATATGATAAAAATTAAAAAAAACACATTTGCGTAAATTATCTGTGATACCTTTAAAATATATGCTTTACTACCTACATGTTTGGTATAAAACAGTTACTTCTACAACTAAATGCAGCTTTTAGAAAATAAGTGCCAACTTTATTTATTTAGAGAGGTTGTTTTCAGTAAAATTCATGAAAAAACTTTTCAGTATTTTTTTCTGCAGCATGCCATAGCAGTTTTAGTTTTACTCCTTGCTCTGAACCCTCAAGAACGTGTTTGAAAGTACTAATGGAGTTAGTTAAAAAGGAATGCATGCAGTTTTGAGAAATAATCTTTAAAATATCCTATCCTGCTTTAAGTGTCATCAATAATAGCTACTTTTACGTCTAATGATATTCCCATTATTCTCCCTTTATGGTTCCATTGAAATAGTCCTCTTTGGGTTGTTTTCTGTACTGGAAAACAATAGTGCTTATTACATTTTCTCTGCTCCAGAGAAGAGCCATTCTCTGATATGAGCTAGTTCAGATGAAAGTTCTTTTCTTTATAATGGTTTCATTTTAGGATAATTTGGTATTAGAATTTTACTGGGGTTTTTTGTTGGAGAATATTCAATCAACAACTCCATGTTAAAATATAACTGCAGGAGTAAAAAGTAAAAGATAAAGAGCACATTAAAGGCAGAAAAAATAAAACCTAATTGATGAAAACAGCATCCACAGAGAGGCATTGCAGTCATTTAATGGCACAAATATGATGTTTTAAGAAAATGGAAGGTGAAGCACAGACCAGTTGTAGTGCTGCTGTGTTTGTGAGAAGCTCCTTTTTCCTACACACTGGCTCACATTCCACAAGAGCTCTAACCCAATACGCAGTGCCAATACATAAGACATGAAATCACAATTCACATTTCACTGAGCTTAAGTATTCTGAGCCTGTGCCAAGATGGTTTTCAGCTTAAATTGGTAGGATGCCAAAGAGCCTGATGAGAGGTGGACAAAATATTTTTTTTATGACAGTGATTACGTGCTGTATATGACGGAATAGTTTATGCACATTGTGAAAGTTATTTTAAATTGAATATTAATATAAAAAGATCTTTTCTTGACTGGGAACACCCCAAAAACATACTGTGTTGAAATTAATCTTTTTTCTTTGAACCACTCACTCATTTAAGTGGTTTTCCATTTAAAAATGTGATAATCTGGCCTAAAAGGAATTGTTTCAATTCTTTTCATCTCTTATTGCAGTCTCTAACTAGAATCACAATCTAAATATAGTAAAAACTATGATGACACATTGCAGGAACACAAAACACAGCGCTGATCTGGGAAACACTCAGGAAGGAGTAAATGAACACAGGCACGAGTAAGAGGTCCTAAACACTTTTAAAAAAAATTCCTCCCTGAACTGACTAGATGAATTTTTATGCTTTGTTTGAGTCCATAAGAAACTCTCCAATTTTTTTTTAATTCATCTACTATGATTCAGTATCCAAGAAAAGTGTTTGGTAGAAAACCCACTAATTATAACAGAAAGACTAGGTACTAGAGCTGAGATATTTTATATGCTTCAGTTGAAATTCAGAGTAGGATAGTGTTACACACACATACAGATTGATATTCCATGAAAATGTTCCCTTGTGCGGAGCCAGGGAACACCACACTGGACAGGCTGAACTGCATTTCTGCTGTTCACAATAAGAACAGATAACTCAAGAATTGCGGTAAGTGCCCTGCTGCCTCATGAAACTCACTGTGAAATAAAACTAACCACACACCAACAGAGTCAATTTAACCTAAAATGCATGTGCCAGACCCTTAGGGATGTGTGCACATATTCTGGATTTATTTACTCCCTGCAAGAGCACGTATACAGCATATAATTATTCATGGCTAAGGCGAGGCAATTATACAAGTTCCTAATGAAATGACAACAAAAATTATTTTCTTTTTTTCTCTTCAATATGGAACCTTGAGTGAAAGAATATAGATGGATTCACTTTCATCTAGATTTCTTGCATCTCTGTTTACCAAAG
This sequence comes from Eulacestoma nigropectus, assembly GCA_013397775.1. Taxonomy (NCBI): domain Eukaryota; kingdom Metazoa; phylum Chordata; class Aves; order Passeriformes; genus Eulacestoma; species Eulacestoma nigropectus. The sequence continues at coordinate 369,671 of VZTE01001414.1, read as the reverse complement.
TGTACTTTAAGATGTAAGACCTTCTTTCCATCAGATTCGTTTTCATTCAGTAATACCTTTCCAACCATAGAGCGTGGAAGTTATGCAATACTCTACCAATTTTCCTCCCCCTTTTTTTTTACATTCATTAAATCTTCCTTCTTTAGAAATATTTATCTAAAAGCAAAAGAAAGTATATACAAAATTTTTAAGGTGCTCATAGAACACGTTTATGTCAAGAACTAGAAACAGCACTTTAAGAGGATCTAAAGTCCTCAGTTCTACACCTGTTATAAAACTATTCCTTTATTGTTTAATGATTTTTCAACCTCAGAAAATTTATTTAGTTTATACCTCTGTTTTATAAAGTATGAAATGATCCTAAATAATTGTGATATTTTATAATACATACACTAAACACTATATATCAAATCCTGGAATTTATAAAAAATATTTGAGAATCTTGGAAGAACAGATCAGTCTCATACTGGATTTATCCTAGTTATGAAGTTGCAGCTGAAAGCACTGAAACAATGAAGCTGCTCCAGAAGAAACAGATTAAATCTGAGATTGCTAATATAAATTTCATTGCCACAAGATATTTAGGAGGCCAAAAGTGCAGATGTATTCAACTTCACAAGGATGACACTATGAGTGACTATTAATGTGATGAATCTTTTTCACAGAAACTTAAGAGAGTATGAACTACAGAAGTTAGTCGAAGTTAGTAGATGACAATGTATGAGGAAGATCCCTTAGTGCATGTTCTTTTCTTATATTCTTCCCTAATCACTAGATAATTGTCACTGCCAGAGATAGGGTAGTTGCCTACATGTAGTATTAGTCTGACAGTGTCTGACAAATGTTTTGTTGTATTTCTACTCCTGTGCTCATGTCATGTCATGTCATGTCATCTCACTTTCTTAGAAATGTTATTCAGCAAAATCACAGCCTCACATACTTTTAACTTTTCAAATAGGAGACCAGCACGGGAACACTTAGATATAAACCAGTTTAGTTCCTCCCCAGGTTAATAAGTTTGTGTGTCTCCAGTGTTTCAGAGATCTCTGAAGGAAGCTCATTACACAAGATAGACATGCTAAAACTGTATTTTAACTTTGCAGAGAGGGACATATTTACAGAGAATCAGACTATGATTCAATCAAGGAATATGTTGGGTTTTTTTTAATGAAAAACACTTTTCAGTGCTCATCAACAATATTGAAAAGATAATCATAATCCAACTCTATAAAAATAGGATTATCAGTCCATAAAAATTGTCAGCCTCAGATGTTCTGTGATCAGTAGGTGCCCTCTTTATCAAAGGAACCAAAGTTTCCGGAATAAAGCCACAGATTTTGTCAGCAGAACAGAAAAGTTAATATTACTGCCAAAATACTCAATTTATATACTTTAAAACAGACACCCAAAGATGCTGCTAAAACTTCCCATTATAGAGAGAAAACAGCAATATTATTTGCTGTTACCAGTCTGTACTGTCAGAGCAGTTAGCAGTTAAAATCGAATTAGATTTGACAATCAGGATTTCAACTGCAAACTCATTTTGAGTAATTAATATAATTAACAGTCTGAAACACAGAGAACAATGTATTAGCACCATGAACATATTGTTTGCTCAGATGAAGCATTTTCACAGTGCTGTTTAATTGCTGTGACTTTTGCTTCAGATACACTACAATTAATATATCATGTTACTGATAGAGCAGAGAGAGGAAAATATGTCTAGATTACTGTCACTTTTTTTTAAAGGAGAAAAACATAACTAACAGTTATAAAAACTACCTGCTCAATAATGTGAAGAGCTACACACAAAGGTTGAGCATCTACATCTAAGACTCTCCTATTTCAACATGGAAATACCAAAGCTTGATTACAGGTCAAACAACATGTAATATACACAGCATATTACCACAGGCCTACTTGTAGAGAGTAAAGCCTCACAGATTGGCAAGGATAATCATCCTGTTGGACAAAGAACATTTCCTAAGGGAAAAGTTCTTTTAAGAGACTCATGATTCAGGAAAATGGAACAAGAACTCTAATACATTTTATAAAACTGATTACAAAGGCACACTAAAAGTTGTTGCCATCTCATTGCTACTAAGCACCAACTCCCAGAAGTATGCTAACTTAAAAATTTAATGCGATGTCTTAAAAAAAAATCTCTATCTCCATAACACGTTCTTTTTGTTTCGTCTAGAAAGGAACATGAAGTGCTTGCTAAATCATATGAGGAACATGAGTAAGATTAGCTTCTACAAAGGTCTTCAGCAAACTTTCAAAATACTGTGTCTGTTATCACTACCACTTACTCCACAAATCATCACTGGGAATAAGTCAGTCTCTGTCACAAAGCACTCAACTTCTACAGTTCAAGCTGAAGAAAGTATCTCTGGAGATCCAGGATTTTATCATGAGAAAGGGCCAGGAGACAACATGATCAAATACAATTAATTAGTTCTGACTAAATTACAGCTTTGTTTGCTAGGCAAAGGTCATGCACAGTATTGACAGTCTGTCAGAAAAAAAAGGAAATTGCAAAACGGACTGGAAAGCTTTTCTCCTGAAGGAACAATCTCCAGTATTGCTATTTCAGTGGTTCCTAAAAAGCGTTAAGTGCTTTTTCCAAACACGAACAAAAACCAACATTTATGTCAAAAAAAAGTTGCCTTTTTTCCTCCCCACTTCTTTTCTTTAGTTACCTTGGCTGGTGTAGAAAACATAGATGACAGCAAAAAATCCAGCAAATCAAATCCAGCAAATCAAATCCATTAAATACATAAATACCTTTTTTTTTTTCTGACAAGGAGCTATGAACACTCTAGGTATTTTTCATTAAATTTCAGAGAATATACAAGGTTTTATTCTAAATTGAAGTGCACTATATAAAGTAAGAGTATCTTCAGCCTGGATTATATATGGATTCTTTCAGAATTGCTTTGAAAGGGTACTTCTGTGGGCTTGAGAGTCTAAATAGCTAGCAAACTGTGTCGACACTAACTCAAGGGAACACTGACATGTTTAAACATGATACTACTGTTTTCATGAAGCCCTGAATTTTGCAATCCTTCCCTTTATAGAAGTAATGCATTCTACTGCAACACACCATCGCTCTGCAACAGCCTTCTGGATGGCCTTCATTGGCTTCAAGTTCTATTACTATGAACAGGAAACTGAAATTAGTTATACAGCATCTATCTTCTTATAGCTCTACAGCATGTACCCTGGTGCCCTGGATTGATCACTCAGACAATTTGTGCAAAATCTGTCCTCATTTCATGCAACAGGAACTCACACTTAGGAGGCTGCACTGGAGCCACTTACATCTCAATTTCCTTGCAATAGTTAATCGTTTTCACGGCCCTCCATGCTACTGACATGTTCCACTCAGTGCAGAGACTCTTTCTGTGTGCCTAACTAATTTTGCATATTGATGATGATGACTTCAACTGCCCCAATCTCTGATCTCTGTTTTGATGGTAAATTCCATTTAGAGATGAAATGTTTTCCTGGTCTGACTGAACAAGTAAGAAAAGAACACTTTAAAGCTACTTTGAACTACATGAATTAAAAAAAGCAAGGAACAGCTCAGGTGAGTCAGGATAGCAAGACGATATAAAATGGTTGATACCTGGAAAACAACTAGTTTTAGTAGCTGATCATGTATTGCAGAAAGCAAAAATTCAAATAAAAAATTAAATTCAGTAGCTTGAAACCAACAACTACTGAACTATTTTTAATTTTCCAGAAAGACTGGGGATTTGCAGCAACAGCAAAATGAAATACCTTACAGAAATTGGAGAGCTGAAACACTAAATTGCCTTTCCCCAATATTGTCAGAAGGTGATTTTCATCTCTTCATTTTGCTGATAAAGAAAGGGTAGAAATGGCTATTGTTTTCCAACCACAGCTTGGAAAACAAGGCAATTTGAGACTCTGAACTCAGTGATTTTTCTTCCTATCACAAATGATCTATAAATTTCATTAATCTATGATCTTTGAATCCTCAGGCAGAAGTTCTCTTACATAAAATAAGCCTCCTAGAAACTGAAACAAAACCAGACATGCATAGAATTCCAAGCAAACAAAACATCTCTATAGAAAGCCTTATTGCATTTTTTTCTACTTGTCTGAGCTCCGCCTGTAGAGCTGCTACTCATCGTCAGCTTGCCAGCAGGTGCTATATTCATACCGTTTGCTCATTCTCAAGTGCAAGTACTTTTCTCAAAAGCAAAGCAAAACAAAATTCAAGCAAAAAAACCCCAACTCTCCACAGTGAAGAACCAATCAATTCAAGCACTTCCCTCTGGCAGTATAAACCATCTTCTTTTCAATGGCTGCTGTGCTGGAAGCTGGTTTTCATGCTCCTCATATGCTTGATTTCTTCTGCCCTGGAGGGCAGGCACAATGATGTAACTTCATGTAGATTAAGGTAAAAAGAATTTCAAATATTTGTTCTCATTATTGAAGTGCCATCATAAAAAACCTGGAAATGTTTAAAAACTTGAGATGAGCTGTTTATTACCAGTGACTTTTACTTCACTGAGGCCTCATTCACATGCCACAGTCATGATTAGTAAAGCAGTTAATTTATTGTTCTTTGTTCTCTGGGGATAAATGAAAGAATTCAGTAGTTAGAAACAAGTAGACAGTAAGTGTAGTACACTATCTAGTGACAGCAGAATCACAGGTAAGCAGTGATTGTGCCTTCCTTTTTTGTTTTGTTTTGTTTTGCTTTCATAGTCTTTGTCAGGTATACCGTGCAAAGAGAAGAGAAGAACTGCTTTTATAGAAAACTATGAGAAGGCAAAAATATTGAAGAGGAAGGATTCCTAATAATTGAGATTTTAATTTTAGACATATTTCCATTACACAGTGGAAAACCCTCCATGTACCAAGAGCAATTTTGCTAGATAGGAAGACCACTCAAAGTAGACATATTACAGGGTTTGGTGGGTTTTTTTTTCCATTTAAAGTATAGTATGTTGTAACATAAAGCAGTTCCTGACTGCAGGAAACAACTAGTACATCTAGTACACTCATTGGCCATATCCTGAGGTAGCTCTAAAATTTAAGACTTTTCCCAAAAAGGGAATATAAGACACAAAACAAAGAAAAAAAATGAGATTCTGAACTTTTTATTTGTAATAAGCACAAAAAGTGAAGCAACTCCAGAAAATAACAGGGATTGAAGCAGTAAATTGTCCTGAAACAGACTCTGATTTCAAAGTTTCCTGCTTGTTTTGGTCTGCCAAATTCAATAGGCATTTCCTTACCTCTGGGAATTTCTTAATCACTGGAACATAAAGTTACATCTTTTTTCCTGATTATTGCTCAGTATAATTATTATAATGCTATACAAAATGAAAAGGCCAGAAGCAAGAACACTTTGATGGAAAGAGCACACAGTATGAAAACAAAAATATCAAAACTGAAAATGATGAAAAGTTGAAAAAACCCCAGGTTCTAACCCTCTTCCTCTCTGACTCAGAGCACAAAACTTGAAACCATCTCTGAGATTCCTGCCTTAATTACTGACTTGTTGTGTGTGTGTCTGTAATTTCCATCTACAACCTAAAAAATTATGTCCAACAAAACCATTTTTATCTCTCTGCTTTTTCATACTTTAAAATACCTTTCCTTATCTACTTATTTTATCTGGCTTTTTCCCCCAGTTTTTCCTATTGAAGAAAGGGGAAAAGGAAGAAAAAGGAAAAAAAAAATAACAAAGTCATAACTGTTAGGTATAATCTAAAACAAAAATATTTTTAGGTTTTTTTAAAGGCAAAATTTAAACAAGACTTCTTGCAATAAAATACAAATTTTAATTCTAAATATCCAAGTGTTTATCTGAAAAACTTAAACTCACCCAATCAACCATGTTTCAAATGACTTTAACATTGCACTGAATTGAACAGCAGGTATCTGTACTGCAGAAATACTAATCTAGAAATAAATGAGGACTGTATTACATTCTGTTTCTATTGATATATAGGAAAGAAAAAGGAACCTGGACACGGATGATATAAATTAGAATTCTGTCCCTATATTCAGTTTGATCATGTATTCTACACAGGACTTAATATCAAATCCAGAGTTAGCTTCTTATTTTAGCTGAAGGTTAAATCAACTGAACTTATGTTTCAGTACTTCTTATTTGAAGGTGGCATTCTTCTGGTCCTCCTCGCAGTCACTTGAGAAGTTTTCCTTTTAACTCTATTATCATTTTTTACAAGGCAGTAAAAATGTTAATAATCAGTCAGAACAATATACAATTATGACACAAATTCCAACCCTCTAATTAAAAAAAAATAAATTGCTTTTCTGTCTATCAAAAGCTTCATGATCACTTTATTCAGGCTTGACATGTTCACTGTGAATATACTGCTCTCTTTGTTACTATGCTATAAGAATGGCCAAAAAAACTTTTCATAATTGTATTTAAATACTAACATCACAAAATTGTTTTAAAGGCTTATATTCATATTTTAAATTATAATTGTTAGAAGTTCTGAGTAAAATCCTTTGAAGTCTAATAAAATAAACTCTTCCGATATTACTTTTATTAAGCAAAAGAAGTGAAAATTAAGCACTTTTTTGTTAAATTTAATAAAATGCAGTCATGCAAAGAAGATACTGGAATAATATTGCGTTGCGATATTGTGAAGCACACGCATTACTCAATTTACATTTGGAAAATTAATTCAGAACATAACACACATAAAGATATCTGAAAAAAATAGTAAAGATAATATTTCCAAATGTTCATATACGTGAACAATTTTCCTTGGGAAAATGACATGTATGGATGCCTGGTGCAAGCAATTCAGAGTCCACAGAGACATAGTAATCTTTTGTAAAGTGAGAGCAGCTAACTGCCGAAGTGAGCAAAACCAAGTCCAGCTGCAGACATTTGGGCAGGGCAGAGCTGGAGACTGGGGGGAAGAGCAAATGGACAAGTTAATCTAGAGACACCATAAGACCAACACACAAAAAGCACTTTGGAAGAGCAGACAAATCTCACAGCAGTGAAAACTGAGCTGTTGGTAGAGCTGTTTCACCAGAAGACAGTCAGATACACACTGAACATCAAAGATAAACACCTAGAGATTAACTTTCTTCCATTTTTAAAAGGTCTTTTTTTTTTTTTTTATTTGTCTACCACTCTATTACTTACTGAAAGAGAAGGAAGAGACACGAAAATCAAGCTATACATAGTGGTAAAACTGAAAGAAATGAGACTTTTCACAGATTTTCAACAGAAATAGTAACAGGATTAAAGCAAACCACATTTTCATCCATAAACTGGTAGTTTCTCTCAAATCTCCATTCTGTAACTATTCAGAGGAGATTTGAGAATCCTTTTTCTAGCTATAAGGGGAACTACAATCAGCCCTTTTGTAGTTGGTACTGCCAGAGAGTCCCTACACTTCACACAGTTGCACACCAGAAAAAAAAGGGGTGCCTCAAAAGCTAGAGAGTGTAAAATTGTATCTATCAAACTATTTATGCCCTCTCCAGTGCAACCTCTACCATTAAACAAAATCAACTATTCAGGTGCCCTGTACATCCTTAAGTTAGATAAATTAATGATGGGCAGGGAGCAAATCTTTCCAAAACAAATTAACTACAGAGACGTATTTGGTAAATCTATCTCTTTTAAACAAGTGTAAACCTCAAATTCACTAAATACCAATCCAATGTTCACAAAGGCATCCATTTTGGTAATTTACAACTATATGGCATGAGGTAACTGCTGGATCTTCTTAAGTTTTTGTATCTGACAAACTTCAAAACAAGAACAAAAACTGATAATATGATGCAGAATTCTTAAAATACAAAATACATACTCCAATATTTTTTGTATCATATTGTGTTGAAATCTCATTCCTAGATTTTCTGTTTTGACCATCAAATTGTCAGTTACAGAGCAAAAATGAGCTAATTCTCTTAAAAATATCATTATGCTTTACATCTGTGGAACACCAGGGCAAGGAAAAACCACTGTCAGACGTGCAGAGTCTGATTTAGAGGGGGCATTTTCTATTCTGTTTATAAGAACTTCAATCTATTAATAAACCAAGAGAGCAACAACCGACTTCATATATAATACAATCTAACTCACTCAGTAGTAACACCAGTTCTAACACTTATTTCCATAATTTCCATAAAAGCTGAAATGTGAGACGTGCAATATAGGAAAGATCAATAATGCGTATAGTACTGTGAAGATTAATAATACAGGATAGGTTCAGAAGGTAATGGTAGGGAGGAGCCCATAATGCATTCAACAGCCACACATAGTTCTAAAGCTGTAATCTCTTCCAGATACCAGTGAGGCATGAATCTATCACTCTCCACACAAAGACTGGCAGAGCTTTTTCTGCTTTAACTCACACGTATCTTCTTACCAATATCTACTTAGAAATTTACTAGGTGTTATTACCTGTGACAGTGACTCACCCAGACCAGTTTACATGCTTCCTGATGAAATATTTTCATTCACTTGAAATGTGATATATTTCTTGGAAAGTACTTTGCCAATAAAGTATAAAAAAGAGGAGTTGTTTTGTGGAGAGTTTTTTTGGTAACACATGACCTCAAACATGGCTGCAACCTCTATATGAAACCCACAGTATTTAATAGTTTAATAATTACTACAAAAGTAACATTTTCCTAATTTTAAAAGTCAGGGGGAAAAAAAAAAAAAGTAGAGAATTACTCCTTTGTCAAAAGAGTCTCTGGGTAAGTACCTTTAAATGAACAAATATAACTTCTAATATGTGAAATATAGTTTAAGGTATCTTCATCTGCAAAGTATAATCATCATGTAGGGGCATGTCTCATTATTTGTGGCATTCAATGCTTTCAAAATGAAATATCTCCTGCAAATTTGTAGCTGTTTTGTCAGGTGGGGAAAAATGATTGAAAACTTTAGTTACACAACCTTCAAGATCAAATGATGAATTGTCTCTTTTTTACTTCCCTCTATTTTGCATTATAGAAATTGAGCAATTAACTGTAAGCAAATATTCATTATCATTCTCTAGTAATTTATGTATGGAGTAATTTCTCGCAAAGTCAAACATATCAGTGTGATACTTTCATCATAAATCTTCATATTCTCTCTGTGCTTTCATTGCTGTCTCAAAATTTTTAACCTATATTTCAACATAAAATAGTCTCTAATATTTTGATTCATTTGTAGGAAGCATCGGTGACGTGAAAAAAAAGTATGTTTTTTTCAGCCAAATCTTTCATAATTTTTGTAACTAAAAGAAGTGCTAACATTCTGTTGGTAATACACAAAGCCGTTTCTCTCACATACAGCACCACCAGAAAGTATGTCTTTCATAGGTGAATGTCAGCAAACAAAACTAGTTGTTTTTCCAATTAATCAAACAATCTGTGGATCTACGACCATGGATCAAACCATTGTATGGTTTAATTGTGTTTGCAGAAGATTTTCTGCATTTTCACATTTCTTAGAAAGAACTGCAGCTTTCACCATTGTTCAGTTTTAAAGACACATCAGAATTATTTTTATTACCTAATGCCATCTTAGATTCCACAATGCTGACTTCTTATGGACAAAGCACAGAAGGGGCCTAAAGAAACTGTAGTTTTCTTAACTGATCCACTTTTCCACTTTTGTTATGGTTTAGTTTGGGTTATTTGTTTTTGTTTTTTTTTCTTTTTTTTTTAAAGCAAAGTTTCTCATTGCTACATTTTAGGTAATAGAGTAGATGAAAGTGAGGGAAAACAGATGGAAAGGAAGATGGGTGAGGAATGGTTCACATGGAAATGCAACTTAACCAGCTAAAAATGAATAAGTTTTAGACTCAACTTCAGTTTAGGATCACAGTGCTGAACATCTTTCATGTGGTAGGATAATACAAAGCATATTGTTTGTTTCTATTCCATCACACAAATACTTATCTGTGAAAAAAATGCAGTATAAAATAAAAAGCCTGATCATAAAAGGAAATCCTAATTACTATTCTTCTAGGTGGAATAAATACACTGGAAAATTAACTTCAAATGAATTTTTCATTTCATTGAAGGATTGAAAGCATTTCTTGAAGTTTCTGATGATACAAAGGAATCTTTGGTTTTAAAGCTACTTTGTAAGCACTGTTTGAGGTCTAGGACACAAGGTGATCTAAATATTAGCAAGAAATTCTTGGAAAAGAGCAAAGCAGCTCATAGTCATTTATTCAAAAGTCCTTCAGGAGTGGTAAAAAAATAATAACACCTTTCTCCAGTATTCCTATTTCTTTACATGACAACCAAGCTTATTCAGTTTACAAGCAATGTGCCCTGTTTAGAGCATGAATCAATCTCTACCAGTTTTGGAGAGAGTCCTACTCATTCTTTTATGCTTTCACCAAGTCTTAAGCTGAAAGCAAGGTAACTTCTTTTCCCAATTCTACTCTATGGCTCTAACCCCCTCCTACATAAAGAACCCAGAAAACATTCAGATCACGTAACGGTGATACAGGGTAACGTCCTTCTGCATTGATATTCTGCTGAGACTGAAAGAAATTTCACAAAGAACTCTGATAAGACCTTCACCTGGAAAATTCCAGGGTCTGCTACGAAGAGTTGAGTTGCTACTCACATTTAAAATTCCACTCATGAGCATGCTATTCACAGAGCTTAGTGTCCTTATGTAGAAAAGTATTTGTTGGTTACATATGAATTAATTTTCCAAAAGAATTTTATTCTGGCGTGCCATGTCCTTCTCAGGCAAAATAAGGGACTCAGAGAAAAACACGCATTTTAACAGATAAAGAATAAAACATGAAGCCACTGCCACAATTTTATTCGAAATGTAAAAATTGTTTGGTTTTGGGAACGATAAATGAGAACATTCTCTCCCTTTTTTTTCCTCTTTGCACTTTGTGAATTGTATGTTTTGTTAAAAAGAAGTTACTTCAGACATAATTACATGCAGAAAACCTGTTTCAATCAACAATTACAGTGTTCACTGTCACTCTTCAAAGATTTGATAATCAATACAGCTTTCCCTTACTTTTGAAATGGACGAACTAAGTATTGTTTTCAAAAATAAAAGACACCTAAAAAAATTGAAGAATTTAGTGCCCATCTCAGATACCAGAAAGAAAAGTACTGTTTCAGCAGATTTTAGGTCTGGGATGAAGGAAAAATGTCAGAACGTGTTCCTCAATTCACTAATAGAAGAAAACTAAAAAATTACTCAGCTCTTCCATTTTTCTATCTTCTCACATATAAAGTCTTATACTGATGTTCTCATTTAAAAAAAAATCTACTTAATGAGTTCTCAGTTTTTCTTCTTCCCAGTTTGCTCAACTTATTGATGGTATTCAGAGTTCTGTATCATTTCCCAGATACATCAGATACAACTCTTTTTCTGACGTCAGTCTTGTCCAATACAAATTTTTTCTTCCTTTCCAAAGGCCAACAGGCCAGATATTCTCACCTCACTATGCCCTGTTTCATTTACATCCATATTCTCTTGCTATTGATTTTGTAATCTTTTGTGTGAACTGGGATTTGACCAGCTTCTCTCAGAATATTCTTGCTCCTAAACAATGAGAACTGACAGGTAAATAAAATGTAACTCTTTCAAAATTGAAATTGTGGCAAGAGATATTTTTTGCTGCTTACTACAATGTTAGGAAAGATGAACACAAAAGGAAAATGTGGCCTTTTTTTTAAGTGTTTACATTTTTTTAAAGTGAAAAATGTCCCCAAACGAGTGCTATTACACTATCCTGGTAGGGATATGCTTGTATAAATGTAGCGTGTTGGGTGTTTACAGGGCAAGTCTGCTACAGAACTTTGTATGCAAAGTAACTCTTTTCGAATACAGTAGAGTGCTACATCTGTCACATTAAGAAAATTAAGTTACAGATGATTAAGTAATAAGACCAGATTACTTGGTAACAGTTATTATTCACATTAACTTTTAAAGTAATATAGAATTAAAAAAAAAAGGGATTTCATATGTTAAAATACTCGCTAAAGAGTATTTAAAGTAATCATAGAATAATCATAGAATTAGGCAATGTTTTGGGTTGGAAGGAACCTTAAAGATTATCTAGTTCCAATGCCCCTGCCATGGACAGGGACAACTTTCACTAGACCAGGTTGCTCAGAGCCACATCCAAGCTGGCACTGAACACTTCCAGGGATGCGGTAGCCACAACTTCTCTGGGTAACCTATTCCAGTGCCTCACCACCCTCATAGTAAAGAATCTATTCCTGATGTTTCATTTAAATCTATCCTGTTTCAGTTTAAAGACATTGTCCTTTGTCCTAGCACTACATGCCCTTGTCAAAAGTCCCTCTCCAGCTTTCTTGTAGAGCTTCTATAGGTACTGGAAGGCTGCAGTAAAGCTCCCCTGGAGCCTTCTCTTCTCCAGGCTGAACAGACCCAACTCTCTCAATGTGCCCTCATGGGAGGGGTGCTCCAGTCATGTGATCCTCTCCATGGCCCTCCTCTGGACTGACTCCAACAGGTCCATGTCCTTTTTGTGTAATGGTAGGTTATGATACATCTCAAGCAATGTGGACATCTTGCTGGCAAAGTTCTTTCAGCCTTTGACTAAAGTACTTTCAAAAAACAGGAATAAAATCCCACAGCAAGTCATTAATATTACTGTATTCCTTCTGCTTACTTAAAGCAGAGAATCGTATCTCTATTCTCATCTGTCACAGCTCATAAACTCATCATCTTCAGAATTAGCTTCTGTCCTCTGTGAAAGTAAGTGTGAATTCATTTCTACTCAAAGAGTGTTAGGACATATCAGAGGTCATAACTGTCGCCTTCTTATGTGAACAATCTTTTGTTATTTATGTATATAAAAGCCATTTCTAATAGTAGAGTCTCACGTACTTTCTTCCTCGGTTGCAAAGCTACACAGATCATTCAGATGAATTAGAAAAGCCTGCAGAGATCCCAAATTGGCAGCTGTCCTATGGACAGCTGGGCAGCACTGCTTCACTCAGCAGACTTGCCAGAGGTTCACAATGGGTTATTCACTCTACCTTCTTTAGAAAAAGCAGCTTCTGAAGTTATGTTCTATTCCCAGACAAACACATTGTAAAAGGCTGGAAGATTTAATGTATTCTGTCATCATCAGTATTGATAAAGATTTAAGAGGTTGAGCTTTCAGAGCAAAGGTAGCAAGGAGGGGAAAAAAACTAAAAAATTTGTTGTACTTCCTTCAGTTGTTTAATAAAGGGGACCAAATTCTAACTTTGGTGGTCACTAAAGATAACACAATGCCTAACATTTATGTTTCTCTTGAATACTTAGATTTATGCTATATATGTTACTGAGTTTAATTATATTTCAAAGTATTGCCAAAGCTAGAATCAAAATCAATCAGACATTTTTCTAAGTTGATGCCCTGTGATGAGTTGACCTTGGCTAGCTACTAGACACTTGCCCAGCCACTCTCTCACTCCCCCTGCTCAACAGGACAGGGGGAGAAAATAACATGAAAAAAGTTGGTTACACTCAAGATATTAAAAGTGAGCAAAAATTTTGCCCCTTTACCATCATTTTTCTAGGCTGGATAATATAAGACTCAACTGGAAAGACAGAAGTTCAATTCATCTGATAATCATTTTATAACTGAGTATAGAGATAGTAACATCTAACTTGGACAGGCAGGTAAGCATTGTCTTTCTCTACTTTTTCTGATGATAAAGTTGACTTTTTAAAAATGTGATTGTTTCTAATTTCAAAAGACAGAACTCTTTTTCCCCCTATTCACTCACTACACTGCAATTGTTTCAAACTCCAGGGTCATCACTTTTCAAATGATCTCAGACCACATTTCTAGCCAAAATATTTGAAAATTCTCTAACAGCATTTGTTCACACTTCTTTTTTTTGAGGCAGTCATTAAATAAAATATTAATGATCTCCTAAATAAAGAATAATACTATTAACTTTGCTCCAGAGAAGTAGTTCTTCTCAAAGCATAACATATTGGCTCACATTTAGCCACCTTTATCTATTTTATAACATTATGCAATTTTTTTTCCCACTAATTGATTCCTACGGTACATTGCATCAAGTGCACTGCTGACATAGAGACATGGACCTCTAGAATTTCCTTTGAGGTATCAGAAAAGAAGTCAGCCTTGTGTAAATCCTCACTACATTTAACCTGAAAAAGGAGTTATCCCAACTTGGTGACCAATAGTTCCTTTTAGTGCTCCTAGTTATATCTGATGGTTTTGTGTATATTCATATTTAGGAGAACGTGAAAGTTTTTAGATTTATGAAATCTTTCTGAAGAGTTTGAAAATAGTATTTTGTTCCCAAGTCTTTTAAATTTTTTCACAGAAAGACACGGAACTACTAAATATAAATTAAAATGTTTTCATATTGAGAATCTGACATTTACAGTAAGAAATTTCTTGATGAGAGAGAAATCGCTTTCAGTTCCTTCATAATTGGATATAACAAGGCCTTAAAAAACTTTTCTCTTCATGAATGTGGTTGTTTTATAAATGAAATTATCAAATTCAAGTCCAACTTAAAGTGTTTAATAGCATCAATTTAGATCTGTAAGTTAACTTCATCTGTGTCACGTCAAAGCATACTTGGACTTGACCAAGGACCATGCAATAGTGATTATTAGACAGCAAGTAGGAATTGCATTAAAGCTTGGCAGAGAGACAAAGTGCTCAGAAAGAGTAAAAAGTCAGAAGTAGTAATAGGTAATTTGTAGGAATATGTATCCATTTGGATTCCCTTAGAAGTTTCACAGTTGTTGGTCAAACCACTGAGTTCAAAAACAACATCACTTAAATTGGAAGATGAAAGTACGCAAATATAAGCTGATGGATCAAAGTAAAGTGTTGTCTTTAGTTGCTTTTTTTTTCATCCTTGTTATACTTTACAGATCTTACTGAACAGCAAAAATATGTTTTGTTTTGGTGGGTTTTTTTTGGAACAGACAGCATTAAAATAACCTTCCACTAGAATTAGAGCTAAATATATATTTCTAAACAAAAGGAAACAAACTAATTTGCATCCAAAAGTAACTACTTTTTAATTTAGAATGAATTTTGCTCATTTTTCTCAACTCTGAAAAAGTTTGAATAAGCTTTGGAATAATATTAATTAAGTCAATATTAATCAAGTTATTGCTCTGTTTAGAAACTCAACCAAACAAACAGAATTAACAAGGAATAGGTATGTTGATGATACCTTTTTTGACACTGATCCCACCATTACCAGAGAAGCCCACAAAATAATTATAGTTCCTTAAATTAGAAAAAAAAGAAAACAAAATCTCACATCCTTGCTGAGGAGTGGCTTACCCATTTATTTTTAAGTCAAAAAATTTAAACAAATAACCGAAATTTCTACACTCAGTTGTGAAATGGCCTAGCAAAATGTCTAGAGGAAAAAGTTCTAAAATAATCAACTTAGCAAAAGATAATTTGTAAAACATTTCAAACAGCACTTTGAGTTTTGTAATTGCTATCTTTTGCAATGTATACTGAAAATAACAGAGTGGGTTGATGAAGTGAGATATTTTTGCTTGATTTCAACCCATTGTCTCAGAAACACTTGGAAATCAAAAAGTGAAGAAATTATCAGAAAACACCAGAGCCATTGGAAATAAAGTTTTGCCACCCTGAAAATGCAGCATTGACAGAACCAATACATGAGATCCAAGAACAGCATTATAAATACTTCAAAAGAAAAACAGGCTCAACATTAAAACTAACAAGCAAGCCCCTGCTAATTAATGACCACCCAGAAAAGAGGCACTCATTCAGCACCTGACAGTGCTGGGAGATGTTTAAAATCGGAACACAGTCTAATTTACTGTCAATTCTGCCAAAACAAACTCCATCCGACTAAGACTTGAAAAAACTATTAAATTATTTTTATCAATAGTAGGGATGTATAGCTAATCTTTGTCTTCCAAGGAAAAGCCCAAATATGAAAGCTAGAACAAAATAAATTTCATATACATGATTCAAGTGCAAATTTCATTACTATCTGGAGCCACAAATCATTGTAAAATAACACAAAACCCATGAATTTTCAATAAATGAAGAGAAATACTTTACTTGAATTAAAAAAAAATATAATATCTGTCAATATTGAGTGTATACAGCTTGAAAGTATGTACTGATGTCTTTATGATAATAAATTACTTTTCCAGTAATTAATTACATATTTGTCCATATAAATGGAAAAATGGGGAAAAAAAAAAGTGCAGTGTAGAGAAATTCCACACTCTGAAGCAATAGAGACTATAATAATGCAAGAAAGTCCATCTGTCTTTACTGACTCCCTGTAGTATTTTCAAAATACTACCTTCATGACAGAGTGATTTAACTACAGGAGAGACTGTAAAGACACTTTTTTTTTCTATCATGGACCTGCTGTATCAAGACAGCATTCCAGAAATCAGGCACATCATCTGAGTTACCCCTAAATGGGATCGGAATGTCTGTTGCCAAATTATGCCTGGAGTCATGAAGTCTGCAGTGACTGCAAAAGGTCTTGTTGCTTCGAGTATTTTTTCATATTTATTTCACGTGGTCATGAAAATCTCCCTTAGTACTCCCAATATATGTTTAATAAATTAGTGGTCCCAATCACTTTCTCCAATTTGTAGGGTCTACTACTGCTTCTATATAACCACAGATATTCTTACCTGTTTGAAAAACATGACGTTTGGTCTGCATTTGATTTTAGGACCCAGACGGTTTTAACAGTTTCACAACTTTTATACAGCCACTGCAACCAACTATCTTCTGCTACGTTGCAAGCACACATTGAAATGAAATGTGTGGAGTTGACCATTTCCAGTCATATTGCCTCTTATTCACTATGTGAACAGCATCATTTTCACAACTTATTCTCTTACAATTACATACCAGTCTCAATACTCACAAAAAGCCAAAATTGGATATCGGATATATCCCAACAATTGGGATATCGTTGGGAATGTATCTACTGATGAAAAAGAAGTATCTTTAATCTTTGTCTTAAAGAAAAAGTCATAATATTTTTGATATACACCTCCAACCACTACGCATTTAATATTAATGAATGCATGTATATAAATTTAGACCCCAATGAACACTAAGAGGTTTTTTTTAATCTGCCTGACATGTCAGAATCAGATTGAAAGATACACATCTGACAGAAATAATAACCATATCTAGCAGTGGACTATTGCCACAGAATACAAAACTAAAAAGTAAAGGAGGTAAGAATACTTGAAAGCAGAGATGTAAAAAAAGCATATTTTATTTTTAATTTCTTCATTTATTTCATTATAATTCTTTATATAGAAAAGTTCCTTATATTAAAAAAAACTCCAAAGATCAGCCATCCTTACAAAATTACTCTGTAATTCTATAAGACACACCCATTCACATTTAACCTAGATTTAATATATGGGATTTTTTTCTATTCTGTTCACCTGATTCTCATTTACCATCTCTCCATTACGTATTGGCATTTTTGGCTAAAATCTGAATTATGACTAAAGCTGTAATTTAAAAAAAAAAAGAGAAAATTTTGAATTAGTGCCGTGATTGGTTTTCAAGGATGGTGGTAGTGTCAGTTTATGTGGGTTTTGTATCGTTTTTAACAAAATGTATTTCTTTCTGGGCCATATACATCGTCAATATGTGTCAGAGATCAATCAATGCCTTATTTTTGACTGGAATCTTACAGAATTTCTGAAGAAACGGTCTCTTTGTAATTCATTCA
The DNA here is from genome assembly GCA_013397775.1 of Eulacestoma nigropectus. Classification (NCBI taxonomy): domain Eukaryota; kingdom Metazoa; phylum Chordata; class Aves; order Passeriformes; genus Eulacestoma; species Eulacestoma nigropectus. Next base: position 351,920 of record VZTE01001414.1, on the reverse strand, counting down.
AGAACAAGCATAAAAGCAATATATAATTTAAACATTCATTCATATTCTCTCTATATATTTATCCATATACATACATTTCCCATTTTTTACCCAATCAATTTTATTTAAACTTGGTGCTCCCATTTGTAGAAACAGATCCTCGGTATTTATCACAATTAGATCGTAAGTTGTAGGAATAATCAGCTTTAATATTGGATAAACTGTCCCCCCACCCACATCCCATAGGAAGGTTTTTAGCCATTTCAGAAATACACATGCAAGATTTCACAGTATCAAAGAATCTTGGTTGCACTACAGCAAGCCTCAAGAGGTAACACAATCAGGAATTACATTAATACTTACGAAGGGGAACAAATGTTCAGATAAATAATTAAGTGAGGGAGATTTTAAGGACTAAAAAGAGGTGGTTTTTTTTTTTTTTTATATTGCACACTGCTTGCTCCCCATCTTAGAACACAATCTTAGTAAAAAAACAATATGACATGAATTCTGATATTTCTGTGTAGTAGTATTTTTTTTTTTTAAAGTAACATGAGCAAGACTGAAAAACTACTGTATGTGGGAGCTGACACATGCTTCTGGTGCCAACTCTATGTAAGTCTGTCTGCCACTGACAGCTATGTGAGAAACGAAAGCCGCAAAAGAAATATTTTTACTTTTCATAAAAGAATCGAGTGTTAACTTTTAGTTCACAATTTTATTCTTATATGCTTTAATTATTCAAGCCACATACACAGCAAGAAAGGAAGCAACACATAAACTGGGTTTACTGATACACAAGTAGTATGTATTAAAAGAGGAAATCAGTGGCCAGTTCTTTCTCACAGAATTGAACCAACCTATTCTACTTATTATACGTGTATTTCTCTGTAATGTCTGTCTGGTAACTGTACAAACCTCTCTGATAGTATGAATCACTATGATGAGTCACTAGCCATTTTTATGCAAAAAACCCCAAACAAATCAAGAAACCTTTTTAAAGTATCAGAACAACTTAACTCAGTCCATGTGAGTATTGCCACTGTAATTTTATTGTGTCGTTAAACGAGACCACCGGATGCTACTAGTAAATTTTTTTATGTGCCGCTGCTGTATTTCTTTTCTCTTACATTGTAAAAAACACTGTATTTAAACAGATCAGAACATAAAAGATTATTTATGCTCCATAGTACCTTTGGATTCAACAGAAATTAAAAAAAAAAAATCTACATTAAATAAAGTTCAGTTGAGCTTTTGTCAGCAGAAAAGGATAATTCTGGCAGGCGTAGAAAGGGGAAAAAACTGACTAAGAAGCCAACAAAAGTTCTGGGGAGACATATTAGTGCAGAAAGTGAAGCCAAAATGGTCAAACATGAATGATAATTGTAGTATTTTAGAGGATTCTGAAGTTTTTCACCTTATAGTTGTTGAATAATGTAATGTTTTACGTAGTTGTGTAATAAACTGCTTTGAAAAGCTTAAGAACCAACAGGTAATCCTTGAACAGACTACCAGCTTCAGGAGTGGACTACAGAACAGTCTGAAGACTATATCTTCATGAACCAGCATGAACCAGCATGACTTAGAATCACGTTTCAGACAGTAGAAAATACAAAGACGTTCGTTCCTTTTTTTTCTCAGGTAAGTAGAGATCAACATCGGACTGTTTTGAAAATACTACTGTCTCAGGCAGTATTACCTGTGTTTTCAGGCTGGCTTACTGCAAGACAAGGTTATAGGGGAAGGATAAAGTTTATTTTTTGTAGTTCTACGTGTCTGCAAACTACAAGTAAGTTAAAGCACATAATCTGTGACCAGAAATCTATCATCAAACAATATAAAGAAAAATAAATATTTTTATTAGTTACCTAAATGCTCATCTGACTTGGATTTTAAATTTCTTTTCCAAGGAGACTTAGATACTGTCTGTAAAAGCAGTATCTTGAATGACAACAAAAAAAAAGTCTAATATTTAAAATATTTTTAAAAGCAAAGTGCCACTATAACCCTAACACTACTTGTAATCAACTATAAAATACAGTAAAACTGAGCCAAAAGTGATGCATTCATTAAACCTAAAAAATACATGACTGGAAGTGAATTTAAGCAGCTGCCATGCTACTTCAGACAAGTAGCCTACTGGGTAGATTTTGATCTCCAGCAAAGAGGATTCCAGCCAGCTTCTAGATAACATGAATGCATGTTTATTATTATCATCATACTGAAAGTTTTCCCTAATGTCAAAATAATTTTTTTTCCTTGAAATTTTAGTTCATTTTTTCTTGTCCTGTTATCAGTAAATACGAAGATTACTGATCTTTTTTTTTTTGCACCGGCAGTTCTCAGTAGGTTGCTGTGCACCAACATGCTGTGACTACAAGCATATGTACAGGCAACCAGAAACACTAACAGTGGAAATATTCATTTCATACCTACATTTCAAAACATCCTTATTATGTTCAGCTTTAAAGGCTTTTTGCTTTACACTGAACAAATGCAGTTCCTCCAACTTTTTCTTAGCAATTGATAGTTTTTAAATACCATTCTTACTGCGTTCAGCAGTATGATCTCTAAATTGCTTTCAGCTATTTAAAGCATAATGCTCTATTTCATATAAATTTTATGGTCTAATTTTCCTGCATTCTGCATAGATTTGTTGCACTCTGACTTTTGCAGTGTATGTGGGTCAAAGAAACCCGCTTTTTGTGCAAGGTAAGAATTTAATAGTAGATGAACTTAAGACTCTGATCAGCTAAGGATGACTACCCCAGATTTAATTATTATGAAGAAGAAAAGACTTCTGTTACATAAAAAAGGCCCCCAAATAATGACACAATGACACAGTGAAAATTAATATACAGATACTTCCTTGCATTCTATCCCTTAGTCTTTGATATTAAGCTCATTCTTCCCCTAGCCCTTTTGGAATTATGCAAATAGCTTCTCCCTCCTCACTCTAGGATCCTCTAGAGATTATTTCTGTATGATTTCTAACATTCTATACACCTTGATTTCTTCACTGATCCACATTTCTCTATGACATCCAAATGTACACTTTAAAGCATATTTTAAATACACATTATTTTTTTCTACATTACATCTCTGGTTTCCAAATCTGTTTTTTCTAAGGCTCCATTCCTTAAATGATCAGTAATGGCCCACTGGTGAGATTTCACAGCCTTGGACACTCATAATTCCAGACCTGTATTCCTTTATCCTGAGTTTTTATTCACAGGTCATGGAAAAGATATTATTCATGAAACAACTATTTGTTACTATTGTTTATGAACTACAGAAATCTAACTAGATTTTTAACAGTAGATGTTACATCATATAAGGCTAAGTTAAAACTGAACAAATTAGGTACAGTTATCTGACTACTAGACAATATCTAACATAGTTAAACCAATGTTCATGCAATCCTGAAGCAAGTCCAGGCAAATCAAACCTGCAAGTCCTAGCCTGGACACCTGGCAGACTGAACATAAAAGGCTGCAATCCAACCATTAGTAATAGTAATCCTTGCTGTCTTCATAATACTCCACAAGAAATATTATTAGAAATAAGAAAACCCAAATGATCATCTATTAGGTGCATACAACGGCTGCCACATTGCATTCAAGAATAAAATCACCTATGAATTACACTCTGTCTGTCATATTTAAAAATATTAATTGCCACTTAGAAAAAAGAAATCGAGTTCACATATTCTTGGTCAATAATCTGCTTGTACTGTGTAACAGCTCCAAGAGTTTTTTAACCCATGATTTAAATTATTCCCCCCAGAATATATAAGATATACATCTCTAGAAAGGAATGACATTAGGTTTAAGAAATATATATGCTAGAAAAAGTTGCATCACACACTGACTGCAACAATCTTCTCATGCAAAAAATACGCAATAAAATTCTGACATAGCTTTCAATAAAGACAGAATTTCTTACCAAGTACTTTTAAGATTATCATTGAGAGCTCTTTTAAGTAGGGATTCTTACCATTGCGGTAAAAAAAGGTCACAATAGTTCCCATCTCCTGCCAAAAGCATAAAAAAACCCCACTGGAGGCCTGTTTCCTTATCTTTCTATCTCCACCTCTATGCCTAAATAAACATAGATGTGAATTTCAGGTTAATTGTATCTGATCATTAGAATGAAAACAAATAGGTGAGCACAGTATCATTTCTTCAAAGATACTTAATGAGGTCCAAATTGTACTATACACCTACCAAAAACTTAAGGGGGAAATATTATCCAATTGCTGAATTGAATGTTGTAAAAAACATTCTGTATTAAACAGGAATACACAGCTTCTATCACTGTTGTTTTTTAATCTGGAATGAATTTTACTCTCTACTGAATCAATTTAGCTCCTAAAGGTATTGCTAATAACAAACAAATAGTGTTTTGTTCCCACATTTCTTTCCTCCTAAAGTTAAAGTAAACATCAACTCTGACAACTGGATATTAGAAAGGAATTTCTCTTTCAGATGCAATTTGTAGAAATGTGTGGATGATTTTTACCTTCTCTTGCATTTAACAAATCTTCTGGCAGTGCAAGATCTTTGTGCATCAGGTACATCCATGATTTCTTCAGCCCTTGCTGTTTTCTTTCTATAGCATGTAATACCAATGACTTCTGCTGTTTTATTACAGGTCTTAAGTTGCTAACAAAATTCCATAGGGCTTTCATTGGAGTGTGTTTTATGTTCTCTGATGGTGTGCAAGTGACCTAATAACTTTGCTGTATTAAACCCTTAGTGTGTGTCTGCTGAAGATTGCACTTAAGGCCACTTTGCTATTAAGTTTCTCATATTATTTACAGACACTTTTGGCCTGATTTTTATTTTTTAAGCACAAGTGGGCTAACCACAAACATTATTTATGTTTATTTAAATGCTATCTTTAAATACATAAATGAGATAAACAACTAAACAAGTAACACACGTAACTAGAAGCCAGCTACCACAGGAAAATGGAATGTAAGACTTTTAAGCTTTTGAAAGTATTATTAAGAATCATTTCAGAACAGCTGAAAGCACAATTATCTATGAACTTTTAAAAATTTATGTCTGCTTATGCTACTAAAATTCATTTTGCTTTCGAGAAATTATTCAATGCTGCACAAAGTCCAGGCTCACATCAAAGTGCAACATAGAGTAAGAGCAACCAAAAGCAAGGAAAAATAATTTGAACACTTGGCAAATAAATAAAAAGAACTTGTGACTATTTTCATTAGTGAAAAGAGTTTGCTATCCTTATGTACAAGAAAAAAGGAAAATATCTACAATGCCTTTATTGCAGGTTACTTTAGGTTTTACCCAATACTGCCAAATTATAGAATCAGAGAATTTTTAAGGTTGGAAAAGACTACTAAAATCATCAAGTCCAGCTATTAGAAAAATATTAAATTATTATCAACCAGTACAGTCAAGCTCGGTAATACATGGATAATCTCAGCTCCCAGGCTAACTTCTGTCCTCTTCACAGCTGCATTTTCTGCATAGTCAGGTATCTTTTTTTTTAATCTAATATCTTCCCAAGATTTGCTATTCCTTCATCGCCGCATGAGGTTGACTCAGGGGAGGTTTAAGCTGGATATCAGGAAAAGATTGCTCACACAGAAGGTGTTTGAACAGGCTCCCCAGCAAAGTGGTCACAGCACCAATTCTGATAGAGTTCTAGCAGTGTTTGGACAATGCTCTCAGGCACATGGTGTGACTCTTGTTCTGCGCAGAGTCAGAGTTGGACTTGATGATCCTGACGGGTCCCTTCCAACTCTATGAATCTATGACCTTTTTGACAAAAGTTCTAGGTAACTGCATATACTTAAGATCATATTGCTTTATAATTATGTTATTACTAAGTAAATATAAATTTAATCTGTAATTTCTTTTTAAACGATGGAGCATTATGAGTCAAATCTACCTCATATATGGTATGGAAATACTAGATTCTTTACTATTGGAACACACACGGCAGGGCTATAATAACCTGACTGTAATAACCTGAAATATAAGTTTAACAATCAACAACATTAATTAATAATCAAATTAATGATAATCCTCTTTGAGATGCACATACCTAAAGGGGCTAAAAAATCCAACAGGGCTGCTGCCTACGTGAACAGAGTTTGAATTCAAAAGCAGCTTTAGAAGATAATAGGAAAGCTATTCATTTAAAGGGAAGGCTGTAATGGAGAAAGTTTATTGTTATCCAGATAAAACCAAAACAAAACACCCTGAAGAAAAATATATTTCATGAATAATCACAGACTAATTTCCCCAGAGGTGAAAAAATCAGTCTACTAATTAATTACTAAAAGGAAGAAGAGTCATCCTTCCCTAAGCAATGGAGACTTTGGGGAATCCCACAAAGCCCAGGGTATGATGCAAGTCCCAAGAGATACAGGCCTTTGAGACTTTACATGTCCTGCTAGTCAGAGTCAAACAGGTCCAGAAACAAGGGAATGAAGTGCTTTTGGAAAGCAGGACTGGCAAGAATGGGGCTATGTGTGACTGTTCATCACTCGATACCAGTAAAATTTTATCAAACGGATGAAATTGAAATCACAGAGTGTGGAAGATTTTTCCCATGATCGGTGAGTGTTGGAAGACAGCACATACATCAACAGCAAAAATAGCTAGCATTTATACATCCTTTATTTAAAAGTAAACTGTTAAAATTCTGGCAGATAGTAGCATTTTCTTGTCATCTTTATGTGCCCCTCACAATTCTTGGTTATCTGCTAAGAGTTTTTTGTAAAACGAAAAAAGTCCTAAAGTAATGCATACAATTCATCATCTAAATGGGCATTCATAAAGAAAATACACAGACTAATATTAATATGATCTATGCTTCTCTGTTGAATGTGTGAATGACAATTAATACAAATGAATTGGTTTAAAGAAAACATATTACACTTCCAGTGAACATTCAACTATATAGAAGATAAATTATTTTATTAGTTATGTGATTTTCATTATTTTTCTACTACAATACTTGACTCATATTTTGCATGTAAACTGACTACCTCTGAATGACATTTATTGTCCTCTGTATTAATTCTTCTAATTTTCAATAAATTACAAAACATGCTAATTAAAATTGTCTACTGTTGCAGAGTAGACAACATAACTTTCTCAGAAAAATAACTGAAGTTCAGCATCTGTTTCACTGGAAATAACCATTGTTTTCAACAGGGACAAAACATGCAGGAAAAACAAAATGATGAATGTAGTATATTTGTGATACAGCAGTGTAATTACTTTACTTAGCAAAACATTACAAGAAGAAGATTTACTTTTTTCCTCCTGAATTAAATGTCCAAATGAAGTTATATTTTACTCTAAGCACTTCATTAATTTTGGTAATTATTTACTTTATTAAATTCCTCCAATACTCTTATTTGATTCTGCATGTTAAGTAGTGTTTGCTACTTAAATATCACAGTAGTAATCAATCTTAAAGGCCAGTGATGAAGTAGAAGAACATTAAGACTCTTGAGTGCGTTATGCTTGTCATAGACCATAGGGCTCAACACTATCTTATGTTAGTTATGCTCAGCTAAACATACTCACATTCTGATTGTGCTACTTTCACAATTCCCAAAAACAATCCTAGTCCAGATAATTAAAAAAGCTCCACACGAAATGAAGAGCCCTTACTTTCATCCTCTACCACAGTGGACATCTGTAGATCAAATGTGCTTCTTCCCTCAAATAATATTAATGATGGAATATCAAAAGTAGACAAGAATATAAAAACTGGTAGAAATTCTACATTCATTAGATTAGGAGCAGAAGAAATAGGATAAAGAAGGATATTTAGTCATTTATATCTGAGATTATGCTCAACAACATACTTCTCAATTGTTATAGAAAGCTCCTCAAGATCCATAATGTTAAGAAAAATCATGAATGATTGATACTGTGCAAAATGTAAAAAAAAAAAAAAGTTTTACTTTGAGTAGGCAAACTGAACAAGACTATAAGACTCTGAACTACCAATATATTAAATTTCTTTATATTTTTTCTGTTTCTCATATGAATTAAACATTAATAATTCCAAATATCTCTGCTAGGAACCAACTGATTATGAATACTCACAAAATGCTGTCATGTGTAACCATGAATACACACCATTAAATCATGAATAGTGAATTATATCATTTATCCATGAAGAGCTATCGCTCATGAAAATAAATGTGGCGTTAACCCACTCACCATGATTATTCTAGTATTGCAATATGCAGAAGAAGTAGTAATATATTAAAGGTTTTAGCAGTAAAGAACGTACTCTTTCAGACATGGGAGATACTTCCTATTCCAGATTATTCTCTCTTTTTTCAAGTTCAAAAAGAGGATGAACTTTTCCCCTTTTGTCCTCCTCTCCTCTTCCCATCACATTTTCCTTCCTCTCCAGAAAGTAAAAGATGTTCAACTTTCTTTCAAGTAGGACAATGGGACTCTGATACTCTTTCTGCTTTCTCATCCCTGCCTCCCCCCACCCTGTTGTGGTGCGAGCTCTGCTCTAACATTTTAGTGCTCCAACTCCACCGCTTCATTCTTCAGACACAGACCAGAACGGCACACAGTAGGGATGGTGTTAAGCTACCAAAATCTGAAATAGATGCAAAATGATGTCTTGCTCCCAAACATGCTCCTGCCTCATGCTTCTTTTACTCTTACTTCTTGATGTCCCACATTTTGTTTCCTTCATTCCTACCTGATTTAGAAATATCTTCTAGGTATATTTTCTTTACTAAATACTTCAAGCTGTTCATAAAATCTAATATGAAGCAGCTTTGGCCAAAGTATGTCATGTTCTACATGACAACAGCCCTCATAAATCATTTAAGTAAAAGGGTATGCTACATACCACTCTTATATATATTTTATCTTTATTTTTGTGGTGTTAAATGACAGCATTTAAAACCCTGAAAATAGATACTTTCCTTTGTTTTCTACAAATTTAACCAAAAATACCTGAAAGAATTTTTTATGTTCCTACTGGGATGAAGGTAAATGCTCATCTGCTTTTTCCCATATGGAGAAAACATGGTGACTTTAATCATTCATAGCAGGTGAGATCCCATTGATTGCTTCCTTCCTGCCCTGAGGAAAAAAAAAAGGAACTATGTATTTAATTACTACCTAAATGTTTATGTATTTTTTCACCTCAGTATGGTGCAGTAACATAGATACACCTGATATCAGTAGCTTTGAGTGTTTTATTTTTAAACACACATATTTTTAAAGCTACTGTCAGTCTTCTCTGAACTACTTTCCCTCACATTTAACCTTGCAATATCAAAAATTTTAATCTTTAATTGAGTTTAAAGAAACAGTGACTGTTAGTAATCTTAATTTTTAAATACAACCAGAGGCCTTCTAAATAAAAGTAAAAGAACAGCAACTTCTTGTCTCTGTCATTCCCATCTTTTTTGTTGAGGGAGTGAGATGCATGCACATATCTGTGCACATATTTTAGAAAGGAAACTTGCTTTCTGCTCAACACAACAAAATTTGTTGGCATATTCAGCATTACAGCAGCCCCAAGCCTTTGAAAATTCTAGCTCCTCCTTGATTCATATAGACAAGGTTGAAGCCATGCTTAAAAACAAAAAAAACCGCAGCAAACCAAACCAACCAATCAAACCAAAATCAAAACCAACACCAACAAACAAACAAGAAACCAACCAAACAAAAATAAACAAACAAAAAACACCCTAAAAACAACAACAACAGAAAAACCCACACCAAAAAAAAAACCCAAATCAACCAACCAAACAAAAAAACCCAAACGAAACAACCATCAACACTCCAGTTACTGGAGGATCAGCTCTGCTGTGCAGAAAGCTACTTCTCCCTATCACCAGAAATTGAAAGTTTGACTGTGAACATTATTTTTCAGCCATATTTTAAAAGCCATTTTAGGAAATAGAAGCAAAACCTGGATAGCCAGTTACTTCATTCTGCAGATGGTCTAGAGTGATGTCACCAGTGGTCCATGTATCCTAATATTTATTTTGTATTTATTTAAATTATTGTAATTCTTGAATATATTAATTGATACTGATTTAACATAAATATTTGCCCCTTCCTATGGAATTTTCTTTTTCCAGACTTCAATGGATTACAGACTTCACAAATTCTACATTTGCCAGCTATTAATTTTCCCTTTCTCTGCAGCTCCTACAAAGAAGTTAAAATTTGTCAACACAAAACTCAACTGCATAATAAAAAATGAGGTTAATCTAAAAACAACTGAAAAATTTAAAAAAATGCCTTTAGTAGAATACTCTTGGCATGCTTCTTTTAGACAGCAACTAAAGTTTAATTCTTAAAAAGCCACAGAAGCTGATACTTTTATTCCGTAAGACAATTCACACACAACTAATTCCAGAGGTGATTCAAAACAGAATTAACATCACACCTTCAATGTACATTATTATACTATGCAAGGCACTAAAATATTATGGCAATGTAAAAAGACCCAAAACTTGAAGTGAAAATTCAGACATTATTTTTCTCTGCTCTCTTCACACCCTGTAGTTTTTTTACAGCAGAAGCTTGAAAATAATAGTGAAGTCACAACCATTTTATCTTCAAAAGCATAATTCCTACTGTAGAAAATGCCTGAGATGCTTAAATGAAGAAAGGGTTTATATACATATTTGTAGCTCTGTATCATACAACCAATAGTAATAACTGATCAGGAATCAGTAATGAAACTATATTACAATTCAAAGATTCCTCCAATAAATTCTCATCAACCAACCCATGAACAGTGAGCACATCACTGTGCAATCCTTCCGAACCCCTGACCACGTTTATGCCCCCTTACTGCAGTTTGCCACTCTGCTGGAATTGTACCTGTATGCAAGTTACTAAAGAGGAGAAGGCAACACATGGTAGCTGGGGATTGCTTCTGTCTTTCTTAAAATTCTGCATTGCTGCCCTGTCTTTTTCATGAGATTTCAGAAGAGGGTGTTTTTTATGTCATCATGCTAAGTTAGGTGAGTACACTTGAGTGAGGAGAGGACGCACTACAGCGTCACACATGAGCTCAGAGCTACACAGTTCACAAGCCTACACTGTCATCTGCTTTCACAGTGGATCAACGTGTCCCTGTGGGTTCATCCTACAAAATTCTAAATTGTTTCCATTTCCAGTTTCTGCTTTTTCAGACCCTAAGTTTTAACTTTTTACAATATGTAAGTGAGGTAAAGATAGCACTTATTTTGACATTTTCTCAGAGTACAGTTCTTTTTAAAAATTATACTAATAATATGAAGAAACCAGAAATTTAAGCAGCAGATAATTTAAGAAGCTTATGAGGTTAAACAGTCTTATTTCGGTATAGAAAGACATCTGAATTAGTCCCAGGTGACTCCCTTGAGACGGAAGAAATTGTACGTAGAAGGACTGCGTGCCTCATCTCTGCTTTCACATCTTCAGTTAATTAATTTTTTTATAGAGTTTTCTTTAACATTTTCAGAATAATGTTTGCGAGAACATTCCAGAACACTATTAGAATCATTATGCATAATCCTCTCACCTTAAAATAAACCAAATAAAAAACCCCAAGGCAAAAGATACTTATGTAGATCCTTAATCATAGCTGTTTTACTCCATACAATATAAAATGCCCTAGTTCTTTCAATCCAACAGTCAATTTATTGGAAATCAATTTAAAAAAAGGAATTGGATTGGCTAAAGGAAGATTTTATTATTATACTGTGGAAAATAATGAGGATCATAACAGCACTTACTATAATCTCTTATCTAACCAGAATCATTACTTGGAAGAAAAAGGTCAAAGGAGTGTTTAAAAATATAAATTAAGAAGCACAAAGTATTTTTTTTTTCTTTAGCAAACTATTTGCAACTTCAAAAACACTATTACAATAGAGTGGTGGTTCTATCCTAAGTAAGGCTGTTGCAATGTAGAAAACAATACCCGACTCAGAAAAGATGTCATTGTTTTTCTTTATTGAGTGACCCTTTAGTGCTGTGGGTATTCAGGAAGGCACAAGCAAAAAAAAGGCCCACTTAACAGTTTAATAATTTCCAAAGACTAAAAGGAATGCCTAGTATTGTCCATGAAGCCAAATATATCACAATCCTGCAGCAATTAGTCTTCTAAAACTAGGATGCTTGGAGAAAAACTAGCCATAAAAAATTAAATAAAATCAGAATATTTCCTTAAATACAAAAGACAACTGAAATGGCTGCTGAAGGCTGGTAGTTCCTGACTTCCAATATAATGAATACCACAGGGACATGAATGCACAATTTCACAATCAGTCTTTCAATTTTCTGGAAAACAAAAGAATGAGGAGTTCTGCCCTATTAGGAATAGCTGAAAATTTTAACTCTATGTCCCTCATGTCAAAGAGGAGTGCCACAGGCTTATCAGGAGAGTTGCCCTATTCATTAACAAAACTGCATGAAGTTTTTTTAGAACTGCCAGTTGGGTGTGAGACTCTTAGAGGGAATCTCACTCTTCCCCTCTATCTTTTGGACCAGCAAGTTCTTTAGTTTTATTAGTTTTTAACTGTCCCTACTGCAGAGGACACTGTGGCAGCAGAACCAAAAAAACCTTTCTGAATAAGTGCAAATCAAATAAACAGTCAACAATGATAACACACTTGAAATAATTTGGATTCTTAACAATTGCTACTGCACCACGAAACCCTATCTGCTAGAAAAGACCATCATGCACAGTGTTATAAAGATCTCAAGCACACAGTTACTCCACCATACGTATTTCTTCTCATGTATTAGATATACAGGAGTCAATTGCGCACTCGGCAATTTTGCCTCAGAAATCTCAGGAAGTAAAATAATTACAGCAGTTTCAGAAACTAAAGCCCATGGACATCTGGAACAAGAATTAGGGCACTTACTGTCAGCTGGCTATTCACACATTGATGTCTTAGAAAAACCCAGCTCCTCAAAGGCCACTATTTCTCTGAGCCAAGTTAAGTTCAGAATGCTGTTGAGCCACTCTCTTCTCCACCTCCTTCCCCAACCACTATCAAAATAAAGGATCAGTATTCAGGAATGGTAGTCCCTCATTCAGCTTTACAGTGGCAGCAGTGCTGGTCAGGAAGGAGGCAGAAAACCAGCTGAGAGCAGTGAGCATCCCCCTTTAGTAGCAGCTTGTGTTTATCTTAAAATTTAAAATAGACATAGAAACAGAAGACGATTTCTTTTTTAGGCAGTTAAAAGGTAGTCAAAATTCTGCTGTATCCAGGATGTTATTACTGATTGTTCATTGCTATTATTTTTACACTTGTCTGGTAAACGTCATGATGGGAAACTTTAGGAGTTATGTAGAAGTTTGTCAAAGAGTTACCAGGGAACAGAATTTTAAAAAATTTTAGACTTAAACTCTTCATTGACTCTGGTTGATTAATGAGAAACATTTCAGAAAGATTCAAAGTGATTTTAGAAGTTATCTTTGCAGGACATACATGATCCATTTGCAGTTCCTCAGCAGACACATTGATTTCATAAAACTTAAATGATTCTATAACAAAAAAAAAGTATTTATTGCAGATAACCTGCTACTATTTTTGCTGTTTTTAAATTTCAGCCATAATTTGATTCAGCTCCAACACTGACACCTGCAAACTTTCAGAAATTACAGGACAGCTTTAATTTAAAATATGAGATTTTAGACAAAGGCACCTTCTTTCTCTTGAATTGTGTTTTTTCTTAACTAGTATTAGTTCATACTTTCAGGCAGCCAGAAACTAAGACCTTTTATCTTAAATACCAGTAAAATGGGCCTAGGATCTGAAATTTTGAAAATGTCATGTTGAGGGACTCATGCTTATTCTTGAGAGTTGAATGAAACGTCAGAACTGCAGTACTAAGATGTATATTTACTTTGCAATGAACAGCAGAAATACCCAAACTGTCTTAGAGTTTTATGTTACACTTTAGGATGATAAAAACCAAAAAACAAACATACATATGTAACTCTGAAGAATCAAAGTGCTTTTAAACTAATTGAATAAAAATAGGAGCATCTCTATCGCAATTATTACCAAGCTTACTGACATTGTGCAGATGGCATAGGAGAGGGCAAAAAATTATTTTCCTTTCCATGAAAACCAAGAACCAGTAAGAATTATCCACCATTGCATATTAATTGCATGTTCGTGAGACAACCAAGAAATTCTGCGGAAGTTATATGGCTAAAAATCATGCTTCTAAATAATAAATGTTAATGTATGATTAATTAATGCATCATTCAATTTTAAATGCAGCAAAGAAAATTTGATGAAGCTGTATACTGCATGCTTGTAAATGTCAAATATTTTCCCCTAGTACTGGTGTACTCTCATAAGATTTTTAATTTATTTTTTTTCCCAGTGCAACAGTTGCAACTGGAATGTGAAGGAAAAAATGTCAATTGAAGACAAATTATATAACAAAGAATTGTTACCACATGCTATAAAATCAGTGACTGACAACTGAAAAGTAATTACAAGTTGCATGGTACATAACCAGAATCACAAACACAGTCTGTTCCACCAGTCTTCCTTGGCTGGAACAAGGAATAGCCCCTTGCAATATTGTAATTTTTATATCTTAATTGCTTTACATCTATGCTCAACAACAAATTTTTAAGTATTCAATACTACGGTGTTCAAATCCTGCTCAAACAGATTTAATAGAGAAAAACATGGGGGAAAAAAAGGGTAATTCATTTCAGAAGGATGTACTTTTTCACTTAGAGTTTGTCGTGTGTTATTGGCAGTAATTTCAGTACTGAATTTGGGAACACAAGGTCTGTTCAGGATGTATTTTACCTTAAAAAGAACATTGAGCACTTGTTCTTCAATAAATATTCAGGAAAAATATCCAAATATATTGTTCGATGATAACGAAAATATAAACTGTATCAGTAAATTACACAGATTAGTAAATGAGACAGAAAAGAAAATTCACAGCAAAGTGTGAAAGTCTGCTGTTGACATTAAATTACCCACATAATTAGGACAAAAACTGACTGCAGAAAAGTGCACAAAGACTGTACAAATCCCCATGGTTATCAGTTGAATCAAAAGTGAATGAAGATAAATTTAAAATGCAAATAAAAAAAAAAAAACAAAAAAAAACAACCTAGCTTCACAAATAAAATAATGGATCCTGAGTTACTCATTAAAAATTTAAGACCAAGTCCATATGTCAAAACTTTCCAGGAAAAAAACAGTTTTCTTTTTAAAAGTAATTCACAATTCTACTCAAATATGAAGAAATGTGAGGAGGGTTTAGGGGGAAAAAAAAAAAAAGAAGTCAGAACAATATGATACCTTCGTTCATGGGAATTGTGGATTTTGTAAAACTATGCTGTTCAGTTGTGGTTCCCTATCTTAAAAAGAATGTAGTATAACAAGACAGAAAAATGAAAAGGATTATCAAATTATATAAAACTTTACACAGAAAGAATTAGTTTAAGCAGATATGTCATACTATGTAATAAATGTATGGCATATAGAGGATAGATAATGACAGATTTTTCACAGTCTTCCAAGAATGAAGGCTTATGAAATGAGGCTTTTAAGAACCAGACTCAAAAAAAACCCCCAAAAAACTAGATGCTACAGGGAGTTGGCTTAAAAAAATGTAAAAAAATAGTTGCCATAGATGCATAAAATTTACATGGATTCAATAGGGAAAATGGAAGAGAGATAAACTGCTAGTTACAAGGTACATGGATACCATGTCTATTATCTGAGAATATCTTAAGGCTGAGAAAATATTAGAAAAAGTTTAATATAGGCCTATCCTATTTATATATTTCTTCCCTAAGCATTTGTTTACAGACAATTCTGGACACAGAATATTGAGCTCTTGGAACTTTGAGGTGTTGACAGAAGTAGAAACTACAAGAAAAAAAAAATCATGTTAAAAAGTAGCATCTGATGAACTCTAAACATATTTACAATGACTACCTTCTTTGGCTATATGCCACAGGTCAAGCCTTGGAAAAAAGATATTCTGCTTTGGGTCCATTTAGTTCAGAAATTATATTACAAAGTTGATAATCATTCTGTTCCCTTCAGTAACTGTGATAACTTCCTTAAAGTATTTGAATAGAAAATATCAGATACAAAAAATACAAGATATGAATAAGAAATTCCAGGAAAAATGTGTCTGCTATAAAACGTAACCTTAATAATTTGATCCTAAATTTCACTGTACCAAAGCATTTTCACTCATTAGTTCTGCAAAAAATCTCAGACATCAAGAAGTATGATGCTCTGCAAACTCTTAACTTACTGCATTTGAGAACTGACTGATTTCTCAGCCTAGTTTTTATTTTATGTTATTAAGTACCTGGATTTTCTGGTCTTAAGCCAAGATACTGTAGAAATACATTGATGAAATCAATACATTTCCACAGAACATTTTAACTTTGTAGAATCAGCTATTCATCATTATAAATAGCCAGAACTTTTCTACCTGACCTTTCTCAAGCTATTACTTGGTATGGTTGGATAAATACTACTGCAATACATAATTAAATTATTGTAAGGGGAATACAGACTAACATCATCAATTGAAAGTCAAGTAAATACTGAAAATAAATATTTGACCAGTCTCATTTCCTTCTCCCCTTTATGCACAGTACTTTGGCCAGAATACGAAAAGCTTTTATGTTATTAAAAATAGCCACTCATATACATACCTAACATTTCTTAATCTTTGCTAAGTAAGATAAGAGTTTTCATGGTTGTCTGCTGTAGAAACTTATTCCAGGCCATTTTTGTCAAAGTACAGACTTCCATCTTTTATACCTGGATCTAGCTACTTTAAAAGAATAAGGCTTGATATTTTTAAGTAATTAAATAATATATAAAAGGTAATAAAACCAAAACAAACCAATCTACAGTGAAATCAATAGTTTCTCAATAGTTTCCAGGAGAAAGTGGAATAGATGAAAAGCTAGTTTCCACTGGAATCATGTATCTTTTAACAGATGACACTCACCCTAAAAATTCAGTTCACACTTTCATCATGGTTGCCATACTTATGTTACATCGAATACATCACAATCATAATTTTAAATTCAAAATGCTAGTGTGTGTTCTTTCTATAGAATATCTATACTATATATCACACACACTGTGTAATATACACTTTTAATATGGAAGCAATTTGACTTGTTCAAGGAAAAATTTCTGAAGAAAGAATATTTGAGAAAAAGTTAACATCAAGGATATAGCACTATTTGTTTACTATATTTTTCAACAGATAATGTTTAGCCACTTTTAGTGACTCTACACATATCACAATGGCCTTGAAAACATATGATCTCCTTTGCTCGAAAAATTATTAACCCTATCGAGGACAACAGTAATATAATATTTAAAAGCCCTATAGGCCTCATACAAAACATACTAGGCCTCTTTGGTTTTATTTCCTTTAAAAAAAAAGGCAAAAAAAACCAAAAGAAGCTTAAGAAAAACACACATCCCTTAATAATCAAGGTAACTTTAAATGTGTCTATATTGACACAGGAGATTTTAATTTCATTAATATCTTTAATTATGCATTAGAGTCTACCCAAAGTAATTCAGGTGTACACTTTGATGACCTATTCTATCACGTTCTCTTCTATCAGCTACAAACTGTCCCCTGACAACTTTTCCCAAACAAGACTGTCTTCCATGCATCCCATAACTGAAAAACAAATAGGACTAAGTCTCCTCATAGGAACGGCTGATGAGTCATGGTTAGGAAAATATAGCTAAACCTCCCTTTTTTACAAGATTGTCTTGTATATGATATATGGTACACATGAGGGAAGCTAATTGACTCAACTCTAATTCTAAGGAAATTTTAAGTATAAAAGATAGATATTTTAGCCTGGGTTGTGAAATAATACCACATGCAAAGAAAGTGCTATGGTACAAACTGAGGCTCTGATCTATGCATAGGGTAGAGTAGAAGTCTTTTAAGGGTGACTGTAAAACCAAAAAAAAAAAAGATAATGTATAATTAGAATATTAATGTTGCAATTACAATAATACCTGTGTTACTGAGGCACAAGTACTGATATTTTTAGAAATGTTCCACTGTGTGTAATCAGGGAAAATTATTTTCTTCGTACTTATTTGCAAATCATTGCCACTTTTTTCATTTGCTGAGACTTACAGGTGTTCCCCAGAAAGAGCCACATTTTCAGCATGATGGTGCCTGTCCCATTCTATTACTCTCACCAAGACACGTGCTGGTGGTCCATTTGATACATCTCCACCAATCACTCCTATCTGGCAGGCAAAGGATACAGCATTAAGCTGTGACTGAGATGGTTGCACTTGGCAGGACTCCTTCCCCTTCTGGAATACACACACACACACACACACACAAACACTCTCCCCACCTGGCTCAGCAGAGCAGTAAGAGAGATTCTAGGAGCATGTAATGCCAGTTTCTTGATAACATTCTACCTGCTCTTCATACCTTCTATCCCATGAGTCAGTGCTTTGAAGCTGAAGAATGGAAATCTAAGGTCTGAATAACACAGTTCGGAATCATTAAAATAAAACTTTCTAAAGCCTGTTATGCATTCCTATTTTTTTCACTCTGTGTCGACACATTATGTAACAGGAGCCATTATCTGACTAGCATAAAATTTCTCTATTTGGGTTTCCATTAGCAGAAGATAATGATTTAACAATATTGGTCTGGCTCCTCTTCTGTCTCAGTGAATATGTTAAGTCATTTTCATTAAGGATTTTCATTATATCTTTTTCCAAAGAGGCGTTTTCTGCACTGTATTCATTAAAATCTTTTTTCATAAATAAGACTAGGATAGTATTTTTTTTTCTTTTTTCAAAAAATCTCTACACTTAAGCGTTGAAGTGCTCATGAAATATAATTTGTCCATGTTTTACAGGGAAACTAGAATGCAATATAGCAGTTAGATGAAATAAAATTAATCTGAAATACAGAAATATTTTTGCATTCTTAATATTCAAATCCATTCTATACAAAGCAACAGTCTTTCCTTTTCATTTCCTAATATTGCATAGAACTAGATGAAAGCATTTTATTGCTCCTCCACTCTTTTTTCTTGCAACCTTCTTTCCAAGAAAGTCTAAAATGTAACAATGGATGACAATGCAGAGTTTTTAATAAAAGAGAAGTCAGAGAAAGTTATAAAAGATATTATATAATATTTTATATTATAAGATTTTATATTATATATAAAAGATATTATAAAAGATATATATGTTTGTTTAAAACAACATTGATTTTAATGGTTTGCATTGTAGTGGTAAGTATAAATTTTCATTTGAAACCAACAGCCAACATGCAAAACTCTGCTTGTCACAGAGAAACATTTTGCTGGTTTTCACAGGCAAAGGTGTTTTTGCTACATAAATATGTTTACTCTGAAAATCTGAATAGGTATCTAAGCCATTATTTTAAAATAGAGGAAAATGTGGATCCTTGGCAGGTATAGTTCATGCAAGAGGGACAAACAAAAACTAATTTACCTAATTTTTAATCTAAACCCATCTTTGATGAATAGCTTTTTCTTCTTGTGAGACCTCTCACTTTATAATAACTGTTTCAAACTAAATCAGACACCTAAGTTTTAATTAACACAGAATATTACATAGCAAAGTAGTTTAGAAGAAAACAGAGGTTATTTTATGAATTAATACAGCTCAGTTATCTATAAATTTTTTGTTCTGTATCTCCACAGCCCCTTCCCTTGCCCAGATCAGCTCCTTCATCCCTCACACCTGGTTTTCTGGCTTTCTTCAGACTGTCCTTTCTCCACTAGTTGTTGCTTCCCTGAGCAAGTGGAGGGGCAAGGCAGCTGCCCCGTGTTGGCTAATCAGCTGGCTGCTTAAATTGGTGACAGCCTGATCTGGCATCAGGTTGACTGAAAATGAGAAGCTACGTTCTTGCTGCACACCTTCACTAATCTGGACTCATGACAGAACTAGTGTAAAACACTTATCAACATAAGAATTCCCTGACTGCAGGCACTTACATAGTCCAAAGGGCTTCACTACATTTGTCTGTCACAATGTGGTCGTGAGTTCATTCTGAAAGTTACAAGAGTGGGGAGAAAAGTCTGAAAACCCGTATTGCTGCCATTTCGTAAGCGTTTTTAGAAAATTGTGGTAAAATGAAACTCAACTGTACAAAATAAAACAAAAATTACAAAATACACCTCCGGAACCAGAATGGTAAATTTTGTACCAGTAATTTTCATTAGTTGTATGAATCATTTCATACATGTAAAAAAACATTTATTGGAAGGGAAGCTGATGTGGGCAACCATCTGAAATATCCACGTATCATTTTTAGTGTCTGATACACACATAATCTATAAGAATTAGGATTATAAAGAAACACCAAAAACCTAAACATGCTTACTTTATACATACAGTAATTTATCTAGGTTCACAGAGTAAATGACTGAATAATTTCAGGTAACAGGACTCATTATTGTTAATGGACACTAAATCAGATGTCAATTATGATACTTTAAATGTCAACATCATTAACCTTGTTAATTCTTTCACTGTCAAAGGAAGGGTAAAAGCAAGTATGTATCATATTAAAAAGAATAACAGAAGCTACTCTTGCAGATTGCTCTTTAGGGACAGCTTTTACATCAGATGATAAGGCTGAAGAAGCTGGTACGACATTTTAATCACCCATCCTTAATTTTCAAACAGTCCTAAAATATTACTATTGGATTGAAAGTCAAAATAAATTTGTGTTCAGACTTCTATTTAATTAGAAATCTTACTAATTGACTTGTCTATTAAGGGGACAAGTAGACTCATTCAAGGAAAATTCTGTTTGTCCTAAAGAGAACAAAGTGCTTCCCACTGTAAGAAAAGATCAGATTCATGATCACCTGAGGAACCTCAATATACATAAATCTTTGATGAGCTGCATCTCAGAGTCCTGATGAAATTGGTTGATGTAGATGACAAGCCACTCTCCTTGATGTTTGAAAAGTCGTGGCAATCAGGTGAAGTCCCAGGTGACTGGAAAAAGAGATTTGTACCTATCTTTACAAAGGGTAGGAAGGAAGACCCTGGGAACTGCTGACCCATCAGCCTCACATCTGTGCCTGGGAAGATCATGGAGTATATCCTCCTAGAAGTTGTGCTAAGGCACATAGAGAACAGAGAGGCGGTTCAGGACAGCCAGCATGGCTTCATCAAGGGCAAGTCTTGCCTGACCAACCCAGTGACCATCTATGATGGAGTGACTACCTCAGTGGACAAGGAAAGGTTTACAGCTGTCATTTACCTGGACTTTCGTAAAGCAAAAAAATATCTTTCTCTCTAAATTGGCAAGAGATGGGTTTGATGGGTGGATTGTTTGGTGCATAAAGAATTTGTAGGACAGTCACAACCAGAGGGTAATGGTCAATGGCTCAGAGTCCCAGCTGACACCAGTGACAACTGGTGTTCCCCAAGGGCCCATACTGGGACCAGTGTTATTTAATAGCCTAGTCAACGACAAATCAGTGGGATCAGGTGTGCCCTCATCAAATTTGCAGATGACACCAAGCTGAGTGGTGCAGTTGACACACCTGAAGGACAAGACAGCATCCAGAGGGAGCTGACAAGCTCAAGAACTGAGAGCATGGGAATCTCATGAGGTTTAACAAGACCAAATGTGAGGTGCTGCATCTGGGTTGGGGCAACCTCCCAGTATTAACCCAGGCTGGGCAATGAGCAGATGGAGACCAGCCCTGAGGAGAAGGACTTAGGGGTGCTGGGGGATGGGAGGCTGGACATGACCCAGCAATGTGCACTCCCAGCCCAGAAAGCCAAACGTGTCTTGGGCTGCATCCAAAGCAGCGTGGGCAGCAGGGTGAGAGGGGGGATTCTGCCCCTCTGCTCTGCTCTGGTGAGACCCCACCTGCAGTGCTGCATCCAGCTCTGGGGTCCTCAGCACAGGAATTACATCGACCTGTTGGAGCAAGTCCAGAGGAGGGACACCAAGATGATCAGAGGGATGAAGCACCTCTCCTGCAATGAAAGGCTGAAAGAATTGGGATTGTCTGGAAAAGAGAAGGCTTTGGGGTTACCTAATTGCAGCCTTACAGTACCTGAAGGGAGCCTACAAAAAAGCTGGAAAGGGACTTCTAACAAGGGCATGTAGTGACAGGACAAGGCTTGAGAGTGCAGCTGCAAAGTCTGATCCTCTGAAATATGAGTGGAGAAAGCAGAGTTGTCTCTTTCTTTGGATCTTGACCAGTGGACCTAGGCAAGACACAATGGAGGCAGAATAAAAACAGAAAATGCTTGAAAGACTACAAAAGATGGAATATGATGAACCCTAGCGTCTCCATGAACAATACAGACACTGAACAGCGAAGCTCCCCATCAATCTCAAAATTCAAAGCTGAAAGCCATAACTCCCAGGGTAAAGCACTTCTCTGGATGGTTGTTCTTCTGAAAGAAGCAGGTGATATTCTGGGTTATCAACAGTAAGAGATCAGCTAGAGTGGTAATGTTGCAGTGCTAGCCTTAATAAAGTACTCAACAATTTTCCAAGACATTGGCACTTTATGTACGGCTGAAGTTACGAGTAAAAGTTATTTTCAAGTTTTTAAAAGTAACTGAGCCTAGCAAGACACACAGTTTGTTCTGTGAAGAATAAAGAACAAGAATGCACCACTTCACAACGGAAAGACGACACTGTTCTCCATTCCTAATTTTCAGAAAAAAAAGTGTTTTAAAGTATTACGAAGTTGCTCACACTCACAGAATACATATCTAACACCTCTATTCTCTGAGCCAACTCATTATCATTGAGTTTCCCAATAGGAAGTAAAGAAAATAAGTAACCTCTCAGGATGCTCAAATCTACTATTATTAAACAGAGGTTTAAAAACAAACTATCGGATGAAGAAAAACCTGACAGCACCCAGGCGATCACAAATACGCCATCACAATGCATTTTTTTTTCGTTTATTTATGGGTATGGGATTAATTTTGAGATCAGATTTATTATAATCATAGCTATAGATGTAAAAATTCTTAAAGAGTTCTGCAAAAATAAACTGATGAGTAAATGTGTTTCTCCATTAGTGCAAGTGGCTTGACTCTGTGTCACTGTGCAGATCTTTTTGCCCATGAGCAGCCTTGAGTGTCAAGAAGAATCAATATCTACATATCTATCTAGTTATTTAATGGATGAATTCCAGAATTAATAGAAATATTGTTATCTAAAATATATTGTGTAAACTTCTTATTCTGACTAGATCTGGGAAACATCTTAGAGTCCCACTAAACCACAATTAACTCACTTTCCAGAAAAAATAACTAAAACAAAAAAACCACAAAAAAATCCTAAACAGTGAGTATATCAGATGTCAATTCTATGAATTTCGAAAGAAACAGGCATGGTAATTGAAGTGCAACTAGTATACAGATCAGTAAAATAAACAGAAGTACAGAAAGACAATCTTACCAGATTCCTCAAAGTCTTAGAAAGAATTCTACATCTACATATAGTTTAGATTAACCTTGAGGAAAATGATGCATAAACATGCACAGGACACATATCTGCGAGTTTGCTGTTTGTAATGTTCACTTCTCTCTACAGGTCTACATTTGGACTAGGCCTGTCTAAAAAACAAAACAAACTTAAGTGCACAGAAAAAAGATAACGTCTGTTCATTCATCATTAGCTGTGGGTCATGATGGAGAACCAGTGTCAAGCTGATGTCAAATCATCTAAAAAAACCCTGTATCTGAGTTATTTACAATATCTGAACTAATGGTTCATCACACTGTAAGAATCCTGCCTTCTTCTTCATCCAGTGATAAATTCCAAATATGCTCCATATTAAGTTGTGACTGACTTCAAATGCTGTGTTATTCACTTGGATAAACCATTAATATGTATCATCAGTTCTAATTTACATTTTTTGTTTACCTGGATGAACCACTTAATTGTGATTACAATCAACAGAAAGCTACCTGAATTCTTCTCTTTTTACAGTATAGTTTTTTAGCTCTCACTGGATCGTACTATATAGAGATGTCATAAAGATAGAATGTCCAGTGGCACAAAGATTGGAAAAAAAAAAGTCCTTATTTTGAAAAGAAAAAACATTTTGCATGGAGTTAATCAGCAAAAGCTCCATATGTAATTCAGCCCTCAAAATTTGATTATCTGGTCTACTGGATTTTGTTCAATTGCAGTGTAATGCTGTTACTAACTTACGTAGTTTTGATTCAATTTCTTTTAAGTTTGGTAGTATACTGCCCTAATTTTATCTTTGCATACTCAACTGGTTTTAACTATTTTTTATGTCAGTAGTCAGACCTATCTTCAAAGTTTTCAAGTGGCTAGATAGTTTGCTCTTTTCTATATCAACACCCACTTACGGAAGCTACTAAATTTACCTACTCATTATAAATCCAATAAAGTTAGGAAATCATCAAAATCATGAAAATATGGAAACAATTCACATACAATATAACGTCAGCATACCCAAGAATACAGCTTTGAAGAATCTTAATGGTAAACAATAAAGTCAAATAACTGTAAGTGACAGAAAAAATGTGTAATGGCCAGATAAGGAAAAAGAGTCAAGGGAGATAGCAGAAGAAAAAGGAGACACAAGTGAGATGTTGTAATAAACCAAATTTTCAGAAAATTAAATTCCCCTTAATCTGATCCATGCCATAGTCTCTGATTGCTAGTTAAAAATAATTCTAGTAGTACCTATTGTGTGCCAGTCTTTGGGCTTTGTCTAATCTTACAACTTCATGGTCACAGCTGTTCTCAGGAAATATCAATGTAATGATCATAAGTGGTCCAAATTAATGACCACATATCCTAATATTCAACCTTGTGATTTCTTCTGCCCCCAGGTAAGCTTAATTCTAGTGGTACATTCTTACAGCAGTTGAGTGGCCAGGTGATACTCCAACAAGGAAGGAAGGACTAGACACTACTCCTGTAATCAGCCAGAGAATTTACGGCTTTATGTAAGTTAAGTGCCTCGTTTGTTATAGTTTATTTAAACACAAATCTGTCTATGAAATCATAATTTGTGGCACACATTACAACTATTGACTGTGGAGCCTTTCAACTTAATCAAGCATTATTTGATCTTCCAGTTCTTTTCAGCACCATGTCCAAAATCCAAGAAATCTTTTCAATCAAAGGAGAATGGAACTATCTAAGCCCTTACAGTATTTCTGCTGAACCTCATTACTGCAGATACAGCATCAGTGCTCAGGCTCTCTGGCAAAGTGGCAAGAAATTACATGTTCTTCAGTGCCTTTCATGCCTCCACAGAAGACAGCTCATTCTGATGCTGCAGCACCAACCTGAAACCACCCGTATATTGCTAACCAATTAACACAGAGACATCCTTCATTCTGTATGTTTCCTCTGTTAAGACTGCCTAGAAGCCACAATATATCCTATTGCTGGATATGATGCATACATAAATTGAGGGAAGTCAAAGTATAAAAATGGAAGTTTCTGTAGTTGCTTGTACCCCAAACTGCTTGCCATATACAGGGATATGTTGCTTCTGGTATCCTGCAGCACCCTCCTAACCAGGAGTTATGGTCCCACTCACACTATTCCTGTGCCTGTGGAAGTAACAGCAAGTACAAATCCCCCTACTAAATTCTAGTCTGCATTGCAGCTTAAGAGTGGGAGAGAGAGTGAAAACAAAGCTGCTGAATACGCGTGGTTTGCAAACAAGAAGGCTGCTGAAAAAGGATAGCCTCTGCTAATGCAGTTGTTTACTATTTAGAATACAGAAAACAAAAGAATATGTGATAAAAAATTATTTCAGAAAAGATTTTGTTGTTAGACAATTCAAACTCTGCCACCATATGTAATTTCTTCCATTAATTTGTAGCCAAATATAGCGAAGTTATATAAAGCTCTTGAAAGGCAGTTCTACTAGGGATTGCAAAAACTGAATCACGAAATTCGTTGTGTAGAGACGATGACAACATAAACATTTTTCACAGAGAAACTGAAGTAACCAAAACATGACAATCAATTACCTTTCTTAAACAGTTCCAGTATTACAGAATCACAGAATGGTTTAGGCTGGAAGGAACATCTAGAGGTCATCTGGTCCAATTCTCTGCTCAATTTGACTCTCTTGGAGAAGACTGCTTAGCACCATGTCCAGTCAGCTTTTGGTTGTTTCCAAAGATCGAGAATCTACTACCCCTCTGGTCAACCTTTGCCAGTACTTGGTCATCTTCACAATAAGTAAGTTTTTCCTTATCTTCAGACAGAACCCCCAGTGAATAGAAAAAGAATGATATGGTAATACATTTTCATAGATGGACTTGAATTATTTGCTAAAAAAAAAGGAAAAAAAAAGACACTGGAAGTTAAATAATTTGCAAATTACAAATCATTAAGGAATTTTCCTCAGGAGATCCAAGCATGATGGCCAGAGGAGATGATAATCTATGCTTATGTTATTCACTAAAGCTTCCCTTGTATGTATTCAATAATAATGAAATCTAATTAACTATGCACAATCCAAGGTTTACTTAAGGTTTAAATGAAACAGAATTAACCTTTTCTTCAGTAAGATTTATTTCTGTTGAAAATTCCAAATCAAGCTCAGACTACCACAGCATATCCAGACATTGAATAATAAGAGTTCATAACTAAAATAGCTTGCAAGGACTCACCTGACACATGAGCAGCTAAAGACTTATCACAAAGAATAACATTAAGTAAAATTCTGAAGAGCAAGGGCTGTTATCAGGTTTTTCTTATGTGACTAATAGAACGGTGCAGGATGTAGCACACACTGTCCCAGGATGGATCTTCCATTCACTTTCACATTTATTAAATAGCCACAGTTGCTATTTAAATTTCATGCCAGCTTAAATTGAATGCTAAAAATAATGCCTACTTATTAAAAGTATCTCTTTCAATGTCTTAGCTCCACCTATGCAACAGAAAAAGGCTTGCTTTCTGATCAGAAACACTGTAAGTCACTGTTTTTTCTTCTAGTTCTAAAAGTAAGACACAAGTGAAAGATTGCTTTTACATATAAAAAAATGTAGATATGTAGATGAGGCTCTTGAAATATTATCTAAGTTTATCACTCCCATTTGCAAAGGGAAAAAAAAGTATTGGTCTACTACTATAGCTGTTAAGAGTTATGGCATATTTCTTTGGCACAAAACAAAGCACTGCAAAATAATGACATGTACCCCACGTATGCTCAGCAAAACTTGCGAAGGTGAAATAAAGTGACATAGCGCGCCTTGGCGAACACCTTTTCGGCTAGCTCCGGTGATCAGCGGCTGGCCCTTCTCTCCGCACGGGAGAAGCTGGTGGAGCTGTTCGCAAAGCAGGAGGGTTGGCAATGTCTGCGAAAGGGCTTGCCCGGCCCACCGATGTTAAAGGCGCAGGAGGAGACGAAGAGATCAGGAGGGGCTCTTTGCAGAGTGAACAGGACGGGTTTATTGGGATGCAAGGGTGCAGCAGCCCAGGAACAGGGGAGCAAAGAGCAAAAAATGAGGGCTGGATAGGGGGTTTTATAATCCTACAAAATGGGAGGAGTAAACTGCAGAAAACCAATCAATACGGGGCAAAGGGGTTGTACATAGGCGGGGAAACATACAGTGAACCAATAAGGTACACTGTAGGTGGGGAAGGATAACTGAGAGCCAAGGGGATATCGGGAGACAAAGAACTTTCTGGAACATAACCATAAACGGGGGAAGGTAGGGGACAGATCTACATAATTCACCTGGGTGTGTGGCTTGCCGAGTGCTGGCGAACTGAACACACCACAACAGTAAAGTGTAGTTAACTTGTGAACAGTGAGAGCTGGCAGTTTTGCAGGCTGAAAAATTTAATCCTCTGAGAGCAGAGTTCCTCCATTAACTGCACCAAAGAAGGCTTCACTAACACTCGTAATGTGAATAAACACTTTGAAATTTGTGTTACCTGCTAAAGAGTGAATATATCTCCAAGAGAAATGCTATCCACTAAAATATTCACACTGGTAAAATGACATCAGCCTACGCTTAATATGCATATGCCTGTATTTCACAGGATAATTTACATATTTCAAGGACACCCATTCCATGGCCAATAACCCTGATTAGGAGAAATCAAGTTATTTGAAATTGTGTTACAAAAAAAATCCTAACCCATTAATTACATCAAAAATGACCTTGGTATTACAGATATATTCACTATCCTCTGTGACATTCAGATAAAGTTGACTGCACTATATATCAAGCACTGTGATACTCTGAAGTGCAGAGTCATAAATCTGTACCTGTTTGTGTATTTACTGACTCATATGCTAGAAAGCCCAAGTGATTATTACTTCCAGCACTGCTATGCATAAACAGACTCTGATGAGAATGCATTTATGGTGGACTGCATCTAGTCTGTGAGAAGTCACAAAGGAGAAATAAAACATTGCCAGAAATCATCCTGACTGCTCTACAGGACACAAAAGTCATTTTCTTGTGGACAAACCAGCATTTTACGCAGACCATATAATCCCCTATAAATTATTTCACAGGGAAAAAGTAGTGTTTTATATGCAAGATTTGAAAGATTTTTCCTACAGGACAAAAACTGCACACCGAATTATGTTCTAACAATATAGTGGTTGTTGGTAAATCTGTATTAAAAGGTTATCAGTCCCCTATGAGTTCTTCAAAAACAGAGGCAAAAACAACTCAGGAAAAGAAGGACAAGAACAAAGCATACCAGTGGTAGGACAGGTAAGACAACAACAAAGATAGAAGAAGACTATGACCTTGCACAGACTGGGCAGAGAGTATAAAGCTCTGAAAAGGCAGTATATTCAACAGAAAAGCCACATGAAACAAATAATGCAACATGTGAAAGTTATGACACACATCTGCATGTATGAATTATTTCTTTGTATTAACTTACAATAGGGAGCCAAGAGGCAGGAAAAAAAAAATATAATTATTGCACTAGACCCAAAAATCTGTCTTTTCTGACCTAATTTGTTAATGAATATGAATTAAGATCGTTGTACTC
Source organism: Eulacestoma nigropectus (assembly GCA_013397775.1). Taxonomy (NCBI): domain Eukaryota; kingdom Metazoa; phylum Chordata; class Aves; order Passeriformes; genus Eulacestoma; species Eulacestoma nigropectus. Next base: position 322,881 of record VZTE01001414.1, on the reverse strand, counting down.
CCTTTATGATTCTCCTTAGCATGCAAAAGGAACTCTCACAGTACAACTGTCTGTCTGAAGACCTAAAACTTGACAAGTTTAGGCATGTCACCACCACTTTATGGATCAAGTACACACGAGCTTTATTTGAGTTCTACTGAAATTAGTGCAGATACTTTCCACATAGCAGAACTCCATCAAGCATACAGCTATTGCACAGTTGTTGACTTTAGACGTATTATTAATTTGAGCAACTGTCTATCTGTAAAAGATTCACAATCAGGCATAGTATATAAATCTCAGAGCTATTAACTCACAGGAAATACACGTGTATTCCCAGGGATGTTGACTTATTTTCTTAAAGAAAACAGAGTAAATGTATGCCTAAATTTCTGACAGTTTAATGTTGGAAACAAGGCTGTAGGAACAAGTAGAGTCCTATGCTGGAATTGAAGAAACATCTAAGATTGAAAAGAGCTCTCCCAGGATGCACTTCTCTTTGTTTCAGCATTGCATCACATAATTTCTTCAAAAGAATGATTTAAACTTCACTATAAATGACCCAGGTTTTGTGTCCTTCATTATTCTAAAAATTTAATCTAAGTAAGGACACAGTGAAGAGAAGTAAATGAATGAAATAAAATCACGGTCAATTAACAAATGTGTATAATTTAAAAGTACCAACATATATATTTAAAGAATGAAAATTTACAGCATATTTGGACCTATATCCAGCTCTTCATATGCATGTAAAAATGCACATACATGCGTGTATACATATGTATAAATGTACACAGACTCAGACATATATATATATATATATAGTGGTAATGTGAAGGCATGCTTTTCTGTTATCCACAATATCTGGAATGCAGGGATCAACCTGGTCCCATTATCCTGTTTTTCAAAGGTAACCCATGCACTTGTTGTCTGACTCTGCTCTGCTACTGTTCAACTTCAGAAAAAAAAAAAAGCTTTTGTTACTTAAGTCTGTACCTTTACTTATCCAGGTATGAATATTTTAGTCCTGTGTTCTACTTCTGTCATTTGCCTGAAGCTCACCTGTCTGTTCTCTTGCTACATGCTTGTTGTTGCTCTGTTTCCCTTTCTCTTACCATTGTGATCATTCCTTTATCTCTTCCCTCCCAAGTTCTGCACTTAAGCAGCAGTGCAGTTTTACAGCTATTCACATTTAATTTTTCATTGTTTCCAGTCAATAACCACTAACATATTTTCCTACTTTCTCTCTTTAAAAGCAGTAAGTGGTGCCCCTCTCTCTTTTCTTCTTGCCCTTCCTTTTTTACAGCCTAAAATGCAAATCCTCTCCTTTCTTATTTGGACTTGAGAGCTGTTACTGCTTATATTTTTAAGGCTTTTGCCTTGACACTTCTAACTGATAGTAGTAAACAAAATCAGTACATATTCCTCATGTCTTCAGAAATAATGCTTCTGCCTACATATATATGTATATATATATATATATAAAATACAGAATCCCTGTAAAACAGTGTCTAAACTTTAAGCTACAACCAAGTTGAGCATGATCAAAGTCGCTTCTGGAGAGAGATGACTTGCTGCTAATTCCTCAAG
>VZTE01001414.1:216515-320620 GCA_013397775.1 Eulacestoma nigropectus | reverse complement strand
TGGGCGGTCACTGCGCCTCTCACCAGAGGCTTTTCCAGCACACACCCAAAGCCTCCCTCCCCCCACCCTTTGCTTCGAGGGTCTGTGGGAGCCTGGCAGCTGATAGCCCTGGGGCTGTGGTCCCCACCCTGGAGGTGTTAAGCTTATGCTCTGTGAATGTCCCCAGCCCTTTATCTTGTCTTCATCAGCGAGTGGGTCCAGGGCCTCTCAGAGCCCCATTCAGGGTGCTGCAGCTTTTGTAATACAGTTTTAAAAGTCCTTCATGAAAAATGTTTTAAGTCATAAACTACAATATTTCAGTCTCTGACACACCTGCAGTTCAGAAATTACTGGACTAATTAATAAAGACCTTCTGCATATGCATAACCTCCAGTGTTTTGACAGTGAAATAGTAATAATAGTAATAAGAATAATAATAATAAACCACCCAAGAAATTGCTACAGCACTGCATGCTGTCTTTTAAGCCCTTGCAGCAGCCATATGACAAATAGAGACAACTTCTCCTCAACTAGCTTGGCTGAGGATTCTTTTACTGACCAGTCTTATTCTCTGGGTGCATACTAAATAGAACACTGAGATCAGATCACCTTTGTAGGCAGAGAGATCCAAAGCTTGACTTAACATTAGAGTTTTACTGATTTTATTGAGCTCTAGCACAAAATTATACTTGTAGCAATCTCTTAGAATTACAGAATCATTTAGGTTTGAAAAGACCCTTAAGATTGAGTCCAGTCATTAACTGGACACTACCAAATTAGTCGTACAGTTTACTGCTCTTCTGTATTATATAAAATTATACAAAAAATAAAAATAACCAAACTCCTTTCTTCTTGTTGTACTTGTAAGATATAACCTTAGCAATCTTCAGGTAATCTTGTTTGTTGCCTTACAGTAAATTATATCCTCCTCCTGCAGCTGAGTTGCGTGATCCCTGCAGTGTGGGTGATTATTCTCTGTTTGCTATTACAATGTACAGTGTAGAGAAACATTGAGAGAAAGCTTAGGAAATGCAAACTCTTTTTCAACCAAGTTTATTACATTTGCTAGTGTGGCTGAAAACAGATAGAAATGGGGTAGAGCCAGTGTTAAACAGACTGATGTAGGAAATCTCTGACATGCCAACCATAACAAAAATTCCAATTTACAGTAAACACACAAGAGAAGATCAGTTGGGACTCTAGGACACTTAAAAAAATGTGATTATTACACACTACTGGAAGAACAATTCACTGGTCAACAACTTCACTTTTTCCTTTACAGCAGACACAAGGCAGTATCACACATTTGCACCAGCAGCTCTGAAATGATAGTGCAGCAGCAAGATCGGCTTATTCCCCACAAAATTTTCATTAGTCAGCAGAAGAAAAGAAGTAAAACCAACTCTAAGTATTCCTTTAATAACTAGAAACACCAATCTTTCCTAAAACATGAAAACCAGCTCTCTTATGCATGTTTTTTTCCAATTAGTTGTGAACTCAGTAAAAAAATACATACATATTATTATCTAAACACATATTTTTTGAAATTAAGACTAATATGAGACAAGGGATATGATGATTTTGAAATATCTCTAAAAATGTCTCAAACATCTGTTGGCACACTACTGTAAATACTGGCATTTCAATTATCATGTTAAAATTTACATGTGCACTGAGAAAAATTCACTTAAAGGAGTCTAAGTTTACTTCGAATAAATTTAAATATTTAGAATAGAACCATTCTGAGAAGTTTTCTTCTCTTTATTCCCCCAAAGTAGCTCTGATGCAAGTCTTGTGACACTAGCTAGCATATACTACCACTAGCGTAACACATCCAAGCAGCTGAAGTGGTAGATTAGACAAAGCTCAACTTCTTAGCCACATCATGATTAAAGTGAGGTGGTTAAAGAAGCCAATGTAGTATGAGAGATTACTTTTATCGTAGGATAAAATCATGTAATGCTTTGGGCTGAAAGGAAGCTCTAAAAGTCATCTAGTCCAACCCTCCTACCATGATCAGGACATCTTCAACTAGGTCAGGTTGACCTTGAATATTTCCCGACACAGAGCATCTACCACCTTTCTGCACAACCTGTTCCAGTGTTTTACCACCCTCATCATAAAAAAATTCTTTCTTAAATCTAATTTGAATCTTATGTCTTTTAATTTAAAACAATTAACCCTTGTTCTATCACAACCAGCTCTGCTAAAAAAGTTCATCTCAGTCTTCCTTGTAAGACCCCTTTAGGTACTGAAAGGCTGCAATAAGATCTGCCTGAAGTTTTCTCTTCTCAAGGCTGAACAAACCCAGCTCTCTCAGCCTGTCCTCACAGGAGAGATGCTCCATCCCCTGTGGCTGTTTTTCTAGCCCTCCTCTGGAACCATTCCAACAGGTGCATATATCCCCCTTACTGGGGGCCCTAGAGCTGGGTGCAGTAGTCCAGGTGTGGTCTCATGAGGGCAGAGTAGAGAGGTCACACTTTTTTTTTTACAGCCCAGAATACTGTTGGCTCTCTGGGCTGAGAGTGCACATGGCCAACTCACATTCAGCTCCTCACCAACCAACCACTCCAAGCCCGTGTCTGCAGGGCTGCTCTCAATCTGTTCATCCCCAGCCTGTATTAGCAGTGCAGTTTGCTCTGACTTGGGTGCAGCACCTTGTACTTGGCTTTCTTGAACCTTATGAGATTTCCATGGGCCCCCTTCTCAGGCTTGACCAGTGCCCTCTGGATGGCAGCCCGTTCCACAGGCGTCTCATATTCCCCATGCTGCTTAGGGTCACTCAGCTTGGTTTTCTTCAGGCAAGTAAATGTGATAGCTATTTTTTGCCATTTTCTACAATGGTAAGCATGATATAAAAATGAGGTTTTTCTATATATTTTTAACATTTTACTAACCTTTCATCAAAGTGTCATGTTCTAGTTTAAGTGTGTTTTTTGAGAGACATTCTAGGCTTCTGTCTAGTTTGAATTCCCCTTAGCCTCCAGTTTATAATCGGCTCTTTTTTTTTCCCCTCTGTTGGGTATTCTGAAGCTTTCATCAGATCTTCAAGGTCACTATGGCAGGTTACCTCATCTGCATCTTCTTTAAACTAAATATTTTATTATAATCATTTATAATCACAGCAAAAATCAAACAAAGAAAGCTGAAAAATGAGTAGATTGAAACTGCAATCCCTTGAACTAAATTCTCAATGTCTTCAATGGAAAGAAGAAATACTCTGTCATTTCTACACCTGCTTTCATCTGCTCTCCAGAGTTCTTCCTGCTGTGAACACCCTAAAGGCTATTTCTCCTCTGAGTACATAGATCTCTTTTTAAGCTGCCATCTTATACACTTAACATTCTGTGCACTTGAGTGCACTTACCATTTGCTTTCTGCTGCAGCTATAAATAATGTTAAGAGAATATCAGTGTCGGGGTGCCTTATCCACACATATGCAATGGGATCAGCAGATTTTACAAAACATTTATCAACATAACATTTGGAGTTTTCACTATGCTTTCATTTGAAAAAGCAAGTGCTGCTACAACTGGTTTTCTCTAGACAAAGTGGTATTCAATTATTCAAATTACTTTAGGCTATAATGGTTGTACTAAGCATTGTTCATTTTATTAATATTGAACACTGTTAACATCTTAAAGAGTGATATTGTAATTCACTGCCTAGAGAAAGACTTGTGAGTAAATATAATAAAGTAAACAAGAAGATATGGCTAATTTATTAGACTAATAATATACATAGTATGCTAAACTGCTAAAGTCTTACTTGAAGTGAAATAATTTTGTGGTAGTCCAGACCACACATTGTATAATGTAATCAGATGCTAGTAATTAACAACAACAAAAAAAAGTCATTGGCAAAACCCTTTAAAACAAATATTTTCTGTAGGGCAGAGGAGGATGGAACCAGTTCCTACAAGGAGAAGAAGGGAATAAATTTGAAAATTAAGTAAGAGATTCTGTATCCTGCCTAAAATGGAATTTCTATGTGTGTAAAGTCATATCCTTCATACCTTTAAAAATGTGATGGACTTTTCTGCAAAATCCAAAAAAAAAGCATGTTTTTTAGTATTGAGGCTCAATTAAGGTCATGGAAAGCCCTATCTTAAAGCAAATAATGCATCCCTTAAGATAGTCTAAGTTATCTACGTTTTAGATTTTACCATATTTACTCAGATGGTAGTATCTTGTGCCCAGACACCTGGCTTTTGAAGTCTACCAGTGTCTGCTGAGTCTTTTTAACAGACACAAAAACCAGATTTAATTAAATATTCTGCTCAGTGAAATATTTGCAGATCTTTCTGTAATTCAGAATAAAACAAGTCTGTTATTTGAATGGGGTTTTCAAAAAATGCCTCCCACAGATCAGCATAATTTATACAATAGAGTAATCTCCTGGCAGGTACCAAATTTTTTTGACTGTCAGTGTTACTACTTGAGTTTTTTGAAAGAATATAAGACTTAAAAAAGCAGTAAGATTCCCATTTTCACTAAAGATTACATTCTCACCAGCTTAAAGAAGACTGAAGGTGGATAATAGTATAGAAGGAAGTAGCTGACACTGCCTCCTCTTCCCAAAGGAATAAATAAGCATCATATTTTCATTTTTTTTCTCCAGATTTTAAGCCATCAAACAGAGGCTTACAGCCTTCAATATATAAACTTTCAAGTAACAATTTGAAATGTATTTAAGTATATATTTAAAAATTGCCACAATTCAATTTGAAAAAGCTCTAAAGTATAGAACAGCTGATCAGCAAAAAATCAAGTTGTAGAGAAATATTTCTTTCAATTATATGTGCTAATACTAAAAATATTTTAATGTTTTCATAATACATCTATTCAAATTGTATATCTTTGACTGCAGTAATAACCTGACATTAAATTTCAGTTAATCATGCTAGCTGTACTTATCATGTCATTTAAAGTGTAAGGACACTAGTCTACTTATTAAAAAAAAAAAAAAAGAAAAAACTCTAAAAGCAATATTCTGTACTCATTTAAACTCTGTACTCACTTTCCATCATTTTTCTTGTACTGGAGGTGTTTAAGACCACCTATTGACCAGGATCCTAAGTAGATTTAATAGCTGTATTTATTTCAAATCATACAATCGTGTAGCTGGTACAAAAAATACAATTCAAGGACAAGTATCTGGAGCAGATTACCCTGGACTTGTTTGCTGGTTTTATCAATAGGCACAGTGGTATTATGAATTAAATGACAATGATAAGTGTGTCCCATAAGAAGCAACAGAGGAACAGACTTTAATGAAGAAAGCCAGTGGTGACATTCTGCAATTGTATCTAGGTGAGTAAGTTCCTCTGCAGTAATGTAATGATACAGATAAGCTTTGTAGAATCTGATAACAAAATGCTTTTTCAACAGAAAAAAAAATAAAAAATCTGGGGAATGAATACATCTCACTTTCATCAATTAACACTATGACAATTTGGGCATAAACAGCTGTGTTAATTTTATGTAATAATTTATCTTCTGTTCAATGATAATGCATTTACTTCTTTTTGGTTTTATTTAAAATTTTCATGTACAGTTTTAAATAAAAAATTTAAAAATTGTTGTTAATCCCATATGAAAAATAAAATGTTTCCTTTGTCTTCACGGAAGACTTCTTATGAAGATTTTTATGCAGAAAAATGTTGCAATTTCTCCAAGTTAGACTTCCTTAGGAAATCACTGATAATAGCATCCTCCCAGTTGCTGGCACAACAGTTGCATATGCATGAAATTTTAGCCTGGGAAGTCTGCCCTCAGTAAACGTATTTAATGTGTGGACATGGTCTTCTGTATGCTTTCACTCATAGCCATCTGCTATGTGGGCACTGTTCCCATTCACAAGTGGATTGGAAATTTTCCTTAGAGTATTCATGGCAAGAAACAGGAACAATAAGCCAAGGCTTTCCCCTTCTACCAGAATCATTTTTTTTTTTCTGCTTATAAACCACTGACATAAATGCCCCAGCACACTGAGAAAGTATGTTTCAGAAAACAATATCTGAAAAGTAGAAAAATATGTAATGACAACCAAAAGTCCAGCTACCAGTAAGTTTTGTTGCAATGGCACTGTAGAGAATAACAATAACCACTTCTGGTGAGAAAAGATGTAAATAAGACAGTATCAATATGATAAGACACTCTGCAAGCAAAATCCTATGTCAGAAAATAACATTATAAAAGAAACTTTATTCTAGAGATAAGGGACATTCTTCAGAGAACACATAGGAGTATCAGCGTTTCCATAAATGAATTTGCTATTCTGAATTCCTTCATATCTGCCTAATTAGATATCTGTTTAATTAGATCAGCAAACCATTTCCCAAACACCTTAGAATGCAGGATCTCAAAATGAGCTGAGTAAACTAAAACTATTGGAAAAAAAGTGAACAGGAATCTGCTTGTAAAATTTTTGGTTGCAGTGTTCACAAACAACAAGGTCTGAATTCACCAGTGAAGTTACATCGAGGGAAGTTGAAGTTTCAGGGACTATATGGTAAAAAAAGGAGCTTATGCAGGAGCAATGTACCTTTCTTCCTCACATACAAAATTCCTATTTTCGTCGCTGCGGACGGTTTGATTCTGTACGAGTATGATGATGAGAAATCTGAACTATTTCCACTGCTTCTGTCTTGACATCTTCCACACAAAACAGAGAATGAACTGAAATTAGTATAACTATGATTAACTTGAGTGGGGAAAACTGAGTCTTCTCTTTTTGAAAAGAATGAAAAAGTGGTTAAATTATCTCTTGATAATGAAGGAGTACACAACTGAGGCAAAACCAAATTATAAAGGCACAGTGATGGCTAGGAAAAAAACATGAATAAACCTACTAAAATGGTGTTGGGGGAATTGGCTCTCCAACCATTATCTGCTGACACAACGTTTTCATTGCCTATAAATATATGCTGCCTTCAACACTGTTCTTACTTTATTGCATTTTATATTCAAAAGCCAAGCAACTAAATTCTCAGAGCACTGAAGAAGAAAGCATTACTAATGTTAATACTGTGACAGATTATTTAAATCAGTTTCTGCTTCTGCGAGTCAAAACCAGCTCACTGATGCTGGAATGGTCTGTATTTCCCAAATGACTCTACCCCACAGACTACCTTATGAAATGAAATGATTCCATGCACATGGAAAACAAAAGGCTATAATTTCCTTCCTTCCTTCCTTCCTTCCTTCCTTCCTTCCTTCCTTCCTTCCTTCCTTCCTTCCTTCCTTCCTTCCAATTTCCATGTTGTGCATATAATGTATTAATAAAACTTTGTAAGTATTTGTGGACCCTCTGACTTTTGTCATAGCTTTTTGACTATGGGCCTCTACAAATCTTGGGTTCTCTCTTCCCCGTCAGGGTGGGATGCCACACTACTTACTGCTCATTATCATAGAGCCTCTCTTAAAGCATACTACTGAAAACACAGGAAAAAAGGCAATTCTAATATGCATTTGGGAGAAACTAAGTATAGAAGGCTAATGAAAATATACCATGTTTGAAATTAGGTCACAGCCTTAAAGCTGAATGTTGCGTTCAAAAGGCAGCCTCTGCAGAGAAAGAAGACTCTAAAGAAAAGCATATATCCAATGAGTTGTCCAAGAGGACTCTGGTTAGGAATTATTCGTACACACAGACTTGTGCATGCAGCCAGGAATGAGTCTCTCTCTTAGTAAATCTCATCTCATTTTAAAAATATTTTGCATGAGGTATACATCTCTAAATAAAAGCATATCAACATAATGAAATAATTCTGGAATTTCTGTCCATTTGTTCTCTGGCCCATAACTTTTCAAGAACCAGAGTTGTTCTTATTCTAAATCAGAAAATTGATTTCATCAGACACACGCTGCAATTACTGTCCACAGAGAAAAGTCAGATTATTTCTTCAAATCTGCATCCAGTATTTAACATTGGATTTTGCCAATTTACCTTTTGGAAGCATAGCATCTTTAATATGTATATTTATATGACTAAGAATTAATTATTTTGTTTTCACAATATTTAGACAAGGTTAAGCACATATCACAGTGAGCTGTAACAATCTAGCAAGAATATTTTCAGCAATTATCATAACTAGATACAACTCAGGAGTCCATCAAGGGACACTTAATTGGTTTAAAATAATGACCTAATCATAAAGACAGCACATAATTAATAACAAACAAAATCTGCAAATAGTCAGCTGTCTCCCATTAATCACTACTGTGCAACTCATCTGTATCCTCTAGTTATGTAAAAATGGTGTGAAGAGCCTGACGAAGTAAGAGAATTTTACAATGACTTCTTGTGCATTGTAACACTGCGCATTACTCCTTCAGAAGCAATAAACCTTGAAAAAAACCCCATGATGATATGATGGTGGTGATGGATAGTCCTCATTCAACAGTAGTCAGGAAGAGTAACTTGGCTCAGTTCCATTATTCTCCTTGGACTCTTCCCGATTGTCCAAAAGACTTAGCCAGGATTAGCAGCCACACCTTGTGCCAGGAGGGAAAACAGTGGCCCTTCTTTGCCTGAAATTCTGCTAGACTCTGCCTGGAACACAAAGACTCACAGAGCCAGAGAAAGCATGAAAGAACAAGGATGTAATGAAAAATATGCTGAATTACATTTGGGGTAATAAATTGAATTTAATCTTTCTGTGATTTTTTTTTTTTTAATGTTTCTCATGTAATTAGAGAAAGTGAGATCAAAAGTGACAGATATTCCTTAAAAAACTACAGTAGCAGATTTTGTACCTTTTTCACCTACTTTGCTCCTCTATTTTTTCTAACTGCTGTAATTCCTCTTCTCTTGATTATACATTCTAACAGGAACATTAAATTTTTAACCTCACGTAAAAACTAAACAAAACAACCCCCCCCAAAACCCTAGAAACCTACTTGCTGCCCTCTAACTGAAAAGACAACAGAATTATCATCCTTTAATATGCACACAGATTCCTGCTAATCCATTTCTAACAATTTTTTTAAAATATAGAGTATTCTTGACATTCCTGTAGGAATACGTAGTTCAGACAGATTTTTTTTCAGTAAAGACAGAGGGAATGTTTTAGATAATCAAAAGTAAGCTTCTTCTGAAATGCATCATTCTCCCACTCCCAACACACATTATGAATCAATATTCATTCTGTGTGTTTTTCCAGCACATCCTCTGCACAATGTTCAAACAGTGTTTAATGAATGCTGCACTCTGTACTTATTCACTATGGCTTTCTTTGTATATCCAGAAAGGGACACAAGACTGAAAATTACAGCAGACAGAAATATAAGGTGTGTTAGGATGAGATAAGTTACTTTCAGAAAAGTAATTTCAATTATTACTAACAATCTGTGCCAGTGTCGCTCTGTAGGCTTCAAAGAGTACTTGTAAGAGCAAAGACAATGTTTTACTCACTGTCAGCAACTGTAGTTATGCAGGAATTAGCTGATACGAACCACCACGGAGATGAAAATATCATTTATACTGGGAGTGCAAAAGAAAATTAGATGCTCTGTTACCTAAATTAGTTGAATTAAATTTTCATTGGCCTCACTGAATAATAATCACCCACACAGTTTGTCTTCATATTGCACCCAAAATTTTCTCTGGTTCTCATACATGTATACCTCAAATCACTTTCCTTTTACATATATTTAGAACTGTATATCACAGAATGACAGAATAAGCTGGGTTGGAAGGAGTCCACAAGGATCAGTGAGTCCAACTCCTGGCTCTGCACAGCACCAGCCACAAGAGTTACGCCATGTGCCCGAGAGTGTCGTCCAAACAGTTCTTGAACTCTGTCAGGCTTGGTGCTGTGACCACTGCCCTGGAGAGCCTGCTCCAGTGCCCAAACACCCTCTGGCAGAAGAGCCTTTTCTAATATCCAACCTATACCTACCTCCCCTGACACAAATTCAGGCCATTCCCTTAGGTCCTGTCACTGGTCACCAAAGTGAAGACTTCCCCTCATCTTCCCCTCAAAAGGAAGTTGCAGACTGTGATGAGGTCTCCCCTCAGTCTCCTCTTCTCCAGATTGAACAGATCAGGTAACCTCAGCCATCCCTCATAGGGCTCCCCCTAAAGGCCCTTCACCATCCTTGTTGCCCTCCACTGGATGTTATCTAATAGTTTAATATAAACTGCACATATTATTCAAGGTGAGGCCACCCAAGTGAAGAGCAGAGTTTAAGCCTAAACACAATACATTCTAAAGGAAGAAGGAATGATACTGTCAAAGGTTAGAGACTACTATAATATTTATCATTGCAATTTACAATTCTAACATTCCTTGCACATTAGAGTTTTACAGGAACTGTTAAACTCTAAGCATGAAAGTGTTTTCTTAAACACAAAGCTTTTATTTTTTTCTGTTTAATTCAAAAATCTAAAACTGAACAAGCCAACCCCTAACCTAAACAGTACATCCTTAGTGGTCAAAAAAGGTTGCAATAGCTGAAGAGTGTACCTTATGGTAGAGAAATTCACTTATATTTACTTTTTTTTAAATTATTAACCAATAGTTCTTAGGAGTTAAAAAGCAGAGTTACCTGTCTCAAACACTGCTAAGGTCACAGAAGGAAGAAATTTATGACAGGAAAGTGCTAATTCCAGGCCTGGCAGAAGCCTGGTAGAGATCTGGTTAGCACATCCTCTTTAAGGCATACAGGCAAAATTTCCCCACCATGACAGACTGTGAAAAGAAGCAACTGCTCATATGCATATCACTGGCCAAACAAAGAACCCCCCACGTTATGGGATAGATGGTATCTGTGACCACCAATGACCACAACTCCCCCCAAAACATGCCCCTGTGGATACCTGGAACTTGGACTATATAAAGGTGGTACTGTGTTCTGGGTGCTCAGAAGATAAATTCAATGATCTCAGGCCTAGGGAGAGGTTAACAAAGCTTGGAAAGAAGGATGTGTCACTGATAATGGATGCAGAAAATGCAAAATTTAGGGGCCACAAGGACATTTGGCAGAACTCCCAAGACAAGAAAGAAACTAATAAAACCAACTCAGCAATTGTGGTGAAATCAGCTCCAGCTAGGTCAAAGGTAATTCCAGCAGGGGAAGATTGCAACCACTGATTCATGGCCCATTGGTCCAAGAGACCCACTGACTCAAAAGAAGACAAAGACTGAGCATGCAGACTAATTAGCATAAGAAATGAGGGAATCATTTAACCAATAGAAGACAGAATGCTAGTTAATAAGGAAACTATGTAACTTGTAGCCAACAAGGATTACTTTCTTGGTTTGCTAAAATTTATAAATAGTGAAAAGATTTGATAGTCAGTGGTGGACTCTGTGGACCCAATACCTCTTTCTGCACAGAACCTATCAGCAGAAAAATGAACCAAGTCCCCTGCCTCACCACCAAGAACCCCAAAGTGAAGGAGAGCTCCTCTCGCCTCTCCCCACCTCTCTTTTCCCCACCTCTGGGCCTCTTCTCCAGCTCTCCCTCTGCCCTCTCTCTCTCTCTCCCCACCACCCTGCCAGCTCTTCTGCCTCTCCCTCTCCCTTTCTCCTATTTCTTTCTGTCTCTCTATCTCACATTTATTGTTAAATAAAATCCATATTGTTGACTTTGGCATTTGGTCTCATTTGCACCTTAATTTGATCAGAGGCATCTTTTGCTAGTTGCCAAGATCTTGATTAGTGAAAACAAAAATTCACTGTCTTTTTCACACCTATAGGTTTGTAAATGACAATATTTAGCACCTTAGCCAGTTCCTTTATAAATGTTTTGGGTCAAAATCTGAAATTATGCTCAATTATTTCTCATTATGATTCTTAAGAAAATGGTAAATTTTAATGGCCACCAAGCGTGAGAATTGTTATCCATCACTTCTATGGAAGAGATGATATCTAAAAAGTAAATCATAGGGTCCAAATGCTGATCAGAAACTATGTTAAGACTTCTTATTTTTTAACCAACTGAAAAAGAGGTAATTTGGGCTATTTCTTCAAAGCTTAAATACATTTCAACTAGTTATTTTTCTTTATGAGTTCAGTTGCTGAATATACTTTGCAAAATCAATGGATGAGTTTTGGACTGTGCCTGGATCTTGCAGTTCATCATCAGAAAGAAGCAAATCAGAAAATCTCTGCACACATTCCTTTAAAGCTAACTGGTTGTGCAGTATGGGGAGGAATTAATTGTCTTCTACCGTTGTTACCTGTATCATTCAATTAAGTCTTCACTATGTTTCTGTGAAACTGCTATTTTTTTAAAGATACATATTTATTTCTAGGCATAAGAATTTTCACCTCATTTGTTTTCATATACAACAAGGTACCCTAATCTAGCATCTTGTGACACTCCTGTGACAAATTTAGTTGAAAACACAGGTTATGAGTGCTTCCATGTATTCACAATTCACTCACTGCATTTTTTAAATGCATCTTGCTTTTTAGACTGTTTATATTTCTTCAGGGCGCAACAGAGCAGCTGAGCTGCACACCAGTTCATGTCAAGATGTCTTAGAGAATCTCAAACTATCCTGAATCAACACCATAAAGCCAAGATAGCTGTCTCCAGACCAACTCATCTTTCCTGGCCAGTGGAGATCCTTCGAACAGAGGTGATACAGCATTTCTTATAACCATAGCAATTCTTCTGATGTTACTAGAAATCTACACCATAGAAAGTTGTCTTCATTTCATTTATGTCCCATTTGCCTTTGAACTAAAACAAGTGAATGGTGGCCATCAGCTACTTTTCCTTTAAGTCCAGGAACTTCAAGTTGTGCTGTAGTGCAGCTGATGCTTTATTTTCTCACATTTTAATATAATCTTTTATTTAAATGATATAATGTTTTTTATCAAAACAGCAAATATTTGTTACAGATGAATTATTTATTTCTTTCCTAAAAGCATTATGACAGGTATTTACTGAGCATGTGCAACCTATTTTCAGTTCACTGAGTATCAGATCTGTAGAATTCTGTCCTAAAATTAATAACATCGATAGAAATTTTAGCACCAACTCAGATGGAAGTAGTTTTGTTGCTTTTGCAACCAGTAATTCAAGGTCACAAATCCGAATCTTATATTCATCTAAGTAAAAGGAAGAGAAAATACAGACCAAGGACAAAATAGTATCAAGGAGATATTGAGAACTTATGTTAAGTGTTAAGGGACTCAAATAGAAAAAGAAATTTATAGATTAAAATGAAACTGCTAAGACAGTATGAAAGCTTACTGATTACTTATTATATGCTTCATTACTTAATTAATCTACTACTTGCCTAAACATACTTTCAGAATACATAGCATGCCATAATAGAAGTGATCAGGGTCTGTTTTGCTCAGTAAAACAGTGTATGGAAGGAAGTCAGCTAGATCTTATCACAGCAAAGCTTGTCTCCTGCTGACATAAAAGGGAACTGCACAGCTAAAGCTCTTCAAAGGCTTTGAAGACGTACAGCATTGTAATAGTAGTCAAAGAGATTGTGAATTTGGGAGTGTGTCATCTGATGAGTCCTTTATAACTGAATGCCTTTATTCCACCTCTCTGTGTTACACTTTAACCTACTCAATGAGATCATGCCAGTGTCACACCACTCAAGCAGCAACATCTTTAACTATGACTCACTAACATCAATCACTCTTGCTTTTTTAGCACACCAGAAAATAAAAAAAACAAACTAGCTTTGTTCCATGTAAGAGATTTTTCACTTTTATGTTAATGTGATAAAAGAAAATACAAAAGCAAAGCAAAATTACTCAACATTTAAAAGAGTGTAAAAGAACTTCATGGCATTCAATGACACTGAAAAAGACTCCTGTAACATTCCCATCTTTAAAATATTCTTCTCTAAGTTGGTCATATATAACTGACACTGCAGTTCCTTAGACACGGTATGAACAAAATGATGAGATGTAGTTTGAAAAAATGAATATGATCTATTTACATTTCTTAGTCTTTGAGCAGGTATGTGACTGAATATGTTCCCTTTTTGTACGTTTGAAGATAAGACACATGCCAGCATTTTGCATAACCTTTTGAATGACACAGATGTGCACTCTAATATAATAATTTTGCACTTGTAAATTTAATTAACTTGTTACGAAACAAGAAAAAGTATTTAACTTATAAATCTATACATTCAGACTGCATTTAGAGCCTTAGAGGTATATAAAATCCCAAGTATCCCAAATTAATCCAGAGTGACAGTACCTATACAAATTTGCTAGACAGGTGAGCTGATTAAAAACTTAAATTTTATTTCTGTGGTTTCTAATACTTGAATCCTGTTTTGTTTTTCACTGAGTTTAAGTCTAATTATGTGTCCCAACTTTAGGTTAGATATTGCCTTCTTCTATGGTGCTAACTGAATTAAACATTTGAACTTATCCATCCTTCCTGACAATTCAGTCAGTTCAATCAACATCCATTTTTGTCAGGCTAAATTCATAAAACAGCACTAAAATGAGGACGTAATTCTCACCCTCTTATTTTATAAGTTAAACAGTAATGAATGACACAATAAGTCTGAACTATCAAATTCTAAAATAGATAATCTTGGTACTTGTTCCTTACAGAGAAATACATCTTTATTTTTGATACAGCCAAGTGGTGAAATAAGATTATATTATTGGACTGACTAATTGAAAATTACTTCCATCACTAAAACTGTATTTTCTATTTCACCAAAGGGCAAATAAATAAATAAGCATTGCATTTCATGGACTGTGGCTTTTTTAAGAACAGACTATTTTATAAATAGATCCAAATACATATTTTTGAGACCCTTTCAAACATTTCCACTCAGTTTGAAACCATTTTTTTAAACTGAAAATTAAAATAACATTTATGCATTCTGTGGGGAAAAAAAAAATCAAAATCTCTACATTTTGATGAGAAGTGACACAAACAGTGCATCAATTCTCTAATCTCAACCAGCATAATTTTTAAAAGGTTAAGACTGTTATCTGAGGAGAATTTGTAAGTATCATTCAAATGATACAGCTAGCTTCCCCCCATTTTTCAGTTTTACAGTTTGGGTTTTTTATTATAATTTTCCTATTTCAAATGCTTTCCCATCAACCCAATTGTCTTCTTTAGGTTTAGAAACAAAGTGAAAGAATAGGTATGAAAAAATTATTATGCCACACAACAGGTATAAGAAGATGAAAAGAGAATCTTCTTCAAATGAGTGGCTTACTCTTCCTCTAAAGGAATTTAGAATATTTAAGACAATGTTGATATGAAGAACAAAGTATGTGATATAGTAAGAAAAATGAGACAATCAGAAAATCAGTCAGGTGGATGATAAAAACAGCACCTAACTGGATACCATTTAACTGGATTTACCTATTTTAGTAATCGTTTCCTAGACACCATTCTTGACCACCTTTACCAGGATAATAGAGCAACATATTTAGATGATCCGATCAGTTCTTGGTTCTGCTTATGCTTCATCGCTTGAGAGTAATACAGATCACTGAACAGTATTCTGATAGATGCTGAAAGGGAATACTAAGAAAATGTTTCTTTTGAGTTTTTTTTGCTAAAATACTTATAAATACTGACTTAAATGGCTGTAGACTTCAAAGGAGCACCAGACGTTAGAAAAAAAAATGTTTTTTATAGAAAAGAAAGTCAAAATAATGGTGAAGAAATTTTTGTTGTTTACTTAAGACAACACAAACACTTCTTTGGAGGTGAATGAAACTATGCAAAAAAACAACAAGATACTTACTTAATGACTAACCAAGACCTTAGAACTAAATTTTCCACCAAACAGTCTTGCAAGCCTCCACTGAAGATACCAGAAGCCTGATAATTCAGCAGCTTTCACTGAAAAACAAAGTATTGAATATGGTCAGAAAATAATGTTTTTCTTCACATGATACTTAAGCAAACAGACAACAGCATAGGCATTGGACTGTCCTTTGCAGTAGAACCTGTAGGTGTTAAGATGTTTATCTTGGCAAATCTATAGAGTCTGTACTACAGTAATGAATGGATTTTTATTGTTAAGCAGCTGTTCAAAATTGGAACTAATTGAAATAATTAAATGTGCAGTAATGGTATTTTCAAGGTTTGTAAGTAGCTTGGAAGTAATACGTATATTCATATCTCATGCCAAATATAGGAAAATGAGCTAATTTGAAAACCTTTACAGTTAAATCAAGTTAATTACTGTCTTAGAGAAATAAAGAAGCATTGATTCTGAAACTGTTCAGAAACCACTAAAAATATTGAAAAAACAAAAATAGTCTAGTCCTGTTTTTGCACAAATTTAGAACTAAACCTGTTTTAGATAATATTTTTCTTCATTTATATACATTACTTAACCAGCCCTTCTCAAATATGCCTTATATCAATATAATCTCATGAAACAGTTTTCTTAGTTATTGGCACCTAACTAATCTCACAGTATATGATACTAATAAAAATTAATAAATCAACCAAGAAAAAGTTAAATAAAGATATATTAAATTACCAAGAAATGATTTTTGCATTATTTCTGCAAGCATCCTATCAGAATATCCAGTGATATATATGTAGATTCCTATTTAATGTGAATCCATAAATGGAGCTTAGGTATATAATATAAAAACTGAAATAACCTTATCCATTTAATATTTCTTTTTTACTTGATAAGCTTTAGTGTCTGTAGTTCTATAGATCTACAGACACTCTTTCAGACACTGAAAGAGTCTGCCTTATATGGAACATCAGTTAGTTTTAAAAAAGCATGTGAGACAAAGAATTACTCACTGAACTGTAAATTCTACCAGTAAAATAAGTGAACTTCCTTTACCAAGAAGCTTTGTTAGCTTTATTAAAATGCACTGCTTGCTTTAAAATACTCATGAATCATTCATAAGAAATAAGGAAACCACAGGCAAGCCTAACTCTCAGTTTCCCATGCAGGTGTTTTGTTTTGCCCCACAAAGATATCACTTTTCAAGTCAAGAAACCTTGCTACTGACAAACAAGTTCTCAAATATACCCTGAAGTCTGTGAACAAGTGTTTGGGTCAAAGTATTACCAGAAATCACAGAAATGGCTCCACAATAATATCATTTTTACTGCCTCTCATTTGCCTTCTTGTAATATAACTGTTAAGTATATATAAACTGAAGAGATCTTTAGTCACCCCAGTGAAAGTACGAATAGTAACAGCTAGAAAACCAACAGCACCTACATTCCACAGTGTAAGCCATTTACAAATAAAGTGTCATCTATCCCAGAACAAGGCTCCTGATTCTTGGTTACAACTGAAATATGTTATCAGTGACATGGCTTAATTGCATGTAGGCCTGTAATTCTTCCATACAACAAAAAAATTATCAGTTTGGATGGGGTTTTCCTTTCAAAGTATTATACGATTCACAATCATATCTGGGTTTCTTCCACATTATCATCTTCAGTATTTGTAAATTTCTTCATTGCTAAATTCTCTGTTTTCCCCTTTGCTAACTTTTTCTGTCTTACTTCCACTGATCTCCTCCTTAATATTGCTCTCAATATTCCACTGGGATAATTGATTTTTGGCTAGGGTTAATCTTACAGGAACTGTTATTGATATCTTTATGAATTATAATTCTGTTAAGAATGACAGCTGAGTTGTCCTTTGTATGCTTGATCCTACGAGTATTAAGGTTCTGTTGAAACACTGAGATATGTAGAAGTCATATTATTATCAATAAATATTAATTTCATGTGATTGTCACTGTGATTTTAAGCAAATAATATAATACCATTAATAATATTAATATTAATATAATTATTGCCATACTAATCATCAATTGCTGTTGTCATTATTAATTGGTTTAGAGGTTGTTCCTTCTAAGCTACAGGATACAGTGAGTGGAACACAATACATTAAGCCATTATGATGTATTTATTTATTTACTTCTATTAGTGTGTTTTCTTAAGATCCCAGATTTCTCCAAGAGTTTTTCTTACTCCTATACACTATTTTTGGGCATTCATGACTGATTTTTTTCTTCTTGATGTGATGTGTAATTAACTACCTGGTATTAGACTGGTAGTGATCTGTAAGAGTCCAATTTTTTTCTGGTTTTGGAAGTGTTCTGTTCAATGGCATATTAAATAAGCCTAATATGCACTATAAATACTGAAAAGTATCATAATGTAAAAAAATAGTTCTTGGTACATTGGAAATCACAGTATTGGTTCAAAGGGCAAATGGACATTAGTGGTCAGCCAACAACTTCTTTTAGACAGACATACAGAGTCAGAACACATTGTAGGTGAGACTGGCTAAATATAGATGCCTAATGACATCCAAATGGGACAGTCAGATATAAAACCGGATTCTACAGTTGACCTTTTGAAGTGGTCTTCTGGCCATGAGTAAATATCACAAGACATCTAGCATGACATTAAGGCAGCTAAATCCCACTCAGCTATGCTGTGATGTTTTCAAACCAGATTTGAGATGAGTCCTGAGTATGCCAAGAGCAATGAAATGAAATCACTAGAAAAATATCTGTCCCTTTTAGAGGATGACTCTAGGAGGCAGTGTCAAAAACTCTCTAGAGGAGATTAAGAAAAGGCAGTGAAATGCTCGAATGGAAAAACATTCTGAGACAATAGAAAAACAAACAAACAAACAACAAAAACCTAAAAAAAACAATCCCAAAACCAACCAAGGGACATTATTAACACAGCAAGCGTGCGTTCCCAGACTAATGTCCCCTTGATTACTCAACTGAATAATATGCTGAGCCCTACTGCCAGCTCTGCACTCTGCCTGCCCAAACCTGGTGAAGAATGCAAATCTCCAGCTTTAGGGTGAGCTGTGCTTGCCCTTTAGAGAGTATGGGATACAGTAGGACTCTCTTAGGTATGTCCGAGTTCAGTAGCATACACAAAACAATTGATGACCCAAGAGGATGTATGCAACCGTAGACTTTGTAACTCCTCCCTCCTCACTTGCCTTGAAGTGCAATAGATTTGAAGATATTTTTTCTTCTAGAGTTCTTAATATTAAAGGGGGTACTTACCTGGAGAAGACAGCTTAATTACAGAGAACTCATATTCCGTGATTATTTAACATTATTCTCAAAGTAACTGAGATTAATACTAAAGAACACACAATAGATCTTTTTTGTTCTGTAAAACACCTACCAGACTTTCAAAGAAAAATTGCCTCAACTCTTACCTCTCACAAACAAAACGACTCTCATTGTTTCACAAAACTGCTCATCAAGCAACACCATATGGTATATTCAAAAATTGCTAGTAAACCAAGGCCATAAAAAAAATTATGTAGCAAATGCCAATTGCACATTTCAGTCTGTAAAGTTTATTTAGCCTTAGTGAGTTTCACCTCTAACCACATGGCCCTATAATGCAGTGCTGTCATTGCCATTAGGCAAATAAGAAGCCATTACCTCTCCACAGAGCCTGTGCAGTCTCCATCCCTAACATTTTTCTAGACGTCTTCTTTTTTGATGGGCTCAGCCATCTGCTGTCAACCAAGTGTTTTGAGAAACACATTGGACTACATGACCTCTAAGTTTCATTTATATTAATACAAATAAAATGCACACATATACCAGATCACATATTGCCTCTTTGTCTGTATTTCCTTTTTAGGGATGATAATAATAAAGCTGTAAGTATATTCTTTTTCCTTGTTTTATGAAATTTTATGTCTGAATTCTGAATTCCATTAAACTGGATGGGAAAATTGCCAGTGACTTTCATGTGGAGAATTTTTATCCTGTTTGCATTAGACAAAGTGCAAGTGGAAATCAGGATTCTTAAGTTTTGATCTCTTAAGTTCATGTGATTGTCACTGGGACTTTAAGCAAATGTTTCCATATGCACTAAAGCATGTACGGACATGCCTAAACTGAAGCATGTTGTATACCTGACCTTTAGTAAAGCCTTTGAAATTATCTCCCACAGCATTCTCCTTCAAAACAAATCTGGGAGGAATGGCCAATACCCCAGAGTCCTGTGGAGACCTTCAGAAGGACCTCAACAGGCTGGAGAGATTGGCAGAGAAGAGCAGTCTGAAGTTCAACAAAAGCAATTGCAGGGTCCTGCACCTGGGGAAGAATAGTCCCATGGACCAGGACAGTCTGGGGCCTGATCTGTGGAAAGCAGCTCTGGAGGAGGACCTGAGAGATCCCATGGACAACAAACTGTCCATGAGCCAACAGTGTGTCCTTACGGCCAAGAAGGCCGATGGTATCCTGGGGTGCATTAGGGATAGCATTGCTATTAGGAATAGCATCAAGTCAAGGGAGGTGGTCCTGACTCTCTGCTCAGCCCTGGTGAGGCCACATCTGGAGTTCTGTGCCCTGTTCTGGGTTCCTCAATAGCAGGCAGACATGGGGTTCCTGGAGCAGGTCCAGCAGATGACTATGAAGATGATTAAGAGACTAGAACATCTCTGTTATGAGGAAAGGCTGAGGGTGTTGGGCCAGTTCAGCCTCAAGAAGAGAAAATTGAGAGGCGACCTCATCCATGTCTGTATGTGTCTGAAGGGAGAGTGTCAAGAGGACGAAGCCAGGCTCTTCTCGGTGGGGCCAAGCAATAGGACAAGAGGCAGAAACTGATGCACAGGAAGTTCCACTGGAATAAGAGGAAAAACTTCTTCATTGTACAGATGACTGCACACAGGAGCAGATTTCTCAGAGAGATGGTGGAGTCTCCCTCACTGGAGATCTTCAAGAACCGTCTGGACACAATCCTGTGCAATGTGCTCTAGGATCATACTGCTTTAGCAGGAACGTTGTATCCCATGACCCACTGTTGTTCCCTCCAGCCTGTCTCATTCTGTGATTCTGTGAAACTGGATAGTTGTGGCTTGGATGGGAGAACTCATCACTGAGTAAAAAACTGGCTGGATGGCTGGGAGCAGGGAGACGTGGTGAATGGAGTTTCATCCAGCTGGTGGTTTATTACAAGTGATGTTCCCCAGGGATCTTTTCTCAGACCAGTTCTGTTTAATACCTTTATTGATGATCTGAACAAGGAGACTGAGTGCACCCTCAATTTGCAGATGACACCAAGTTGGACAGGAGTGTTGATCTGCTTGAGAGTAGGAAGGCTTTGCAGATGGATCTGGAGAAAATGGCCTCAAGTTGCACCAGGGGAGGTTTAGATTAGATATTAGGAAAATATATGCACTTTAAGATTGGTCAGGGCAAGCCCTGGCAGGAATAGGCTGCCCAGGAAGCAGTGGAATCACCATCCCTAGAAGTGTTCAAAAGATATGCATGAACATGGGATGTGTCACCTGGGGAGATGGTTTAATGGTGGACAAAGTAGTGCCATTAACTACTTTGATTAATGATATGACTCAATGATCTTAGGGGTCTTTTCCAACTTTAATAACTCTACGATTCTGTGTGGATGCCTAACACAAGAGGAGATGCTAGCATGCTCAGGATTAGCTTTGGGGTGAACTTGGATTCAGCAGCAGATGATTCAGAAGTACTATGTTTAAATATAGGTCCATATTAGGTGATTTGATAGAAAGCAGAGGTGTCACCTTCTGACTAATATCACAAAACATTTCAATGCTTCTGGTTTCAATTCTATATCACGTGAAACTATGAAAAAGTTAGTACAGACAAAAAAAGAGGTTATTGACAGCTACAACTATTAATTCTTTGCTAAGGCTTTTGTTTCTACTGTCTCAAAAGTGAGTCATCTATTAACATTAGAACTCAGATCTCATTTATATAGGTCTTTCTTTCAGAGCTGAAATCTGAACAGGCCAGTATAAGCTGCTCTATCTGCAGGGTATAAGAAGGAATTCTCTCTAACATTAACATTTCTTACAAAGCATCTACTGACATCTTACAAATCCTCAGTGTTAAAGATTTACAAAAGCAAAAACTCTAATGGATTTGAGTGCATTACCTTTTAAATCTCCTTCAAGATAATTTTTTTATATGGGCAATACGGTCTGCTTGACATCTTGAATAGTGAAGAAATGGTGCAGTGGAGAGCATTTGACAACTCAACAATCAGAATAGGTCAAAACAGTAGTGCTCAGAAAGCTTCCTTGAATATCTGGATATGTTGTTGTTGTTTTGTTGTTTTTAGAAGTCTTAGAAAGAAGACTGAGTGACAGAAAAAAATGACTCTAAAAATGGAGGAAATGGCAAAAGTTAGAACAGACTTTGTGAATGTCTACAATACATACATTCTCTTTCGGTGGAAACCTGATAAATATTATTTAGGAATGGAATTGAACCTGAGCTTACATACCAGACATAATTACAACAACTTTATCATAGCATTATTTCAGATCGGGATCTGAGAATTGAGGAGAAGAAAGGAAGAAATTATCTCAAAGAGGTTGGAAAAAAAAGTTTACAACACAGGACAAGAATAGTGTAAAAGAACATCCCTTACAATCATTTACACAGACTCAGAAGGGACATGTTGACAGATTCACAGCAGTTCCCAAATAAGTAAGTCCTGTTTAAAAGGTAGCAGTTGGACAATCTGCACAGTAAATCCGGAGAGCAAAAGGGCACCTGATGTACTAGGAGTGTGTAAAGATATTAAAAAAAAAAGATCTAGGACCTTTAAATTGTCCTATAAATTGTAAGTGTATTAAGCAAGCAAAAAAGGTGTTTTAAACTGGAATATAAACACAGCTGAATAATACAACCAACAACAGTATATTAATATTTTGTAACACCGTGATGGCATAACCACAAAACAGGCAAGCATTTTGCCTAAGTGATTAATGTGTCTAGAGAGTAAATGATATGAGGAGCAGTGGAGGGAGCTGGGGTTGTCTAGCCTGGAAAAAAGGAGGTTCTTAAAAAGGAGACCTTATTGCTCTTTGGCAAGGTGGGGGTTGGCTTCTTCTGCCACACAACTAGTGACAGGGTGAGAGGACATAGACTCAAGTTGCACCAGGAGCGGAGGTCCAGCTTAGAAATCAGGAGGAATTTCTTCATGGAAAGGGTTAAGCTTTGGAATGGACTTCTCAGGAAGGTGGTGGAGTCACCACTCTGAGAGTGTTAAATGATTGGACATGGCACTTAGTGCTTTGGTCTAGCTGACAAGGTGCTGATCAGTCGGATTTGATGATCTTGGCAGCCTTTTCCAACCTTAATGATTCTGTGATTCTGTACAACACTTATATCAAAGATCAATATGCTTCCTAAAGAAGTGGCTAAAAAAATAGAAGTGAACTTTGGTGGAATTCTAGTACTTTCTATATACACGAGGCACACAATATAATGAAGCAAAATATCATCTCTAGGACAATATCTAAAATTCATCAAAAAAATCAGAAAGGAATCACAAAAAGAGGACTTTCCCAGATGCAAATTCCATCAAAGATTGAAACAGGTATAAGTAGTAAGAACATTAAATCAACAAATACAGATACAAATTTTTCCAGAATCTGAAATGATATGAATATCAAATTTTAATCACTAGAAGAAGAAAGGGAGTTTAACAAGCTTAATAGGAAAAGAAGTAGATCTAGAATTGGATTAACTGCCAGCAGTGAAGAGCAAATTACAAGTACTGAAAGAGGGATTTAGGCCACTGGTACACTTGGGGAAACCATTGAAGTGAATCTCTCTAAGAAAAAAGATATTGTCAAGAGAAATAACAGATAATGTCAAGAGTTGTTTAAGCCAGCAACTTAGACAATATAATATAGATGCTTTAAATATTAGTGCAAGACACACACACAGGGGAAGAAAAAGTGGAAAGAAAAACACCTGCAAGAATAGCAATTAAAAAACATGTTGAAATGGTAATGTTACTACAGCGTAGCTATTGAATAATAAATAATTTAAGGAAAACCAAATATAAATAATTACTATAAAATAAGAAGAGATCATGTGGAAATATTGATTATGAAATTCAGAACAGTTCATATGGGCAGAAGAATCAAGTGAATTAAAGCAACTTCAGAAGGAAAAAGAGGGGGTTTTTCTGGCAGCTGAATTCTTGAAACCCTCCCTGGCATACTTTTGCTTTGGATGACTGAGTGTTCTCCCTACATCTTCCTCCTGCATTGTGTGGGAAGCAGTGCAGCCCCACACAGATGCAGCCATGTGCTCTGGAGGCTGAGACAACTGCAAAAAGTCATCTTGCCAAAACAAGTAGGGCCCAAGCATCAGGCCCAGCACTACTTAGCTCACTAGGATAGCTTTGGACTTGTTTGTACCTTTAATGGTTACATTAAAATCAACACAGTTACCTGAAATTTTTCCAGTAAGTTAGCACTAACCTTTCCCAGGAAATAGAATTGCTTGAAATACATCACAAAGTTCCTTCCTCTCTGAAAACACCAGCTAACATTTTATTTACCTGTAAGTCACTGATTCAATAGGAAAATTTTTCATACATATATGTCAAAAGTGGGCATCAAGAGGATGGTTCCAGACTTTTTCAGTGGTCCCCAGTGACAGGACAAGGAGTAATGACCATAAACTAAACCACAAAAAGTTCCCCCTAAACATGAGGAGGAACTTCTTTACATTGAGGGTGGCAGGGTACTGCCAGGTTGCCCAGAGAGGTTGTGGAGTCTCTCTCTCTTGAGATACTCCAAACCCACCAGGACACGTTCTTGTGTCACCTGCTCGAAGTGACCATGACTTGGCAGAGGGTTTGGACTAGATGACCTCCAGAGGTGCCTTCCAACCCTAATGATTCTGTGATTCTGTGATCTCAAGCAACAGTTATGTACTTGTGGAGAGAGACACTAAATGGACTAAATCTTAACTGCATATCAAATTTGAAAAAAAATCTCATCTCTGGCATCAGAAACCACAGGTCTAATGTAAGCACTTTCAAGAACAGCAATACATTTTGCAGCTGAAATAAAAGTAAAAAGATTCAGGGAAAAAACTTAAGCTTCATCAATAATAACAGCAGAGTACCAATTAAAAGCTATCCACGTGTTCCCAAAACTAGATTGCACCTGGTCTGTTTGAATGCAATTAATGAAGCAGACTGCTATAAGTAACAGGAACTAGTAGGAACTTCGCAAGATGAAATGAGTACTAAAATTACCAAGGTCGTCCTTTTCTCATTCCAGAATTCTGAAAGAAATACTGTACTAATAAAACAAAAGTAGACTCCATTTTTTTATCCTGATAGCTTCCTTTGATAAGGCAACTGATTTTTTAAGTGGAAAAAATACAGTTTGTCTCACCTATCTAGATTTTGGTGATTAGTGTGATAAAATGTTGTTAGAAGTTTCTACTCAAATGGAAGAATATGTGTCTCAGTGCAAGAATTTTAAAATTAGTAAGAAACTGGTAAATGGAGAATAATAGGTTAGTAGTGAAAATTAAAGTTAGAGAAAAATTCCTACAGCATTACCTCAAGGAATTCTATTGGGACTTGTATTTTTCATTATCTTTGTCTCAAAAATCAGGATTTTTTAATGAAATGCAGTTTTAATGGAAAGTGCAAGCAACATATTTAGGAGTTACTGTCAAAGGACTGGAATATCATACCTGGAAAATTATATGACCATGAAAAAGATATTAGGCTTCTTCCTACTACACACTTTCTATTTTCTTTCATTGTTTTATCTTCAGTTTTACATTCCTGCATCAGAACAAATAAAAAAACTGAAGATCTGCCTTACAACTCCTCTACAAATCCTATCTCCATTTCTGACATATAACCAGAGGTTACTTGCATTTCATAGTATCTATATGCCAGAACCATTCTTGGTTTTGTCCAGCAATGAAAGGTCTCGAGAATTATGACACTTTATCCACAAAACTACACAGACTACAGAGGTACCTAGATAGGTAACATGACAGGCACGTTTCCTTCAAGAGATCTGTCAACGACATTTTTTGCTTCATTTTGCATGCCCTTGCAATACTAAACAAACTTGAAAAAAACTCTTCAAAAGGGATACTATACAAGCATGACATCACTGTTCTATTTAAAATCTTCTGCTACTGCAAGATGAAATTACTTGGGGAAACCAAACATTCGGTCAATTATGATGCTTTTATTTTAATATGGCAATGAAGTGTTCCTGCTAAAATTGTTAGTCATGACTAACAGCAAAGCTGGCTCATGATTAATTTTCATTACCATATTATTTAGCTGTATGCTACAAAAAATTGTACTTAATTTTATATCTAAAATCAATATTCATCTCAACTAGAAAGGAACAGCAATAAACACCTGCAGCGCTTGCTCAAGGACAAGTGAGGCAAAAGATGAATGTTGTGAATATTTGCCCATCAAACTTATGTCTTTTAAAATGTTTCAGACTCAAATTTGTATCAGAAAGCAGCATCAATATATCTTACTAGCAAACACATTCTCTAAACAAGTACAGCAGAGCCTTCTTAAAAATTTAAGATGATTTGGACTTTTTTGCAGTTTTTGGTCATAAGCTCTCACACTGTGATATAAAGACTTTTAGTAGCTGACAAATGTTCATGATTTAAGTTACAAAATATATTTATGTATATTTTGCATCACCTGAATCTATGTATTTCCATGTACATGGAAATATTCAGGTTTTAGAAAATACCAAGAATTGTGTCCTGAAAGATCATAGATCTAGCCTCCTTGTTAAACAAACAACAAACAAAAAAACCACAACAAAACCAAACATCCAACCCACAGTTTCTGAATAATACAGTAATTATATTTATTTTGTCATTTAATATGAAGCCTAGCAAAAATTTTCCCTATGGAAAGCTCTTAAGAGCAAAAGAAAGGAATCTTAGGAATTGAACTGTATACAGAAGAAAAGGAATAGCTAAAAATGTGATGAGGCTTGGTGTTATTCATAAACCAAAGCACAAGACCATTTTTCATTTTATAGCTAAACTATTGTGTGCTAGACTGATTAAATAGTAACACATGAGAGACTAAGCGCTTTTCAAGCTGTTAGTTTATAGAAACAGAGCATTAATATGGAGTCCTACGTGTGACACCAGCTTATTTACAGAAGAGAGCCAAGAGATTGGTTTTCTCTTTCTCCCTCTCTCTGTTTCTCCTCCTTTCTTGGTGTTATGATCACTGTATATTTCTATGCAAAAAAGAATGGAAATTGAGTTGTAGAAAAACTACAACCCAGTTTTTGCCAGGTGTAAATTGTAGTAATGAGAGTCTGAGTGAACACTCCTTGCTCATATAATGCTCACTTTAATGGTAATGCCAGCAGGCCGTAAGAAATTAGGCAAGTGATATGAGTAGGCTTGAGTTCCTTGTGAATAAATTACTTCTGTAATTCACCCATCTAGTGAAGCTGAAGTGACCAAAACTGCTGAAGACTGTGGAAGACCAGAGGGTCCTTTCTATCAGAAAGAATATGATCTTTCTTTTGATTTACCATTCAAGGAAAATAGTTTTGTGTCTGTGAATTGAAAAACAGAAATTGGCTGCCCTCCATATTGTAACATAAAATAGCGTTTTCTGACTCAGCAATTACCAATCCTCCTTAAAGAAAAAGAAAAAAAAGTCTTTAAAATGAAATTACCAATATATATCCTTGTTCAGTGCCAAGAAAATTTTAAGTAAGCTCTATAATATGGCTTCATGGCCATAAAAATATGGCTTCATTTTCAGTTCCCTAGGTGCAACCGTTTACTTTATAGTTCTTATGAGTTCTTTGTAGCACCAAAAAGAATTGTCATGAATTCATTAAAACACTGGATAGAACAACTCATTAGAATGGCATACGGGAGAAAACCCAACAAAACCAAAACATGGAGTGCTAATACAGTGAATGGTTCATATGAAGAAAGGAAAAAGCTTCATTTTGGCAGTATGGGTTGAAAACTCAGCTCCTCAGTAAGGTCTCCTTTCTTTCAGTTCAATGACATTCTTAACACTGATTTCAATGCTACAATTATGCCAAAAGAGAACGCTGTACCTTCAGGGATCACACTGATTGGTATGTAATATGTTTTTCTATACCACAGAGGTAAAAAACAAACCAAACCAATACTTTTCCACACTGTTGTTATCACACTATCAAATACTTTTAATGAGAAAGTTTATTGATCTTTTATTAGGCTTTCATAAAATATTAATAATTTGAAAAAAAAAGTCCTGTAACCTTTGATTAACCTTCTTCAGACAAAAAAGTATTTGCAATACTGGTTTTGTTAGTAAGCATAGCTGAAAGATCACAGTCCTATTGTCGAAAACATACATACGTGTAATCCTCAAAGAAGGAAATGGAGAAGGGTTCACTTCTTAAAGGAAATGTTCAGGTCACATGATGCAAACCTGAACAGGTAAATCAAAACTAGTACTGATTAGATATAAAGACTCAGTAAACTAAAATTACACTAAATATTGTTATTTAACAGCTCATAGAGCAAAAAGCAACCTGAGTAATTCTACACTAAACTTCCATAAAATGTAAAGACAAGAAACCTCACTATTATTTTCTAAATTATCTCCTCCCTGGTGTTCTGGAGAAGGGCATGGTTACCTTGTTTTTCACAAAAACAAAGGTGTTGGTAAGGTGAAAGAAAAGCAGGTCATGCCCATACTCCCTTCTCTGCTTTTGAAGGCTCAGGTTTAGAAGGAAACAAAAACAATTTCTTTCTTTTGTTAGCTAGTGCTATCTTTATAAGAGTATATGATAAAACAGTGCATGCTTTTAAGAGAGAAACCCCTTATATAAAAATCAGAAATGTATTGTTAACTAAACTTTTACAAAATATCATTTATTAACAATATTTCATTTAAACTGCACTGAGAGTAATGAGAGATCTTGCTTTTCCTCATTTTTTACCATGCTGGCTATGACAATTATCTTAAGGTGTTTCAGGTCAGTTATAGTTCTAACTGGATTTTTTAAAGTCTTATGTTAAATTGAAACTTCCTTTGTAAATTATATATTTCTTTCTCTATTCGGTAAGATTTCAATGACTGCTCATTATCTTACTTTGCAAATGATCAATTCACTGCTACATTTGCAGAAAACAGTCCCTTTGTGTAGCAAGCAGTCAAATCTATCACCATAGAGTATTATAAGCAAAAGAATTAAAAAACTAAACTGTAACTATGAAAATTATTAGAAAATGAGATAAGAAGATTGTCCCACAGTACTGATACTGTCCTCATGTTAGAAACTCAAGCTGACTTCAGTGGCAACTACCACCGAGTTCCATGTACAATTAGACAAATTAAATTTAAGTGTGGCATCAATTTTAACACTATTTATTTTTTAAGTACTTCAGAGAACATATGTTGCACTTTCACAGAGAAAAATGCTAACACATCTCTACAACAACTGCAGAGCCATCTGGAAGATCATGCTCATGCTGTAAGCATGCACATCTACTGCACCTCTACTGCCTGATCTTTCCTTATATAGAGCTGCAGCTGCTTCACTGCTGCTGAGGCAGCAGCTTCATCAGCACACACAAGGTCCCCAGAGGTCTTCACCTGGGCTAATCTCTGTGGCATGTTTTATTTTAAAGCCTAGGGAGAATGCTTCTGGAACCAAACTCTATGTCACCCACAGTGTTCCTTTCAGACTGTCTTACTTCTACTTTCCATTACAGACATCAGAATGGAAAATCTCTAGGGCCTTTCTGGTACAAAGGTGTAGAGAAGCCAATTGATTGCTGGTGCCATAAGCTGTGGCTTGCAAGGCTTGCAACCTGCAGCCATCCTCCTGAAATTGCACTGTTTATTCTCCCTGCATCAACACGAACTTTAAAATATGGGGTATCTTGAATGCCTATGCCTCAATAACAACTTTATCAAAGGTATTAAGTCTATGTTCCTAGTTCCAAAACAAAAAAGAAAAAGAAAGCAAAAGCAATTTATTGACCTATATACACAGGGGTTTATATACGATAGGTTTTAATGTACATGCTGGCTGAATTTCCTACATATTCTATCACACCAGGAAACACTTCTGTGTCTTCAGTTTATTCACTGCATAGCTTTTATTTGCCCAAGGACACCATCTTTTATATATGGTGCTCCCAATAACCACTGCTAACGGGAGGTTCAGGTCTGCAACAGGAGGCCAAGTGAATTGAAGTTGCATTGGCAACCTTCTCAAATTCCAGGATGCTCACATGTAAGCCATCACTTCTCGGTGTTAACCATTTCATTTTCATCCAGTTAAACAAACAAAGTGGATGCATATACTACCTTTAATAATTTTTTTCCATGAATGAAGATAAAGAAGCCACTTACAAAATAATTCTCACTCTTTAAAAAGGAAATACTGCAACAGCTAAAGTATTTATGATGACTGATTTCTTTCCAATATGTGAAACTCTCATCCACCATCCAGCACCCTTTAGATTTCTCTTCCTCATCAAAACCACCTTTGTCATTCTTGCCTGGGATTCTTCATACAGCTCAGGTGAAAATCCATAATGTAGTTCTATAAAACTCTGCTGTGGTCTCTACAAGTGTCATACCAATGTGACAGCAAAGTCTATGTTTAGATGAAGTGCCTGTTTCTAAACTGGATAGTAAAAGGTCTACGTCCAAACTCTGTGATTTCTTATTATGTAAGGGGCTGTGAAGGCATTGCCTGTTCAGTGCTCTTTCAAGTAACCATCATGTCACCTTACAGTAAGATACTCAACACCAGTATTAGTGTTTGGATTAAAAACATCTCTGGAATAAAATGATTAAACTTTTAATTAGACATGAAAATCATAATCAGCTCCTGAATTATTATTTATTACTATATATTACCTAGTGGTTAAAAAAATTACATTATTATATTTTCCCTCTGCTTTTCTGTGTTTTATTACAGGGATCACATAAAATAACACCTTTATGTGACATTTTTGGGATCCTTTGGTATGAAAGGTACTACCTGGAGATCTGTAGTATCGGGAAAATAATTTATTGCAATGTATTTTATCACAAGTATTTGATTCATTTAAACTGATGTTAACCAATGAGACTGCCTTTCTTTTTCCTGTCTCAATATGGATTTTAGAGTGCTGCTTATGGTGCTCTACCATTTAAGCTGAAGTATTGGAAGTATGTGTGATACACATGATAAATCAGACCGGGCAGGTTTTAGACAAAATTTGCTCTAAAATTGATATGGCAATGTTTTCTCTAATGTCCCTATTAAGTGAAGGGGAAAACCAGTTCATCTTAACTCCCAACACTTAATCCCGATTTAGTTCATTCAGCAGTAATGTGAATGAGTAGACTGACTCACAAAACAGAGAAGAAAGGAAGAAACCTTCAGGAGAGGTTAAAGAATGGGAATGTCTCATGGTATCATCACTGGATTAAATGCAGACTTAAATAATGGCATCCAACAGCAGTTTAGACTTGAATATACAATGGAAAATTTCAAAGGTTCAGAATGAGCAAGTTTATCCCACTTTTTCCCCTGAAAATGCAAGAATGGAAGATGAATTGAATTGCCAGGTCAATTTCCTGATTTAATACCATAAAACTTGAGTTGATTTAAAAATTTTAAGAAAGGAAAAATTTACAAGCCTTTAAAACTTTTAAAGTTTAGGTAAAATATTAGTACAGAAAGGAGAATACTAAGCCTTGCCACAGATTAAAAGAGACAATTAGTGGCTATAAAAACTAGTCTTAATTATAAGTTGAACATGGACAGAAGAAAAAACAAAGAAGATTGCTTTTATTTCATGAAATAAAACTAAAAAGTCTAGAGCAAAAATAACTGCAGAAGTCTGTTGATAACAAAATTCGAAGTTAAGCACATTGAAGAGTGCACTATATTGATATAAATCATCACAAATAAGTTTAAAAACTTGAAACTTGAGTCCTGAAGTCCTAATTGTTATAAAATCTTCTAGTATGACACTGAAGTTTGATAATATACTAATAGCCACAGAGTATTGAGCATCATCAGCCAACAACATGAAGTAAGACATTTCAAGCACTTACTGGAGACCTTACCAGTTTTGGCAACATAACAAATCTGTGCAATCTCTTTGACCTGACAGACTGCTGATGAGCTATTACTAAAATAAACAAACCAAACCAAACAAAAAACCCAATCCAAACCTAAACACCTACACAAAAGCAGCACATAAATGTCAGGAAAACTCACAGCACAACTTGCCAAATCAAATAAACCTACTTTCCTATTAAACTTGATACTTACAGAAGACTGATTCTAGTTACATTAGACAAAATGCAGAACTTATTCTTTCACAGAATCACCGAAGTGACTAGGTTGGAAAAGACCTTTGAGATCATCGAGTCCAACCTATGAGCTAATACCACATTGTCAACTAGACCATGGCACTGAATGGCACATCCAGTCTTTTCTTAAACATCTCCAGGGATGGTGACTCCATCACCTCCCTGGAGGTGATGGAGTCACCATCCCTGCACAGCCCATTCCAATGCCCAATCACCCTTTCTGTGAAGAACAGACACACACACAGAGCCCAGCTAATTTTGAATTGTCTTACACAATGAGATGTCTTCCATATGCAGAAGCAAAGAGAACCAGAAATACACCTGCAATTACATATATGTTATAAAGATCTCTTAAAAGAGATTACATTTCACAGTGATCCCTAGTGCTCCCAAATTTGAATATATTCCCCATCAACAAAACCCAATACCACAGGTTACCAGCAATTCATCTTTGCAATCTGTGACTTGTCAGCTACAACTAATTTGTCATGAAATCCATAATAATGATAATGAGAAACTATTTTGGGAACAAACTGCAGGTATATCCAGTGGACAGCTATTCTCTTAGGATAATATCAAATAAAACAAATCTCAGAGATGTACCCAAGACTCCATTCACTGAGTTTGCAAAACCAAAAAGCAATTGTGTCCATTAAATTTATTGATAGCTGAACTGAAAACCAGTTGTACCTCCTATACCCAGCCTCCTCATTTATCTGTATACTACCAGAAGCATGCTATAAGGGTCTTCTGTAGAAACATAAAAGCACTTGGTTTTACCACACAACAAACAATAAAATCTGTGACAGATTAAGGGTGTGAACAGTCTCCTTTCTTTTTTTCTGCAGCCTGCTTTCCTGGTCTGCCTTCGAACCAAGGAGACCTGTCGGGAATGCCTTGTGCCCGCCTGAAACACTATTTCCTTAACTGCTCTTGGCATTGAGATGAGCTAAAGAGTTCATAATCTGAAATGTCAAGTTTGAAATATTGCAGGGCATTTTCAATGCAAAGACCTTAATTATGTTTCTTTGTGGAGGCATGAATTAGTCTAAATCGCTATCTTTTTTTCCAATTTATTTTCTTTTATTCTGTAGCATGTAGATATATCTGACATAATAAATCTTGTAGAAATACAAAATAAGATATAAGGTACAAGAAAGGCACATTTAATTGCATGTGTAGTGAACACAAAAATTTGAAACATCAGATTATACGTGGGGAACAAAAAAGAAACATCATGTAAATCTCTGGATAAATAAGGAGCACCAAATAGAGTAGAAAATAACAGACAGTTTATGAAAGCAGTTGGACCACTAAAACAAGTAAGGTAACAAAATTATTGGGAGGACAAGTTAGCTTAGAGACAATTCTCTCTTGCTGTGAACAATTTACAAGAAAGTTAAAACTATGCAAGGTGAAGCAAAAGGCAGAACAAGATCAATTTAATTTCATTTCCACAAAGTGAAACTACATTTCAAATTGTCGTAAACCACTTGTTGTTAATTGCCATTATTGATCACTTTAGTTGTGTGGCTGTGTTCCAGATAGTCTCTGCTACTCAGCTGTGCTGTAACATGAGACATGCTTTGATTCATGCATTCTTAAATTGAAACTGAGCCCCACATTTTCAATGTCTATGTACTGTACCTAACCCACAGTTAAGGTCTTCTTAGCCCAGCAATTTAGCTTCTCTTCACCCACTATGAAAAAATGTTGCCATCTCTATTTAGAATAACCCACCATTGAAAATAAAAAAAAACCCCACACTCTGTTCTCCCTTTCTCAGGGACATTCTGAAACACCCTGAAGATTGATGTCTACAGCAAAACAAGCTGACAAGTCAGCAATGACATTCATTTAAGAATGTCTTGCTTCATGGAAAGTTGCTTTGAATTTTTTGAATGATTTCCCTTATTAATAAACAGTGGTGGAACTAGAAGGTTGTAATACATTTTTTTCCCTCGATTTCTAAAAGCAGAATAGACTCAGAGATGTCAGAAGTTCTGCACACTTTCAGGGTCTTTCTGAATACATTAACACAAAACTAAGGCAAACCCCGAGTTTCAAGATTTTTAAGAGATCATTCTGACAAACAAGAGCTTACTGAGTTGAGATTTAGATATGCATTCAAAGCTGAAACCTCCAACCAACTTCTAGTAAAGCAAACAGAGCATACAGGTTTCTTATGATTGAAGTAAAATTCACACCAAGTATGTTATCATTATACCATTATACAGAACATGCTTGTGCAAACAGAGCACATAGCAGTGTCTGTTATGAAGGCATTTAAATACATGCTGAGATACTGACAGAAATCCTGTCTTGGATTGCAGACAAAAAGCAGAGCAAAACCTATAAAAAGAGGCACTGACACATAAGTAAAGGAACCGTTCCTAGGTGAGGTGCACATCCAATGTTAACCTACTGTGGTTACAAAGAAAATGCATTACATTTACATCCGATACTGCAAAACAAGAAAATGTCACTTGAGCTAGTACTCAAGAGAACACAAATGACTGAATATGTTTTTCCTATGCAAAAGTGAAAAATTAGTGTAATTTTCAGTGATAAGACTGAAACTACAAAGAAAACAGAAAAAAAATCATATATATTTCACTAAAAATACTGAGAATTAGGCTGCTCTCTAATTCTAGCATTCCAGAGTATCTGAGGAGCAAAATATAAATTTTGGGTTGAGGACTTATAATCATTTTTAATAGGGGAAAAAAAAAATCATCCTTTTCAAATATTTGTGTAAAAATTGTTTTGTATTTCTCCAAAGTACAAGAAAACATGCACCTATCACATAAATCTGAGTGTGTAAGACATTTTTATTTTGGGGTGGGTTCACTTCATGGCAAAGGCAGGTAAGTTTTGGTATAAATTTCCAGAATAATTAAAAACGTTACTAGCCCTGACAACATCTTCTCTCTTAAAATTTCTCACCGAGTCACATGGCTGTTGCACACTAACATATGAAGAAAGATTACAGATTAGCACTGACGTGCTGGCATACAAGGCTAGCTTCTACTTTGTGGCTCTACTGAATGGCAAACAGCTCACCAAGCTGAGGCAGAGATAAGTTTAAGTTGGATATTTTGTACTAAAGTCACCAAAGTTGCTTTTGCCACGAGTAGCTGTACATACCTAAGAGCCCAATGTCCATCTCCAGCCTAATCTGTAACACATCAGAAGTGCAGAATTTCAGCTCATGGTTCCAGAAATAACCAGAAATGCAAGGCTCTATGAAGCATGAAACCTGCCACGACGGAATGACATCTCTTCACTAAAGCTAGAACTTTATGCAGAGGATTTCGTCAGGACTAGATTAACCTACCCATTCTTTGTTAAATTACCCTACTGCTATGCATGGACAGAACATAGTTCTGTAAAGGTTACTAGTCTTCATCAGTTTTACCTCAGCATCCAAAAACCCTAAAAATCAATTATGGGCTTTACATTTTAAATGTAAATGAATAAAGGTTGCTTACAAAGATATGAGTCCCAACTTATATAAGTAATTCTAATGAAATCACACGTGAAGAATTTCTTTCTCACCTTTACCCCTTTAACATCAGACAGTGTGAGTACGTGTTCAGGTTGTCTTGATCAGGGATCAGAATGCACAGATATACCTTCTTCAACCACAGTCTTTGTTATTTAGTAGCTTGACCTCAGGCTGTTATTTCCTCCTCTGCATTCACTGTGTCACACAGAAAGCTGTGTATGCAATGCATAGGCACACAGCAAAGCCAGCATCTTTAAACCAGCATGTTATTTTAATTCAGAAGTATACTCCATAGAATGAATGACTGCAGATGTCTTCTCAATGTCTTCACTTTTTGTTGATATCTAATGCACAAATACTTAGTTCAATTTTTGATAGTAATGAGAACAAAATGTCATTGTTTCATTTGCTTTTCCAGAGTAGAGGGAAATGTTGCCATACTACCAGTATAAATGTGTACATATGTTTAGGACTTTCAAATAGCTGCAGAGATAAGAGAACTCATTGTGACACCACTATGAGGACAACATTTACACGCAAGGGAAAATGGCGATTTTCCAGCTAGTCAGTGTCAAACTGGTTTTTAAATTTAGTTGTCTAAATCCAGTGTTCCTCTAGTCTATGGGAATGTGAGAAATGTATCTTTTACTGGTAGCAGTGAATTTCAAAGCTTTTTTTGCAGGGTTCAGGGTTTTTTTACACATAAAAAAACCTATGTCTCCCATTTTAAGAGGAAAATGAATTTTCATTCATGCTTCATGTATAAGAATTTTTTTAAAGTTTTTATTTTTAATGGGGGCATATCAATTACCAGGCATAGAACTATAATCCATGTACTGAACTGATTTCTAGCTTTTCAAAAGAACAAGAAATATAAAATTTTCCCTAGTTTCCTGCTGTATTGCAAGTTCTCTTAAGAGCTGTTCCATAGCAAGGAAGAACAAGGTTAAATTTCTCATTAAACATTAATGCAAGATTTAGCTCCCGAATAAAATAATTCTTGATTCTTTAGCAAATTTGTACAGTGCCCCTGAGGTACCACAGCCCATTTAAACTAGAACTAGCAGTAATAGCTTTATATGCATATCTGCATATCTATATTAATACATTAAGGTCAAATTACAGTATATCAAGTGCTATTAGTAATTAACTGTGGTCCTGATCCAGCTTCTCTGAAGTAAATGCAAATCTTTGCTGATTTAAACAGGAAGTTGAGTGAAATAGCAAGTTTAGGATAGATGTGCACCAAATACGCAAAAATAAAAATCATTGTGCTTGAACGGATATAGGGATAGATGGTCACTGTAGTTACTCACTTTGCAGATACTGTATGGGTTTTCCTAAAATGTATTATTGTTCAAATACAAAAGGCTCTACTTTTTTATTTTCAAATTAAGAATCAGAACTATCAAACCAGAACTATCAAAGATACTATAAGTCCCTAGTTTAGTTCATACCTGTTTACTCAGCCTTAGGTGCACAATACAGCATAAAACCACTCTTCATATATGCATCCTTATTTAAACTGCCTTGTTTCTCTGGGGACTGTCCAATTTATGTGACCCATATGGCACATCGCAAAGCTTCAATGTTCACATTGAATTTAAAAGATAAAGATGGGAATGGAGAGAAGTGGAAGAATAATGTATGTATGCATCTGTTTCCTGTCTACAGACAGAACTGGTGACATTTATGTATACTTTTTTCAATCAGGGTGACCTTAAGGGGCCTGAAGTTGTGTTGTGCCCCTCTATATTAGCCTACAGGAAACAAACATAATTTTGGTTTTATAAATACCCACAAGTATATATATACCATGAACCTACTCCACTAGGTGAGAATAAAGAGAAAACACTGTTAGTGAGAGGCTGAAGAAATAAAAGCCTATATTTAACAGGCACAGAAAACACCTTGTTATGCACATAAAAATAAATAAATTACAACATATTTATATATGAAAAATATTGTTGCCCATCTTCCCAGCTATCTGGTTTTCCCTTTTATTCTTCAAACCCTGTGGAACTGATACAGTATCTCTTCAGACAGGAGTGAAAGAGAGACATGCACTGTAATTCTTACAAGACAGTATATGACCTTACTGTTTAACATATATAACTTCAAGACAATGATTTCTCCCCTATTATAATTTAAACAGGTCACAGTAAATTCCATCAATACCTTTGCATAAATATCATCCATTTCCATTTTAGCAGTCATATGTTCTAACATCTAGTAAAGTGTCTCATATTGCATTACATTCACTCAGCCTGCGGGTGTACTAAATGCAGTAGGTGTGTTGAAAATATACTAATCACTGTCTCACTAAATCACAAATGATAGCAGACAAGTGTGAATGCAGCCACGTGCTAGTTTTGTTCTATATCAGCAGTTCTTACCTTTCTTTTGACACTGAAGATGCTGGTGAGCCAAAACAATGCCTGAATCCGTCCTCCAGGCACTTTGCAAAGTTAGTGTTCTGGTCCACTCAAATATTGTTTCACTACTGCACTTGCTACCCGTTCTCTTTTTACATCTCTGGGAACACAATACCATTGCAGCACAAAAAGTGTGGAATCATGTCAGGCAGCCTTACAGGCATCCCAGAAAAAGAACAGTTAGCACATTTAGCTTGTTTTTCCAAGTTCAAAATCAACAGCATCTCAGGTCTTCAATGGCTTGGAATGAATTCAACCTCCATAACATTTAAAAGACTGTGCATTGTGTTTTCATTACTAACCACACTGAGCAACTGTGCATTTCAATACTTACATGTTTACAGAACTGCAAAGATTCAGGTTCTTAATATAGAAAGTATTCAAGCTCAGTTACTAATTTTAGTGTGTTTAGCTATAACACAGTTCATTTTAGGGTCATTCTGAGAGGTTTGATGAAGATGGAGAATATCAGCTTTCTAACCCCAAAACTTTTTCCAGAAGCATTTAATGTTGTGGGTTTTTGACTTAGATTTTGGTTTTGGTTTTGGTTTTTTTGTGGTACAAGTCAGTTTAAAAGAAAATTTAAAAAAGGAACAGACAAAAAGAAAAAAAAAACAAAAAAAAACACCAAAAAAAAAAAAAGGTAACAGATGCAAGGTACTAGTACTGTTAATTACGGTGCAGTTGCCAAACAGCAGCTCACTACTAAGAAGTTACACATCACTGCTTAGAGGACCAGACTTAGGCATGTTTTATCTCAAACATTCTGAGCATTTCTATAGGAATGGATCCTACAGAGGTGGGGCAGGGCTGTTCTGAGCCAACTTCCTGCTCCACTTTGACATGCATGCTCAGCTTCCCCTTACTCCTGGAGAAAGGTTGGCTCTGCATGCACAAACAAAACAGTATGAAAAATCTACTTTACATAAGAGGAACACACCAGGTTAACTATAAAAAGGAGTGGATTGGGCCCCCTTGCTTTTTTCTTTTTTTCTGGCTCTCTTTCTTTTCTTTTTCTCCTCCCTTTATCTTTCGTTTTGTTTGTCTCACAACCTCAGCTCTGGACCATCCATGCAGCAGCACCAGGAATCTAAGGACTGGTGATATTCTTTGTTTTCTTCCCTTATTTTGCCTGGAAAAAACAGAGATATCATGTTCTACCCCATACTCTGTTTTGAAGCATTTGTGGCTTGTGAGCACCTTTGGTTGTGTATTGCGAGAATTAAGAAGTTATTATTGTATACATTTAAGGGCTTGTCAGCCAACACCTTGTGAGTCTAAAGCAGTGGGCTGGCTGTCGGGGTTTTGAAGACTGTACAATAAAAGCCTGATGCGTGTCTGGTGCCTTTGTTCAGCCTGAGGAGGATTCATAGCAAACATCACATCCTCTACCAGTGAGTTGTGACAAATACTAATAAATCAGATAGACTTCCTTATTTCCTTAAAGGGAACCAAATTTACATCTCAGACTAGCCCGCTCTAACCAATTTATTACAAGTAATTTCAGGGCCATCAGATTAAAAGATTCATATAAAAATTCTTCTTGCTTGGCATTATATCTTTGTATACCATAAGGGAAGAGTATAGAGGTATTTGTGTGTCTGCAGATGCAAAAACATAAATACATGCTACAAGAAATACCATACCATTTTGTAGCTCAGATTGTGAGCAATCTGAGCTATAGAGAGAGAGATGATTCGATTCTATAGACCAGTGGCAGCGAGGTGCAGGTTTGATTCCAACCCCTTTTCTTGGTCCTAAGGGACCAAGACAGAACAAGGAGTTACAACATCTCAGTTAGAGGTGGTAAGCTGGGTGTGGGTTTAAAGTCCATCAGGGAGAAAAAATAACCTAGTTTTCACCACTTACTGGGATTTTAAATAGTAAAATTAAACAAAAAAGCAACAAAAGGAAAAAAAACCCCAACCGACCAACCAACCAAAAACACAAATCAAAACCCCTTCCTTCCCAGTCTCACAGGCAGTATCCAAACATAACTCTTCATCCTGTTTTCTTTCAACAAAACTCCTAAATTAGGAAAGGAAAAAATTAATTCAGCTTGCTTCAATGCAGCAAACATGACAAACAAGAGTAACTGGCTTGCACTGAGTTGAAACTTATTTATTTCTTAAAATAGACCTAGTTATTACTCATATTGAGCAAAGAAGTATTATTAAGCTCATGTTAATACAGAAGGCTAAAATTAATTAATTATATGTTATGGAACAAATCTTTCTTTTTATCAGCTAGAAAACTATCTACAGCCATAATTTTCGTTAGTGCCTTCTCTCTGCAATAATTCCTTGACTAAAACTCATTTTGAACACTGACTTTGTAATTCAAGGGGTTTTTGTCTGGATACAAGTCCACATGGGAGGTCTGTTCTCTGAATGAATGACAGTAGCTCTGAGAATTGCAACCCCAGTGTGATTACTCCAATTTAGAAATGAGAAAATAATTTGTGAGAAAAGGCTGAATAATTTTTCTATATTCACTGTGTTTAAAAACAACCCAAACAAAACAAAACCAAAATTCAAAACCAAACAAAACAGCAAATCCAAAATAAGTTAATGTGCATGGCACATTCTAATTTTAGAACATGTATCTGGAACATACACTGTTTCTTATTCTGTTTCTTTAGTTTTTCCTGCTGTCTACAGCTTCAGAATACCTTGGGAAAAAATTCAGTTGGATGCAAACAGTCAATTATTTATTAAGGTACCTCAGCCCTACACTGTGAATGCTTCAAATCCAAAGCAGTGCAAAAAAAAAACCAACCCAAGACTCTTGGAAAAATTACTATTTTTCTGCCCGTCAACTGTCTGCACAGAGACTATATTTTTTAATATATATTTTTCATCCCTGCATTGCATGTTGCTCTAAAAATACAGTTCAAGTTCACACTGAACTTTGTGAATCACCCACATCTGTATAGCCCATTAAAACTACAGATGAAATGATGCTACAAAACATCCTTTGCTAACAAACTGCTAACATATTGAGTTAATCTAATAAGGAAAAAGCAGGTGAATACTGGTAGATAGGAACTATGAAAGAGAAAAGAATGAATGTAGGTTTGTGGCAGGGGCATACCCATGTCCCACAGCCAGCTTGCGCCACCAGCTACCTGGGAGCTGGGAGTTTCTTTCATGTCCGACAGAGCCAATGCCAGCCAGCTCCAAGATGGGCCTGCCACTGGCCAAGGCTGAGCTCATCAGTGACTGTGGTACTGGGATAATATATCTAAGAAGGGGAAGGAAGTTACTGGGCAGAAGTTGTTGAAGCCGAAGAAGAGAGGAGTGAGAGCATGTGAGAGAACTCTGCAGACACCAGGGTCAGTGGAGAATGAGGGGAGGAGGTGCTCCAGGTGTTGGAGCAGATTCCCCTGAAGCTTGTGGTGAAGACTGTGGTGAGACAGGCTGCCCTCCTTCAGCCCATAGAGGTCCACAGCGGAGCAGAGATCCACTGACAGACCCTTGAGGACCCCACACCGGGGCAGGTCGATGCCCAAAGAAGGCTGTGACCCTGTGGGAAGCCAGTGCTAGAGGAGGCTCCTGGCAGGATCTGTGGACCAATGGGAAGAGGACTCTACACTGAAGGAGCTTTGCTGGCAAGACTTCTCTAAGGCGGACCCATGCAGAAGCAGTCTGTTCCCGAAGGACGGTGCCCTGTGGAAGAGACACATGCTGGAGCAGTTTGGGAACTGCAGCTCATGGGAAGGACCCGTGTTAGAAAAGTGAATGGAAGACTGTCTCCCGTGGGAGGGACCCCATGCTGGAATTGTTGATTGATGAATTGTTGATTTCTCTGTCTTCTCCTTTGCCAGGAAAGAAAAAACCCAAACAGATACACTCTTTTTGATTTTTCTTGTACTGTTTAAACTTTCTCAGAATTGTTCTGAGTGTCAGGTGTTCACGTGATAGTGTTACCTACACATTAACTTTTCAGCTTTGTTAGCTACTAACCAAACTCATATGAAATGCATTTTCTACCTCAGGACATTACTCATGAAAAATGAAAAACATTGGCCTGAGGTAATAATAGCTAAACTTTTCTTCATAATTAGTGTTAAAATTGGCTTATGCTGTGTAATGTAATACAATAGAACATTTTTACCAACAAATTATTTAGTCATACAATCACAGTGGAAAAAAGGAATCTACTTTCAATTTGTAAAATTACCTGTGTAAACAAATTGGACATGTCTCCATATGATTTTTTTAAAAATTTGCTTGCATACTAAATGAAGTGAGGTCTTTAGACAGTCACAGGTAGGCAATCTCCTGAAAACCATTAACACAGGAAGGAACAAACTACTGTAATTAATATAGGGTAGTTAGAATTCTGAGTTAAGCACCTCGTAAATGACTGCAGTAGTGATGGTGATCCCTCCATAGTAGCACCAGCTTTGGCAGTGACATAGATTTAGACTGGCACAAAAAGCAGTAAATTACAATTTTCCTTAAGTAATTTTGGCACTAGTGACTGAAAAAAATAGCCACTGCTGGCCATAGG
The DNA here is from genome assembly GCA_013397775.1 of Eulacestoma nigropectus. NCBI lineage: Eukaryota > Metazoa > Chordata > Aves > Passeriformes > Eulacestoma > Eulacestoma nigropectus. The sequence goes on along the minus strand of VZTE01001414.1, from coordinate 278,072 downwards.
ATAGAGGAGATGAATACAGCCCTATCTGTTTCCATGATGGACAAGTCTTTTTCCTCTGAAGGAAAATGCTGGTTTTAGGTCATTCTGTAATATAAAAAGAAGCCACAGTAATTGAATGTAGTATGCAATTCTTGTAAAATACAGTTTAATTTGAAAATGTATTTTTTTTTTTTTTTTTTTTTGAAAAGAACCAAAACAGGGTGTTATTTTTTTTTTGTTTGCAAATGTGTTGGTTCCTGTAGTTTGGAACAAAATTACCTGATAATGTTTGCTAAAAGGTTTTTAAAACATTCAAAGCAGATATAACTTTGAAAGCAGTTTCACTTAGCTGAGCCTTTTCCATCAGATCAAGACATCAATATTGAAAAATGAGACTGGCACGAGGATGCTTTCATAATCATTATCATATGTATGATATGATGGTCAGTAATGGCCAGTAGTTTCCCTGTGCTAAGTTACAGGACAATGATACCATGATATTTAATATCAGTACTTGTTCAAAAGAATAGGACATCTATTGTACATGCACTAATATTCTGCAAATTAATAGAGAAAAGAGAACATACTGGATAAAAGAACACTTGCATAAAGACTTGAAAACGTATTACCGTTATCAATGTTTTGCGGGGAGATATCAGGCTTGTGCTTTTAAGGAATGGAATCCAAAGCGGAATTTTATTTTGCCCCTCTTAGTGCAGCTTTCACTGCATTTAATTACATTTGTATGTAGTGCTTTATTAATCATGATAATCACAGTCACAGTGTAGCATAAAAACTTACAAGTAAATGTAGTGATTACAGATCTAATGAAGTGCCAGTGGTCAGGTAAAGTGAAAATATTGTAAAATGAACTTTGATAAAGATGAGCAGTGGTGGTGCCAAAAGGCTTCAGTGGTGTGAATGTCCTATGAATGTGTTCCTAGGTATTTGGATGGAAAAGCCTTCCTAGGAAAAACATGTTCTTAAAAGTTAGTTGACCAATGACTGATAATTTGCGCAGAGTAGCAGCTGGAAAGCAGTGCCTTGGAAAGGGACCTGGGGATCCTGGTCAGTGGCAAGTTGAACATGAGTCAGCAGTGCCCTGGTAGCCAGGAGGGCCAACCCTGTCCTGGAGTGCATCAGGCACAGCATCGCCAGCCAGGCAAGGGAGGGGATTGTCCCGCTCTGCTCTGCACTGGGGCAGCCTCACCTCGAGTGCTGGGGGCAGCTTTGGGTGCCACAATGTAAGAAAAGCTTTAAACTATTAGAGAGTGTACCAAGGAGGGCAATGAGGATGGTGAAGGGCCTTGAGGGGAAGCCGCATGAGGAGCAGCTGAGGTCACTTGGTCTGTTCAGCCTGGAGAAGAGGAGACTGAGGGGAGATCTCACTGCAGTCTGCAACTTCCTTGTGAGGAGAAGAGGAGGGGCAGACACTGGTCTCTTGTCCGTGGTGACCGGTGACAGGACCTGGGAGGACGGCCTGAATTTGTGTCAGAGGAGGATGGATATCAGGAAAAGATTCTTCACCCAAACGGTGGTTGGGCACTGGAACAGTCTGCCCAGAGAAGTGGTCACAGCACCAAGCCTGACAGAGTTTAAGAAGAGTTTGGACAATGCTCTTAGGGACATGTTGTGACTCTTGGAGCTGTCCTGTGCAAGGACAAGAGTTGGACTCAATGATCCTTGTGGGCTCCTTCCAACTCAGCATCTTCTGCGAATCTGTAATTGTTGATTCTAGATGTAACAATAATCTGGCACCGAGAACCTGCTGAATCCCTAGAGGGCCACAGCACATCCCGTACCAACAATAGGTTGAGTACCTCAGACCACATTCAGGAGGGTGGTAGCTTCCATATGCATATAAAGACTACAGGATTCTATATATCTTTGATGAAATAAAGGACTGATTAAAGGCCATTATGAACATCTACCTCAGAAGCCACTGGTGGCTACTGGGTCCAGTCTAGCCTACTTGAGTCCAACAGTTTTTTTTCAGAGGATGCAGCTGGGGTTCATCTTGCAACAGTTGCCCCATTAGTTAATGTGTGAGGAAATATTTTACATGACTGCAGTGTGACTAGTTATGTTATTCACGACAGCTAGACTCCACCGATAAAAGCAGCTTTGCGAATAAAAAATATTCATAGAGTTATCAGTTTCAATCTCACCTCCCCCAACTCCTACTCTCTACACCATTAAGAAAATGTAGAAATAACAACAAAAATTATACATATACATACATATATATATGTATATATATATACACACACATACGTATGTATTTATATACCTTCTTATAAGTTCTGCAAAGAACTACTTGTGCCTGTCCTATTCAACAGCTTATTTCAACCACATATACAATTCAGAGGAAACCTCCAGTCTTGATGTCACTGCTCATTTGCGACAGTGTTCCTCCTCTCATAAGAAGACTGTAGACTGCAATGGGGTCTCCCCTCAGTCTCCTCCAGGCTGAACAGACCAAGTGACCTCAGCTGCTCCTCATGCGGCTTCCCCTCAAGGCCCTTCACCATCCTCATTGCCCTCCTTGGTACACTCTCTAATAGTTTAAAGCTTTTCTTACATTGTGGCACCCAAAACCGCCCCCAGCACTCAAGGTGAGGCTGCCCCAGCATAGAGCAAAGCGAGACAATCCCTTCCCTTGCCTGGCTGGCGATGCTGTGCCTGATGCCCCTCAGGACAGGGCTGGCCCTCCTGGCTACCAGGGCACTGCTGACTCATGTTCAACTTGCCATTGACCAGGATCCCCAGGTCCCTTTCTGCACAGTGCTTTGCAGCACCTCATTCCCCAATCTCTATGTACATCCCAATGATTACCCCTTTCCTGGTTCAAAATCCATCACTTTCCCTTGTTGAACTGTGTCAGTGATGGTAAGAAGTGAGAGGTAGAGGACAGGGTGAAAAGGGAGCAGGGAGAAGACAAAATTACTAGCTTTGTTAAATTTTCCAGTTAGCAACAGGCTAAATAAAATTAATAGGAGCAATATGTTCCACAAAATAAGATGAAGGAACATACTCATTCCCTGTTTAAAGGGATAAACTAGAGACTGAATGGGATCAAATCTATTTGTTGTCAAGTTTATTTCTGCCCTTTAATCAGGATTATCTGGTCTTATGTATTTCAGCCATTTACATGACCTTTTCTTTTTTGGGACTTGAGCATCTCACAGCAATAAATCTGTGTAAAAGTGATCTAAAATGTTGCAATACTAATAACTGTATTTCACAATTTGAAAATTATGGGTTGTACAATTTCCTACAGAATCTATGCAAGCAGAACAGAGCATTGACCGCCAAATGCCAGATAACTGCGTGATCAGCAGGTCACCCTTCCTTTGTATATTGTTAGAGACACATCACTAAATGAATAAATATTTAAAGGGTAGCCTAAAGTGTCAATGAACTGTAGTCACTATCTATCTGATCCCATGCTTCTCAGGAACTTGAAAAGGCCTTAATACAGTCACAGCCCTCTGAGAAAACCCAAATCTTGATTCCCTCCATTCCAGCTGGCCCACAGGTTAGACACATGTACTTTTACCAAGCATACACAGTGCAAGCCTTCAAGCATGGAACAATGGTATGCGTATTTCACCCACAACCAATTTAATTGTATTACCTTCATTTAATCATCTGTTGCCTTCTAATTAGAAGTAAAGGAAATTGCATCAAGAATGAAAATATCCACAACATTTCATTAGATATGAAAGAATTGCTAACCTCCATCAAGCATGTCAGAGACACCTTCCATTTATCTTTTATGCAAAATGACTTGCAGGTAATTGCACTCTCTTCAACTAATAAAAAAGTATTTTAACTAGAACTACCAATTGTGACAAGGGTGTCATTCTGAAAAATTATATTTGACAGCAATTCAACATCACTTTGAGAAAGCAAATTTAAAATAATCCAGAGGCACTGGTAGAAAGACAGAGTTAGAAATACCTAATATGAAGCAGCCTAACATTCAGCTATGAAGTATATGCTCAGGAAAGGTAATCATGGAACAGATACATATATATTGTTTAAAGCTAGTGACAATTTCTCATTGACTTCAGTGAAAAAAAAGCCAGATCAAAACCAGCATCTTCAGCAGCAATTTATTTGTATTGCACAAAAACAAGTCTCAAAAACTCAGAAGCTGATATAGAACCAAAAATAAAGGAACATTTCAAGCACTGTTGAGAAAGAGATGGTAAAGTGTTCACATCATGAACCAATAGATTCTGATACACAATCTCACCCTACTTGAGGATACTTCCAGTAGGACCCTGAGATACAAGAGATTACTTGAGAGTCAGTGTTGAAACTTCAGTCTTGGCTTCATTTTTTTAGAAGGTATATAGTATGTCATCACTGCATATCAGTAAATTTCAACACTGGCCAAAAATGTTTAACAAATATTTAACAAATTCATCCTGTAGTTTTTTAAGGTCAATGAAGATATGTCTGGTTTGAAATCCTCTTCAGGTACTGGGAAACAGTGAAAAAGCTAGGGAGATAACTTCCACAGACCTATTCTGGGGTGGTTCTACCCCTGTCATGCTACTACAAATTCTCAATTTATTAACCCATACTCTCAAGTCTTTTCTGGCCCATGTTTTCCTACTGCAGCTTCTCTGTTTTATAATCCTCACTCTTGACTTCATACTGGAGCATGGAAATGATGCATTTTTTTTCCTGGTGTTTCTGAGAAGGAGCTGCCTCACATAGTGGAAATTAAAAAAAGGGTTCATGTGTGTTGGGAGAGACAGAATTGACAAACACTCCTTGTTCTTTAAAAACAGGACCAGAGCTGGATTTCACAGAAACTAAATTACAGCTTTTATTAGACTTTTAATAAACCGCTAGGTTAGGATTACTCTTGCAAGAAGACTAAATTTTAAAATACCTATTAGCCCAATTAAGTTAGAGTGAAAGACAGCTGAGGTTGATAGAAATACTCTTACTGATTCCAGTGGCCTTTGGCTCAGATCCATAGCATTTTTCTACTTTCTGAACTATATACAATTGGTTGGTTAAAATAAGTAACTAAATAAATCTTAGTGAAAAGAGGCATATTTTTCCTCTTTCTATGAAAAGTCCCTTTCTCAATTTTGATTTCACTTTTAACATATAAAAAGCCTGATTCATGTAAAAAACAATCGATTGTCCTACTGACAACTTAGAAGAAGCCACAAAGCAGAACTACTTACGATGAAATTGTGTGGTTTCAGACTAACAATTCATGTACAAAGGTACACTGCAAAGCAAATTAAATGGTGAAGCAAAATATAGTAAAATACTAGGAACATATTTTTTTGATTCAACTGAATAACTACTGAATACCTTTAAAATATTTTCCCTGTTTCACCTGAAGATTCCCTGATTGGTTTAAAGTCAAGATATTTTGACTCTATGACCAACTACCTCAGAGTGCAGTGGAAGCAACAATGCTTCTGTTTCACTCTTCTCAACTGATCCTTCAACTGAATTCTATTCCACTTATTTCAAATCCAATACTGACATTTTACAGGTAAACTTCAAATCAGAATTTTCTACTTTTTGAATCCCATGCATGCAATTGTTTGGTGTTCTTATCACACGTGGCTCTTTCTACGCTGGTCAGACTAGATAGGTTTCAGGGATTTTTTCGTTGGTTTGTTGGTTGGTTGGTTTGCAACGATTTGTTGACTCTAATCTGTGGCAAGGCAACTACAATTTTGCAGTCCTTAAAATAGTGCAATAATCATAGTTTTTTTTGAAAAATCTCCTTCTCACATGTTTCTAAGATGTAAGTCTATCCCCCAGTTTCTCTTGTAATTTTTGAGAGTGAAAAGAGACAATACCTTGTTAACATTTTTCTGCAAATAGGAAAAAAATGACAGAAGTTGACACCTGTCTAAGCATTTAGGAGATTTTCTAGATAAATGTGACCTTTCATTCTTGTTGTATGCATTTTTCTCTTTATTCCACTCTAGAATCAATAATTTTTTGTTGCATTTTATCTGTCCTTAAAGTATATGATGTCTTTCAGGGCAAAGAAATGAAAGTATAACAAAGACTACTGTGCATTTCAGTGTGCCTTCATTTTTTACTGCACAGAAATTTCTCAGTAGGCATATTCCTGTCTTATTAGATGAAACACTAGATTCATTTAACAGCAGCTACTAGTACTGCTTAATTTTATGAGGAAAACATTGCCCTTGAGGAAAAAAAGCTGTGAGGTTTTTAGAAACAGCCATATACATATATTGAATATCCATAATAAATCTGGGTTTCAGGAGAGCTAAATATAGAGCCCTTCAAGGCTCTTCTTGAAAGAATCTCAAGGGAACATTCACTGCAGGGAAGAGGGATCCAAGAAAGTTGGTTGATATTTAGGGATCACTTCCTCCAGACTCAAGAATGATGCATCTCAATGAGCTCAGTACAAGAGAGACATGGAGCTCCTGTAATGGGTCCGGTGGAGGGTGACAAAGATGTTTAAGGGACTGGAACATCTCTTGTACAAGGAAAGGCTGAGGGATCTGGGCCTGTTCAGCCTTGAGATGAGACAACAGAGAGAGAAGCTTGTTGATGACTACAAGAATCTGAAGGGAGATGTCAAGAGGATGAAGTCAGGCTTTTCTTGGTGGAGCCAAGCAATAGCAAGAGAAGCAACAGGCAGATACTGCCCCATAGGAGATTCCAAAGGAATAAGAGAAAGAACTTCTTTACTGTGCAGGCATCTGTGCACTGGAGCAGATTGCCCAGAGAGGTTATGAACTCTCCCTCCCTGGAGATATTCAAGAACCATCTGGACACAAACCTGTACCATGTGCTCTGGGATGACCCTGCTTGAGCAGGGAGGTTGGACCAGATGACATACTGGGGTCTGTTCCAACCTTACCCAGTCCCATCAATAATTTTTTCCAGAAGTGAGTTTTCGCATATACATGGAAAAGTACTTCTTTGACATAGTTTGCATTCCAGATCTAGCTGTACATTATGATTATTCATTTATAAAATACAAAAATCAAAACTAAACTAAATTATCCCACAACAAAAAAATTTGCTCATTTTTCCCCAAGAAACAAACAAAAACCCAAAAACATTATACAAATTCCAGACTTTTTGGAAGTTTGGATTTTTTGCCCAGCTCAGTATTAACACTGGGTATAAAATATGGCAAAACACCATGATATTTACTTTTGGAGTTGATGGGAATGGCCACAATTTATCTTCAACAAGAAAATCAATGTTAACTTTTTCATAGTAAAAGGAAATCAGATAGAAAAAAACATAGAGGAGAAGAGAATTCTCCCTTCAGGCAGTTCAGAGTAGAACCATCTACCAGTCTGTTACTGTGACAGAAGAAATACAATTCACTTTTCAGGCTCTGCTCGGATTTTATGTCAATTACTAAATTCACACCTGGTATACACTTGAATAGAAAGCAAAAAGAATAACGCCTTGCCTTTAGTTTTATTTTTTTTACTCTCCTGTCCATAAAACTGGACCAGTTAACTATTCTGTGGTATTACCTGAGGGAGAATAAACTAACATAAATTTCCAACAAAAATCTTCTTTATTTCTGTTCCAAATCTCAAGTGCTCTTAGGTTTCAAATGTGCTATCAGACTGAAGGTTGAATGAATGCCTATCCCTTCCTTGCATTCTCCTCCATTGCATAGTAATGATATCAAACTTCTATTTACTACAATCTACCAGCACTGGCTTTTACAGATTTCTTTCCTAAGAAGGGTTCTTTTCTGTTATCATGAAAAATTTTGTAGACTTACCCTGTTCAAGTCAAACCATTTCATCAAGGTTCAATATCAATAACGCTGTACATGGTTTTGTCTTGTGATACTGAATTCACTATAGAGAGATGTGCAGCTTTTTGTAGTTTTCACCCTTGTAACTAGTGAAACATTTTTAGGAAGTATTTGCTAACCTTAAGGATCAATGATGCTTAAAGGAGCACAGATTAAAATGGGCTACATTGTAACACTTTGCAAATCATCATAACGTCATTTCTGTTCTTCCTAAATACTCACATGAAAAGTCCAAACACTTCTAGAAATATAAGCTCCATTATTTCTACCTTACCTTTTGCAGACCTGTTTTTGAATTATAAGAATCAAGCTTTTTTCTATATAGTGATGTTACTGACTTTAAAAGTTGGTGTTTGGGAAAAAAGGCCCTCTATTATATTTTCCTCCTCTTTCAACAAGTGAAAAACTAAAAAGCCAAAACAAAAAAAAAAAAAAAAAAAAGGAAACAAAACAAAAAACTTGTAACTTTGAGAATTCCCATTACATGTTGTTCTTAAGTCAGTATCACTTATAAGGTACCTGGACATTGTCAGTATAATATTAATACAGTGAAAGTTTAACTTTGGAATCCTGCTGAATTCATCTCTTTGTAATAGACTTCTTGAACTGAGTCAGCAGAAATCGGTTAATTGTAATAATTAAGAAGCTGTGACCCTTCAGCTCACAGCATAGACTTAGTTGGGTCTCCAGAGAAGGTAAGGAATGAGGAAAAAAAAAAAAGCAGATGACTATCACTCTGACCTCACATTCTGAGAATTATGCTTGTTCAGAAATTATCATTTTTTACTGAAGAGCCACTATAAGGCAACAGTGAATTGTAAGAACTAATACTTTTACCTGTCAACAAGCATAAGTATCTTTTGAAGTTTTGATATGAAATCAGCATTCACTATCTCAAATCTGCTTCACTATTAATTTAAATTCTCCTCCTAATTTTTAAAAAGGACCTAAAATAGATAATTTGGTATAACACCCAAGAAACCACCACTGGGTTCTCTTATAGCAAGAGTATCATATATTTAATCTGTTTTAATTATCTTTATTTAGACAGTGTGGTGGAGAAGAAAGCTCATTTTGTTATTTATTGCATTAATTGTGCCTTCATGCTCCCTCAGGACAACAGCTTCTAGGTTAGTGGGGAAGCCACAGTCACCCTGAGCATCTTTTCGAGCAGCGCAGTGACTGTGGCTGGAAGACCATTGCACATCAAGGAGTGGTGGTCAAGATAACATTTGAGTCATCCCTGGCTCATGCTGTGCTACATGCACAGCCTGGCATTGAGGCCGTATTCCAGGGTCACAATATAAACTTCAGCTTTCATGATAACAGAGGAACCTGTTTACAGCTCCCTGTTAGTACCAGTGATTCAATTTCCTGATGGGAAGCCCATTCAAGGCAGCACAAACTAAGGTTACCAGCATCTGAAGGGACATAAGATTATTGACGCTATTCTGTCTTTATAGTTTTTATCTCTAATAAATGGCATTTTAAGCAATGCTTTACAGAGTCTGAAAGCCTTTCTCACTTGGAGGATCCCTGGAGATTATCTAGTCCAACCCCCTTTTCAGGGCAAGGTCACTATTAGCAGGTTACACGGAAAATTGTCCAAGTAGGTTTTGAATGCCTCCAGAGAGGGAGATCACACCAAATGTCTGTATGCCCTAGTATCAGACATGGTATGAAGGAGGGAAAAGAAGGGCTAACAGTCTTTTTTATTCCTTTTCCTTCATTTCATATAAGAAAACCCTAGGTATAACAGTTTCATCTATGGGCCAGTTTGTTTCTATTTTTGGAGGCATCTGGAAAAAAAAAGGCACATGGGAGATGTAGTAATATTCAAGTCAGAACCATAGAAGAACAACTCATACTAACAGTATAATGAGGCCTAAAAAAAAAAGCAAAAAGGAAGATGTCACATGTTACCATGAGATTAATGATCACTAAGGATGGGACAGTGAAGACAAATATGACAGGAGTTTGTTTCACTCTTTAATAGTAACAGCAACAGGGGGGAAAAAAGCAGCAACAAACCCCTACCCGCTGAACTTTGAAATAAAAGATTGATCTTGCCAGCAAAATTCCCATTACTGTTTATCTCACACAAAGTCCCTTTTCCCTCCTATGAACACAATATCCGATTTCTCATTACCATTTTTCAAGCAGAGAGCTTAATCTAAGTGCCTTTCCCAGGGGCTGGGATGAACACTCTTCCTTTCTCTGCCATGTAGTCCGACATCAGGCTGTTGCAGTCAGCCCCTGAGAGCAGACCTCGTTGCCCCCAGGCTTTCACCATGTAACCTGGCTGCTCAGAATTGATTTTTAGTGGCTAATACTAATGATCTCTGATGCAGTTATTCATAAGCCTCAAATACTACAGTTCATAGACTGAATGAAAAATTAGGATTAAAGTGCAAAACCCCGAAAACTCAACACGAACGTCTGCTAAGCAAGTGTTATCAACAAGACTCCAATGTGTGTTTTCAACGTTAGTGTTCCAAGGGATTTACTAGCTATTATCTTGCCACAAAGTATCATAAATTATAAACGTCTTTTTTTCCTGGCATTTCATAAAGCTGACAAAGTTTTGTCATCAGTTTTGGAAAACTACATACATATCTTTTCTCCTTTACAAAACCCAGCAAACATTTGCAAACAAGGTAATTGCAAGTACAAAACCCTCAAGTAAATTATTCTTTTTATTCAAGAATTGAAATACTTGAATATAAATTAATTCTTCCAAATATAATTAAATTCAAGACGAATGTAAATACTTGCACCAAAGCCTATTTAGCAGGACACATATTTTGACCTCACAAGCACATTGATATTCATAGACCCACTGAATATTAGAATGGCCTAAGTTAATAAAATACTTCTGTCAGGTTCCTACATACCTTATCCACTCACCAGTTCAGATCTTGGGTCTTTGAAGATGCCACTCTGCTCTCTTCCTCACTAGCTAGTCTGGCTTGAAATTTTTTAGCAGGTCCTATCTCTGCTAGATACAGAACGGAGAACAAGGTCATATAGAAAATAGATAGGAAGAAATTAGTGAAAGGGAGGACAGACTGCAGGAGTCAGGCACAGGACTTGGCCCCACAAGCAGACGATCAGTAGCCTGTATGCAGCTGGCACTTTTTCTCTCATCTCCTCCCCTTTGCTTGCTACTCTCTGGTCCAACTCGGTCCCTACCTTTCCCTACATTTGGCCCTTCTCCTAAAGATCCCATAATAGTTCTCCACATGCACACAGTGCCCTCAGAATATCCCTAGAAGTTTTATAAAATCCCACAAACATCCTCAAAATTCCGATAAAAACTCTTTCTTAGGAGGCCAAATAATTATCTGGTGTCCCTAGTTTCTTTTCAACTACAAAGTTCTGGTTGAACTTCTTCAAAGCTCAACTCAAAGTGGTTCCTTCAGTTGTCCCTTGATCAGTGACCAGAGATAGGATCTTTGTTACTTTCTCTGTTATCCCCTCTCATTTCTGGTTTACCCAAGTATCTCATTTATTACTTATCCTGTCTCTTGTCTTTGCATCTTATACTGATTAACTATCAACTATGTATTCTGACAAACCCCATACCTTTATGTTATCTTCAACAGACTGTCAGCTTCATGTAGTCAGACTTGCATTATAAATACCACAATAAGATTATGCATTAAAAAGTTTTTCTGACAAAAAAAAAAAAGGTAATGATATATGAATCAGTGAAGTGCAAATCTGTAGGAATCAACTAAGTTTCACTTATGTGAGTATAACATAATACTTCTGCTTCACACTAAACACGCAAATGAAGGGTACAGTCTACTGCTTTGTCAAATCTTGCTTTGCTGACATGAAAAATTATTGTCAGTGCCAGGACAGGTGTAATTAAAGATGAAAAAAAATCTGACTGTTATTTCTATTGTGCAGCGGTGTGAGAAGGCAGAATGTTATCTTGCTCTTAGTCTAGATTCTCAAGTAAATTAAATACACATTTTTTTAAAGTTACTAAATAGTTTTTGATTCTTCGGTCAACTCTAAGGGTGGGCAGATAATTCAAATCCCAGAATTTGTTTGAAAAAACGCTTAGTAGTTACATATTGAAAAGAAATACAAATTATTGTCCTTACTGAGGAAAGATAGGAAAACCACAACAGTTTTATACTCTTAGTATCTGGCTAATAAGCTAGGATCTGGCAAACAGTCAGCCTATCATAAAAGTACATGCTTAGCTCCCCAAAAGTCTCAGTCTTGTATCTTTTCCCTTGTGAGAACATCAAAAGACACATGGGGGATTTTGGAGTTGATACAGCACAGGATAGAGGTGAAATGAAGCCAATATGTACCAAAAGAAGTTCCGCTGGTTTTGCAGATCACAGAATTCATCTTCAGTTAATAGTCACACTGAGAAAAAAAACAAGCAACCAAAAAAAAGCCCCAAAACTGCCAAATCCAACCAAAAACCCCCAACAAACCAACTCACAAAGCAAAATAAACACAACCTCCCCACCCCTCCCCCAAAAATACTTCTTCCTTTGCACATTTATCTCAAGGGTTTGTTTCTTTTAGCTTGGGAGGTGGCAGGGGATTTGTTAGGAAATGGTTAAATCACTCAGTGTAAGTTATTGAATAGCTTATCAACCACAAATTAATAAAATAAAACATAAGATCCATTTCCATCAATTTCATTATCATTCAGCCTCCAACATTCTGAGACAAATCCAACCATGTAACCCATCTGTGCCCATCTACAAAGGTATTGTTTCTGTTGTAGCATTACTGCCTCGCATTCAACTACAGAAAGGGTAGAGGATAATAAAATAACAGTGACTTCTCACCATTACAAATACAGTTGTTTCTTCTATGTTTGTACTGAGATATGAAACAGGTGACACAAAAATTCACTTATTGTGTAGCTGGCACAATAAAGAATGCACTGTCTGGAATGTCTAAGCACAAACGGAATCAAACCTTAATTTTCTTTTTATCAACTGGGAAAAGAAAAAAGGGCCTGCTATCATGAAGCATAAAATTCATTGTCTGATATGATCTAAGTTTTAAAAAACCCAACAACACATTTCACAGTACAGCACTTGGTTTATTCAGGAAAATCAGGATTAGAAAATGTAATATTTGTTTGAGTGCATGCCCTGTATCTTCTGCTTACAATGATGAAATGAGATCTAGATCTTTTCAGCAAATTTCCTTTTCCTGTTTAAACTGCCAATCTATAATGAAATGCAGAAGGCTTGAGCACAAAGTAAAGTTTGTTGTAAAGAAACAAATCAGTATAATTTCTCTAAGTACACCAAGTTGAGAGATGCTACGGTAAAACATGTCCCCACATTGAGTTTTTCAGGAAAACAAAGACGTTTAAATAATACAATTTGTTGCAGTTCTGCAGTCACATGTCCTGAAGCTACATGAGACCAAGTTGTGCTTTTAGAAAGTGCCGGCTTAAGCGGTGTTTGAGGGTGTTTTCAGGATCATATTTTGCAAGATCTTGAGGTACCTAATAAGGCATCCTCTTCTAGCTAGTGAGAATATTTTGGTAATGCTTCTGTATTTTAGGACTAGGACTTTGAAGCATTTTGTTGTGTTTTATGAACTATACACATACTGAAATACAATTCAGTACAGAAATAAAAATAAATTAAGAGTTTTTCATCAGACATTTATTAGGTGATGGATTTTAAGTGATTGCAGCTGTTGTGGCACTTGAGTCCAAAAGACCTACATGAACTCCAAATCACCTCACGTTACTTTGTTCTATGTGGATTTATAGCACACAATTGTAGTAATGCAATTTGTAGTTTTGTGACAATTCTCTCACCATGCTAACCCCTCTTTCAAGAGGCCTGAGACATGATCCACACTATGTCCTACATATTATATTTCCCTAGCTGGCCTTTTCTAGACAAGCCCTTACGAATAGTGCCTGCTCACCTGAAGGAGCAGTCACATGAGGACACACCGCAAGCCAGTGGTATCTGCTCTATTTGTTGACACAAACTTAACCACACTATGCTCTTCTGTAATTAATCACAGATGCTGTCTGTGCAGAAAGCTGAAATGAAAGTGCACAATGGAAGAAAAACAATGTTGCTTAGCAATTTGCAGCATTAAAGAGAAAAGTTAACCAGACAATATAGAAAAGTTTCAAAGCCTCAGTAAAATAGTAAAGCTCATAATGGAAGGCACAAATTATCCTCACATTTATACTTTTCATCATATCAAATGGCCAGCTTCTGAAAATATCAACATTTAAACAGCGAAACATACAATAAGAGAAATGGTAATGTGTCCTGTAACTGCCACATCTATAAGGTGGAGGAAGTCTCATCAGATCTTGCAAGTAAACATTCTTCATTTACTTTCAAATTCATAGGAGTTCCATTTGCACAGTGCTTTTTGGCCCAATCTCAGTGCCTTGGAGACTCTTTGTGATCCTAAATTGTTTCACGGACATTCAACAAAAGAGTCGGGCCTGCTGCCACCATAATAATTCATGTGTTAGTAGAGCAACTTAGTTCTGCTCTTCATCTTTCCGAGGGGTACCTCCCAGGAGTAAAAGAAAGTGTCACCTTCTCTTTGCTGTAATTTTTCTAGGTGAAACAGACTTATATGAGGTTGGACTGATCTTGCCAGTTACCTGTATGCAGGCTTAGGACTGCCTGTTGTGCTGTATTATTTTTGATGGGTGTTGTAGCACAGAGAGACAACAAAACAATTACAAGGCAGTACCAAAGAAATACAGTATAGTTCACTGAAAGGGACAGAAGCAGCACAACTGAAATTAAAATTGTAAAGCAATTGCAAGCCTGAACACCCTGTCTTGGGCACACCACTCCCAGAGCAGACTGAGAAGACCTCCTTGAAAACACAGCATCTTGGCAGGGACATAGAGGAAATCAGATCCTGTAACAGCAAGGACAGATAAGCAGCTCAGGCCCAGCAGTATGTTGGTGCTGCAGGCAGCAAGGGAGGATATCTGTACATGAGGAAGAGAATAGCTGCACAGTGTCCTGAAACAGAGCATTTTGGCAAATGTCAAGGTGAAGTTTCAGCAAGGTAGCACACGACTGGGCTCAGCAAGGAGGAAAAGATTTGTGGCATGTGGAAGACCACAAGCAAGGCACTGTGTCAAGTGGTGGTAGGTTATGCTCAAGTGAGTACAGTAAGCAGTAGACCATGCTCTGTAAAGAAGACTCAGTTCTGATGTCCCTACTGTATTTATAAGAGAACCTTGCTTAATTTCCAGACACAGTTTACTGTTTTACATACTTTGACAAAAAGAATATAAATGACATATATTACACAGGTTAAATAAGAGGAGAAGAGAGGAAGAATTTTTTTCTAATTTTCTCTTTCTCCAGCCAGCTATTACAAATATGTAAGGTACCTTCTTCTGTCTAATTATTTCATATTTTCATAATTAAAATATATGAGATAAAATAACCATATGTGCAAATGTGCAGATAAAAATGTTCCAGCTGATCAAATTGAACAGTAAGAATGGTGTTTGGAGATCTGAGCTGGCTCGGAATAAACTCTAAATATTTAGAAAATAAAATTTAAAAAAAGAGTAGGCTATTGAGAGCCTACTGTATCTAAAGCATCTTGCTATACTCCCAGTGTCAATGTCTTCATTGAATGTTCTGTGTTTTCTGACCCTCCCCATCTTTAACTGGTGTTACAGAAAGTAAATTACATTCTTTATACTATATTTCACTCTCTATTTTGCAGTCATTGTCTCCAGTGGTTTTGAAGTTCTTTTGCGTAATATGTACTATAATACATATCCAAACCACTTAAAACTCACAAATACGGCCATCTGCAGTCTCGGTTTTTCAAAGCACTACAAATATTTTTAAACATATGTGCCAGCATTTCTGTATTTATAAAACTGATAAATACACTACATTCAAAATAAAATTTTAAAAAACCCAACAAAAACCAAAAAGGCAAACGCATATATGCTTTCAAGTCCTATAAATGATCTGTAGGATGTATTCAAGTAGCTTCTGCTTTTAATTCCTCTTTGTATCAGCTATTAAACAAAAGCTAAAAAGTTATTTACCAGTTACTAATTAAAATACAAGTGCACATTTAAAAATTTATTGTTAATGGATTGTAAATGCATTATATATCTAAAAGCTCAGATATTTAAACTGCATTTAAATATGAACTTTAATAAAAATAAAACAGATTTTGTCACTCACAGAAATATGAGAACATTGCAGTAAGTTGGTAGAACCCATTGAATTTGCCTCATTGTACAGCTATCAAACGTATAAGAACTTCTTCAGCCAAAGGAAGTCTATATGTTTTATACAGAAACAAAATTCTGTGAGGAGCACACATGACCTCTTGCTGAGGAATATCTTCAGTGCAGGTAGCACGGGGTGCAGCCGCAGTGGGAGCTGCAGGATGAGCTCTGTGTGGGAGCCCTGGGCAAGAGGCTGTGAGGAGCCAACCCTTTGCATAACAAAGGGCTCGAGGGCCTATGGCAGATACTCAGAGACAGCAGGACCCGAAGACCCAAAGACTTTCCCACCCTTGGACTGTGAGGATATAAAAGCACAGGGGTTCCTTTGTTCTGGGTCCTTCCTCAGAGGCACCAGATCAAGCTGTGATTTTGCTATTTAGTTATTCAGTTATTGGACCAAGATTAAATCATCTGAAGGATCTGTATGTCTGAGACTCTGCTATTGGAAACCTGGTGTTGAGCCATTAAGGAGACCTGGTGTGACTGAGTGTGGAGTGTGTAGCTGGGAAGGGGCCTCAGGCCCAGCTCAGGTGGTGTGAGTGTGTCTGCCAGAGTGGCTCCTGGATGGTCAGACAGGGAAATTTCCTTAACACTTTAGTATATACGAGAGCCAGCATGGTATGGTCACAATTTTTTTTTTAACCCAGGAAAAGCTACCTCCTTGGTGTCACACTCAATTTTTTAAGCGGTCACCAATAAAGGCTCGAGGATATTCCATAATTTTTGTGTAACAGTAAGGGTGTAAACTTTGCTTGAGGTTTTCAGAAAAAAAGAAAAAAAATTCCTCCACACATAAAAACAAGCAAACAAGCAAAAACTCAACAAAAAATCTCAAATAGTGTACTGATTATTATTTAATCAAAATAGAAAGAGCAGTGTTTTACTTAATATAAAAGCATTTATTTCAAGGCCAGTAAACTTCAACTAGCAATTCTGTGTCAAGTGTGGATACCTTTCTGGCTACACAGAGACAATTATGTCAAAGACAGAGCAGGGACCATTCTGCTATAATCACTTTAGTACCCCACAGCAGCGTGATTTTTGCAGAGTGCCTGGACTGAATACCAAGTGAGCCCTGATGCTCTAGATACCATCAGTGTGGAACCAGAAATGGATTAGAATAACAAAGTAAAACCTTCTGGCATTCAGTACCAAATTTATTTTGCCCATGTGGCCACATATGGCTCCATCACCAAATAAAAAAGAGAAGTCAATTCAATAATAATGTTAAAATTACTGTCATGCTTGCTACTGAATAGGTAGGAATAATGTACGCATTTTCAACTTCTGGTGTTTACTGACCAAATTACTCCTCTTTGTATTCTAGGACCAGTGAAACAATGGGCATAAATATGTGACAAACATTGCTAGACATAACACCAATTCTGAGCAGCACATGCATTATATTGCCTACAATCTGTAGGTGTGGTACAAGCACATTAAAGAGAGTGATACACTTGTTTTGTGCCCAATACACTGAAATATGTCCTTTACAATAGCTTGCAAGAGCTAAATCTGAGAGTTGCAATATTGTACTGCCAGACTTCACTTTGGGTGAACTTCCTGCTTGGGTGAAACCACTATAAATAATTTCAGTAGATTTTTAAACTCCTACCCAACCCTTGTTAAAGATAGGGGAACAAAAGCATTATCATGAGGTCAAGGGGAAATATTTTAGATTGCCATTTAATAATATAATACACATGAAAAATTTGGAGTAAATGCATTGTTTTGGAAGAATAAGGAGATATATTTCAAATAGCCTGTGGATATGAGTATGATTTTTGGTTGACAGTGGTATAATAAAATGTTAGGAACAAATTATTTTATTCAAAATTACTCTAAAGTCATTACAGTGGCACAAGTGCATGAGATGCTGAAATGGTAATGCCAACAATGATTTAAAGCCTTCCAGTGGTGAGCTGAGGTTGCTCTAGAACTAAACACTATGATAGTGTGTATCCTCTGAACTTTAAAGATGAAGCAACTTTGAAATATATCAACAAGATAAGATAAGTTTAAAATATAATGTCACGGAATTTTTTGCCAATTGGACCATGTTTGACCAAATTCCTCTATTTTGCAAGGCAGGATTTTTCCAATACAATTACTGAGATATGGCCGCTATTCATGCTGATAAACACATTATGAAAGATGAGTCCTTCAGAAATGATTGCTAATTTTAGGAAGAGTTCTCCAAATCTCAAGGCTAAAATATAAAATATTGTGAAATGCCTCTTTTCCTGTTTCACAGATATTTTAAAAAGTGTTCACTAAAAACTGGAGAAGACAGAAGTGAGGTGGAGGGGCGCATTAACAGATTGGTGAGGTAAAGCCCTGTTAGACTTCCCACTGCCTTTAAGGAACTGAATAGTCCCCACCCGGTCCAAAATAGTCCTTTTGAAACTTTTCACCTGAGATAACATCTTGCTCCATCAGAACTAGAGGCTTCCTCCAACTACTCCTGTGACACACCCAGCAATTGATGAAGTGCTTACAAAAGGCTAAATCATTTTCAAGGAAGATTATGGCCGATAACAAGTCCAACTTTTCCATCTGATTTGAGCCCTACACCAAATGATGTGGTTTAAATAATCATAATCAACTGAATTAAAAAGGAAATGAGACTTGCAAAGGTGTTTCAGATTCTTAAATTAACAAAAGGAATAATCTCAAAAGCCCAACTCTGCTCTTTGTTGACTTTGTAGTATATTATTTAAATACCTGAAATATAATTGAAGTACTACTTGACGTGTTTCAATTCTGAAGTAAACAATTGGTTTGATACAAATAATCTTTTATTATTTATCCCAGATGACAATAAAAATGTGGAAAAGTTACATTGTATTTTGACTTCTCTTTTGACTAAACATGCACATGCTTTCATGTTGGATAATTCCTCTCAAGTCATATCTTTCCAGCTGAGAAACAGCATAAAAGGCTGCACAGTGAAAGGCATTTTCTAAATTTACAAATATCCAAATATACAGAGAAAAATGAAGTAGATGGAATGGGAACAGGTTTCAAGACCGAGTAGTTTTTCAACATACTTTTATAACGAAGAGCAAGGAAAGTTAAGAAAACTGTGGAGTGATTATAAAGTAAAGAGCCCATCTGCCTGACAAAAACCTGGGATAATGCATAGTTCAATGCAAAAAGAGTACTACTTGATAAAACGGTGTCATGAAGAGCAAAGAGCACTCTCTGAAGAAAAGTGGCAAAGCCAGGCTCAACATAAAAGTTAACATTACTTTTGTTTCACCACTGAAATTATGTTTCCTCCTGTTTTCAGACATATTTATCTTGGAGAAGACCAGGAAAATTAAAAAGATCCTCAAAGAAAGATAAATATTGACAATGTAGCCATAAGTATTGTTGATTATTGATATCTGCTGTAAGTACAGCCTTTCTTTGAGATATATTCTTGCTTAGTTTCAAAAAATATATCTAGTTAAATTCACACAGCAATAATTTAGATTATTGATTAATATTATTATATTAACAATATTATTGATTAATATTATTAATAGATTAATTATTTCAGATTGTATTATCCTGGTAAGTTTTGCTGTACAATTATGTATCATCATTCCCTGGAAATCATTTCATTCAACTAAGCATAAATGTTCATAAGATTTTCATCCAAACTAACAACCAAGCTAGTTTTAGTCAAAATTGCAGAAGTTCTACTTCTTCCTGTTCTCTGTCTTGTTTGCAAACTAGTATGAAAGATAGACTAATATTCCCTAAAAAAGCTTGCTTCATTTATTGAGCCTTTTTATTATATTTTCTTCAATATGAGAGACAACCTGAATGAAGCACAATGTAGCAGAGAAGACACCAAGTAAAAAAGCTGCTTTAGATGCCCTCGAGGACATACGTGTCCTGTAGACTCTGCAATGAGCCCTGGCTTTCCATGATGCCCTCCAGTTTTCATGCTTAATTTTTTTCCAAAGAGAGATGGTAGGGAACGGAGGCAGGAGGTGAATGATTTTCAGCTCTTTTCCCAACACACTGGGACAAAGTCAAACTCAGCAACTGAAGAGTACTCCTCAGACTGAGAGTCTAGATATAGAGACACAGTCTGGGACTACAACATTAAAAGTTGCTTATGACTTCTAGAAAACCATCATGTGGCCTTCTTCTAAAAACTGCTTTGAAAAATAAGTGTCATTTTTCATGTGGTAACTGTAAGGTTAGTGAGCTATTTGTTATATATTTAGAGGAAAGAAGTGTAATCACCAAACAGCATACCTAAACCTTTCAGAATTTTTTTGTTATTGTGTTGATGGTAATTTACTAAGGGCTTGGGTGAAGGAAATACACTCCTAATAATTTTAATGAGATCTCCAAATGGTATAAATATCATATGTATACACAGTACACTTTCTCTAAGTAATTATCTTTCATTCAGTATCAGACAATGGGCCAAGAAGGAATGTACGTAGACAGTGCCTAAGCACAACTGTGTATTCTGCTTGCAAGGAGTATAACAATCTTTCATTTGCAAGTGACATGGCTACTCCTTGTCTAACCATGTAATAGGAATTCGTTCCATGTAGTTTACTCTATTTCAGATGAGTGGTTAAACAGCAGAAATCACGATTTTTTTAATATTTATGTTGGAAAATTTGGGTCTTGTTGGTGGTCTGAAATTTCTTTGCTATCTCAAAGTTCTTCAAATACAATCTTTTTGAAGGATGAGCCACAGATATTCTAAGCAGCAGCTGTGGTATTTAGCTGTATTTGGTTTACTGAGCCACATGACACTGGTTCTCTTTCCTAATTCATCAAGGCACTTACAGTTTTCACTTCAGGAACTCATTTGCTTAAAGTAGCCACGTTTTAATTGCTAAATATCCAGCTTTCCATGTAATTTAAAATACATAAATGTACATTTTTTTATACATATTATACTGACATGAATAAAAGGAAGATCTCAAAAAGGTGGCCCTGTTACTGAAGGAGGGTAACCACATGGAAAAGGATGAGGTACTCACTGCTTTCTTTGCCTCAGTTTTCAATTCCACATTTTCCTTGGGTCCCTCAGTTTACTACACCAGGACACTGAGCTCCAAGTGTAAAAAAAAAGTTGAGCAGGCAAGCTAACCTATTGATGTTCCTTCCCACCTAGATTATTCTGTGATTGGAAACTTCTGTCTTTATAATACACAGGGTTCTAAATTATACACCTGAACTGTGAAACAAAATCCATAACAGCGGTAGTAACCATATGCACATCTCCTGTTATGAATGACCATGGTATAAAGTGTAGTATTTATCAGGAATTAGGAGAGTATCCTTAGTGAAAGAGCTGAGCTTTCATTAATGTCGGTCTGACATTTGCAAAATTGATTTGTTTTGACATTTAGAGCACTTCTGTTGTAGTGTGGGCTCATGTCTGACATTAAGCAAACTAAATTATGGTGGTTTTGCTTAAAAGCTTCCCATAAAACACTGTTATTTTACAATGCAGATGTCATCTGTTCTAGCAGAAGCAGTCATGTTTTACAAAAACATAGCAGGTATACTGACTTACGTGGAAACAAAATCCTTAAATGAAGAATATTCAAAGCATTAAATGTTGGCCACTGAAAATAAATGAATGTTCACACAATTTGTAGGTTTAGTCATAAAACTTGGAATCTAATTAAAAGTTTGAGGTAATATATCAGAAACCTTATCTGCATTTTTATCATAAGAGAAAAAGAAGTTTTCATTTTAAGAAGAAATAGGAATAACCTGAGAGGGCATGGAATAGACTTGTTCAGATATTGGAACTCTTATTTTAGCAATAATGCAGTAATGCTTTTACTCATATTGGTTTGTATTTGAAATGCATAAACAGATCAAGATAAAAAGAGATGGCTGATTTCCTTCTGAGTGAATCACATCTAAATGCTCATCGATTATCAAATTTAATTCATTTTTTTCTGATGCATTATATTAATTCAAATACTATTTGGATTCAGTTTTCTTCTTCATAACCACGGTGTATAACAAATGACTGGGATCTTCTCGGATTTATGTCTGAAAGGTATACAACACAGGATCTAAAATGGTAATCCACAGTGTTATATGCTTTTTTTAAACAGATTAAAACTCCATAAACTAAGTTCAAGTAAACTTCATCGTTAATCATACATGCATAGAATATTCCAACAAAGAAGAACTATTCCAGCATGCCTTCTTCTTTACCCATTTTTATCCTCCCCTGGTAAAGGTGGAGGATGATGTCACAGAAGCACAACTGCTGCCAATAGTAACCACTTGGGGAACCCCCACCCCTACTAAGCACGGCATGTTTCTGTTTATTGGGTACCTCTCTTCAGGTCACGCTCTCTATCCACATGAAGCGACATACTCCATCCTACCTTTCTGTCAGCTCACGAGTGACAACAAATCCAGATGGAGCCTTTCACCTCATTTGCTTTCTGTATTCTATTCCATATTATGGTACTTGGCTTGTTTATCAGTTACCTGGGATTTCCAGCTGGTGTCCTAGGACTCTGCCAGACAGATCCAAAATTGCCTAATTTCCAAGATCAATTTAAATCAAACCAATATGGCCAATACAGATAGTGCAAATGTAGATGTTAAATGTCTTCCCTTGTTCCTTTCCTAAAGTTTTGGCTCCACAATGTCAACACCACAGAACTCCATGAAGAATTGTGCTAAGCTGGAAATGCATTTTGGTCTATTTCTTTCTTTGCCAAGCTAAACATAGCAAGTGCCTGTGTGCACGGTATTCTTTCATGTGATGATCTTTTCCATGTCTTATAACTTACCTCTGTTACAAAGTGCACTCAATATCTCAAAATGGGTTTTGACATTAACATGGTATTCAAGGTGAAGTCCTGCCATCAGCTCCATGACATTTACTTTCACAGCTGCTTTCCAAAATGTTGTCTTTACTCTAGTATTTCTTGTCTGCTCCTTTCACTGAACTGTCTGCTTTGACATACAGCTCTTTTGCATAATTATTACAATTAAATTTAAGTAACAACATAAATATAAATATAATTAACTGAAATTATTTTTTCTGGAGCAAACTGCACACTACTTGTCAATCCTATACACAACCAGCAGCCTGTTCTCTTTCCTGGATCATCTTTTCCCCTAATCTGTTCCAAACTTAATGAAATCAATGCAATTTTTTGAGAGCTATGACTTCTTCCCTCTTAGCCCATCCTCTTTTTGTTTGCAATCTCATAAAGGGACAAGCAATATTAAGTTTGTGAGAATACAAATGTCATGTATTTTATTCTGATGGACATTTCTGGAACCTACATTATCTATCTTGGTAAATGAAACAGAAACCTCCTAAAAGTATTTCCTCATCTATCAGACTTGCCATAGTTTCATGTCAGCTCATTTGCAAGAATGTACACATATTTTAAAAGTGTGTGTACAA
Source organism: Eulacestoma nigropectus (assembly GCA_013397775.1). Lineage (NCBI taxonomy): Eukaryota > Metazoa > Chordata > Aves > Passeriformes > Eulacestoma > Eulacestoma nigropectus. The sequence continues at coordinate 254,609 of VZTE01001414.1, read as the reverse complement.
AAATATAAAATTTAAAAAAAAGGAAAGATCTGTCCAATTAAAAAGTGAATTTAAGCCCACAATTAAATTATTTTTTCCCGTTAACTTTACTTAAATAAAACCATGATTTGAGCTTTAAAATACACATTAAACAAATTATATTTTAAGCAATGTTAAACTTGAAAATCAAACAAGCTCGATCAGATTATTCTTAGATGACTGAGTATTGGTTTTAATACCTGGTAGACCATTAAGTTTTTTTATTAATATTATCATCATTATTTATTTTAAAGATGGAATGAAACAGCTCAAGGGCTGAAATACAAGAATTTGCATTTTAATGCATTTCTGCAGATTGATATGTCAAGCCAAGGACATGGTACGTTTACTCAGGCAGAGTGAACCAACATTTATTTATGAAATTTCAGTGTTAGAGGGAAAGGATTTCTATCAAAGCTGTTTTATATACTCTTAGTGGATATTTTTCACTACTAGTGACATGAAAATAACTGAAGTTCAGGGACAGTTGAAAACTCGAAGCAATTTTATTAAATACCATTAGACAACTATTAAATTTACAATTAACTGTGTCACCAGTAGTTTAATAAAAAACTGTGTGTTTTTTTTTTGTTTGTTTTTAACCTGCAGTTTTCATCGCACGCTAATGAAGATATAAGAAATCAGTAGTCTCAGCATCATTTCCAACAGTCCTAAATCACTGTCCTTGAGAAGGCAATTATTGTAGTAATTAATATGTGCCTCTACTGATCTGAGAGAGGAATACCAGTTATATTTTCTAATCATGCTAAGAAATCCATAAACATTTAAAATGTTCCAGATTATGCACTATTGGTTTCCTTGCCATTAGTCACTTCCAGTGACTAATGAACATCAAAAGCAAAGCAATAATTTGAAAGTCCACAGGTAATTACTGGAAAGTAAACTGGAATATTAGTCTATGACTTTTACACTTTTACACCACTCATGATTGCCATTGTTATTCAATACCTGTAGTTGCTTTTTCACAGAATCAATAAGAATATGCAGTCTATCAAAATGGGAAAACTTTGGTACTCTGATACCACATGAAATATATATCAGTAATCTAGACATTATATATAATTTTGTCTAGTTAAGTAGCACATTTACATGTTGTTTAATAAATGCACAATATCTTCAGGTTACTGAACCTAATATGCTGGACTGTAGTTTTAATTTCAGTGTCTATTGTCAACAGATGAATTTGCACTTTGTTCTTAAAATCTTTGTTAAGAATGAAATGTTAATGCTTCGACATCTTAAAAAAAGAACAGTCTTTTGAGTATTTGTTGTTCCCTAAACTCAAACTGTTCTCAAATCTAGTGGTGCAAATACATCTGAAGTGAACTTCATATCAGCAGATTTTATAGCAAACGGCTTACCATAAATGAACATCTGTGGTACTTCCAGGAAATAAAACAACAAAGCTGAGTTTAGCCTTTGCTTATATTTGCCGTCACACTGATACTGCCTCACAAAGCAATTCTCACCAACACCAGATGCCTGCTTCAAGTGTGCGTATAAGTGTATACACTTTCTACATCAAAACCCCATTGGTTTAAGCTCATGTACACCGTATCTGTAAGGACTAAGTGTCAGAAAGAGGTAGTGGCATTAGAGTGTGTACCAAACCACAGATCAACACCATAAGCTAGTGTATGTTTCTGCATTCACCATGGTTATTGCATTAACTGCAGAAGGCTTTGCCAAGTTGCTTGAGAGCAGCTGATCTCCGTAAGTACGAAGAACCACAAAGCAACAGAAACAGGCTGAGGAACTTCAGTAACACTGTCACAGCAAGCAGATGCCCATCACCTGGCTCCTTCAGAGGTACCAGGGAAGGATCAATTGGCCAATTGTCCTGCAGCAGCACCACTCACAATGGAAGAGGTTCTTCTCAGACCAAGTACTGTTCCTGCCTACCAGTTTTCAAATAAAGGCCAGCTTTGCTAGAAATTTTCCTTTTTTTTCTTTTTTCCCTTCCTTTTCTTTCCCCCCCCCAGAGTTTAAAATACCAGTATTACTTAATTCAAGAAAAACTGCAAATCAACTGACAGGATGGGTAGTCATGATAAAATTCTGCTTGAAAATGTGTTTCTGTTGAAAAGCAGAAGTTTGACAAAATAAATTTACCAAATTCAGAAAGTAGGGAAATTTCAACTAGCTTTGACACAAACAAAAATTTGTTATTATTCCACATCATATGATCATCATATTAATGCATTATATTTTCATTTCTTCATTTTCCCATTACCCTTGCCGAAAGGTATACTTGGCTGTAATGGAATAACTTCCAAACTTCTAGAGATGCTACTCTTTCAGATAAAACACAGCTGTAACCAGATACCATACTAAATATTATCTTAGAGGGGTTACCACAAGTTAGTAATCTCCGAATGCACACAGCAGAAGCACACATGGATCAACACAGGGTCCACACATTTATCCTGCTTGAGTTTGTGGAGTCCTTTTCAATTTGTTTAGAAAAGGGAAGGTAAATTGAAGTATCTCCAAGTGAAGAATCTGATAAGAAAACAAGCGCGCCAAATCACTACCAATGCTACTAGTCACAATATTGTCTCTGGAAAATGCTAATAGGTCTCCCAGCTCTACAGATCCACTGGCAGGATTCAGACTAAGGTACTTCTCATCAAAACATAGCTTATTCATAAAATGCCAGCTTGGTATCTAAAAGATCATACAGTCAATCGAGCCAATTTAATATCATAAAGATGTTCCAAAAATATTATGTAAACTATTCCAGACAAACACTAATAGAGTGGAGGAAAATAAAGACAGGCAAGCTCACATTCTCACCATATGAGCAGGTCATCCACTAAATATATGTATAGATAAAGCAAGAATTTTCAGTGTTATAAAAGCTGAATGCAAATGATGATAGAATTCAGAAGGATTAGTACTCTCTCTTTACACAGTTTCAAAAATATCAATTTTTCTTAATGCTTCTTCTGAATGCATAAGTAACATCTTCAGCACCATGGGAGAAGTTAACTACAAAAAAGGCAAGAAGATAAGAAGAGACATGATGAATCAGTAACCAGATGTACTTCATGATGATCTATCTTGCTCTGTAATATAAAACCTAGAGTCACGGACTACGCAAAATCCAAAAGAAAAAATAAAGATTTAAAATATCTAATTAAAACCAATTTTGGAACAAATTATATTCTGTTCCATTGTGATTATTTCTTACTTGAAACAAAGGCAAAGTGTTTTATTTACAACAAATTTTTAATAAAACAACAAGTCTTGATTCTCATGTACTTTCCTTTGACAGCCATGTGAACTACTAAAACTGTCACTTAAATGCTTGCAAGACAAGCTGCCGATTCTGATTACTAGGCTTTACACAAACACCAGGCATGTATAAATGAAGCTGCATGGAATAAAAAAAAAGTAAACAGAAAAAGGTCTTCTGGGTTGTCCAAATGAAAAACAGTGGCAGCAGCTATTTCCAAGAAGACAGTACAAAATATAACAAGTCCTTCAATAAAAGGAATAAAGAAGCCATAGTAGGCACCTTTCTGACAGCTAAAGGGTTTAGGCTCATTATCAGCTTTGCAGGATGTGCAATCTTAACAGAGTTCAGGTATGGCTTCTCACAACCAACAACTTCTTTCACTGACGGGCTTCAACAACTTAAAAAACAAGCAAACAAATAAAACCTGGAAACCCAAACAAAAACAAGTAAACAAAGAAACAAAAACAAACTCACAAAACCCCCATCACTCCGCATGTTACACTACTATTACATTTCTAGGAACAAGACAAAATTATTCTTTTGCATTTTGACTCCATCAGGTCATTTCTGCTTCCTTCTTGGCACAAGAATGGCAATCAAAACAAAACAATTCTCTCAACTCCATATGACCAAAGTTCTCCTACTCTGATGTTGAACTTCAGCGTCAGCAAAATCAAGACAATGAAGTTCAAATCCCATATTCATTTCATGCTTGTTTTCTTGACTGAAAATGTCTGCTAAGATGACAACTAATGAGTATCTCATCCTGAATTTTATCATGAAGACACCTTTGTTCTAGAGAGGATCTTAAGATAACAGAGAGGTTATTTTTTACTTGATGGACATGCATGGAGAGGAAAGTAATTCTTTTTCCCTAAGAAAGAGATAAGAATAAATCATTATTACTGTAGGTAAAACTATTATAGTGAATTATAAAATTTTGATACTTTGAACAATTCAGCATAAGAACTGACAGTTAAATGCTTTACTGAAAAGGAGGATATACCGATATGTACATAATGTACTGGGGGACAATCTTGACCTATATTTAAAATGTGCACATTCAGTTTCTAGGAATTTGGAAAACGAAGTGAAGTAAAAGGTTTTCACATTTCTATGTACATGCAGAATCAAGACCTTTGGAATAAACTGATCTGACTTAAGCCTATGGAGTTTTTCATCCTACTCTGAAATAATTAATACAAATGCATTTAATTTAATATACGATATTAGAAGAGCACTAAAAATATATGTTAGTCTGTCAGAAAAACCATGACCAAAATATGTAAACAAGCAATTGATTCTAATGGGTTACTATGCACTGATAATTGAAATAAAATGAAAGAGAGATGTGGAAAAAATAATACATACACAAAGAATCAGGACCGGTTCAAAGCACATGGAAACAGAGAAATTACTACTATGGGAATTCTTGTTTGCCGCATAAGAAATCCACTCTAAGTGAGGGGTTTTTTTCTGGTACATTTCCTGAATAAATCAACCTTCTAAAAATCAGCTTTGGACTACTTCCACACTCTCACTTATTTGCTGACTTTTCACACTCAGTACTTCAATAAGACCTAATGCCTATTTACATTACAGGAATTAAAAAAGATGGACAGATATTTAAAAAGTCACTCAAGAAAAAATAGTATAGTCTTTAATGAAAAGTAAGGTTGCTCTAGAGTCAATGTAAAATGACTGACACTAGGGGCAAGATTCAGAGCCCACTGATGTCAAAGCAAAGGTCAGTCTTTTAAATCTTGTTTTTATATCTTTAAGCCTCAAAATACAGATGTCTCATAGCATCTGACTGGATACATAAGATTTTAATCCACTTAGCAAAATTAAAGAGAAATATTTTGATGAGGATAATTAAACAGCAAAAAGAAATAACTTTGCTAAGATTTTTATGTACATAAATTTAAAAACAATATTTATATAAACAGCTGAAGCACGGATTTCTAGAGACAGGGGAATGGTTCAAAGAACCAAAGAAGATCTAGACTAGAAGTCTGAGTGACCACTGAGTAATACAACAACCAAGAGGAGACTCTGAGTCCAGCATCCCTTTTAGACCCTTCAGGGAGGGCTACAGAGCTGTCTTCTCAGATTCTTAGGAAGATTTGTTTGTTTTTCTCTGCTTACATTCCAAGATAGCAGAAGGACACCAGCCAGCCCTCCTCTAAAAAATGTGTACTCAAAGCTACTGAGACATCAAGACACAGAAAATATAGTTTCTCTTTCAAGCGCAGTGGCATAGCTCCAGTAATCTTTCAGATCAGATAAATCTAAGCACACATGATAGCTGCTTTCATTAAGCCAATGGGCACAAATTCTAAGTATATATGAACAGACTGTGATGTAGCTGATATCATTATGTATCCCTTTCCTAAGCCAGTAAAAATTCTGTATTGCTAAATGTATGACAGACTGGGATTTTGAAAACTCATTTGATTATAGAGTGAAAATTCCTCATCACCAAAGGGAAGCATGACCTACAGAAAAGGAAACTTCATTCTCTCCTAATAGCTAAACACAAATCTGCTGAACTTTTCATCATGTAAGGAAGGCTTATGATGCTTCTGAAGCTCATTAAATTGAAACTCCTACACAGAGCAACCTCTGGGTATGTTGGCTAAACTGTACAGGTTTTACTGTGTTTATTCCTGAAGTGTCAAAAGTTGCTTACATAACACTCCTACTACTTAAAAAAACCCCACAAAACAAACGATCAAAAATCACAACCCCAAAAAAGCAAACAAAAAATAAAAGCCAAACCACAAATAAAACAGAAATCCACTGTAGCCTCAGCAGAACAGCTAGTTTTCTTTGCCTTCCCTGTATGCATCATGCATCTTCACAGAATAATGGATGCACTTGGAGCTGCTGGTGTTAGGACACATTGTTAACCATTGCCAATTATCTTCATTTCCACTAGAGGGAAAGGGAAGTTGAAAGCAGCTGATACTGCAAAAGACTGAAACTTTAAATTAGGCATAAATTGCAATGCAGTAGACAGAAATTGCTGCCCTAACAGTCTTAATAAATACTGGCATGTGTTGAAGTGCTTGCTACCCACTGCCTTCCACAATGCAAGCAGCCTGGCACTCCCTGGTTGTCATGGAAACCACAGGATGCTCCCATTTTAAATTCTGCTGCAGTGCTGAGGCATCATTTCCACTGCACAACGACACATGTTTATTATCGAAGAATTCTGCTACCACATCATCACATTACAAGGTCACAAAAATAAGGAAATTTACAGCACATAAAATTTCTGTTCAATTTTCAAGTGTCTGCCTTACAGATACTAATGTTAGACACAAAGTCCTATGAACAGAAAAAGTGCCACCAACATTCTAGATGAAAAAAAAAACCACATATCATTCCTTCTTTGCTTTTCTGTGGGGAAAGAAAAGCTATTTTCAGTTGTTTAATACATAAGATTTTATGAACTTAAATGTTCTATACTGTTCTATACAGTGTCATTCTTACACACTTGGAAGAAAACCAACAAGTTAATTCACAAAATACTTTGCAGAAAGTTACTAAAAGTGGTATTGCAAAAAAAGAACATATCCTTGCTCTATGAGACCTATAAAGCCCAGATCCGCAATAGCCAGCTTGTCACATATTCTGTGGTCATGAACTGCTGCACCTGTGACTGTTTTAACAGAAAGGTTGAGCTCCAAGCATAATATCATCCTGCATGGCAAAACAGAGATCTGTGGTCAGTGTACACCTTCTTACCATCACGTGTACATCATCATGCCAGTGTACACCATTCATCACCCATCTCAGAATTAATATGATCTTCTATAGCAAATTCAGGCCACATCCAATTGCATTAATGATTCAGCATGAAAAAAAGCATACTTTTTTCTGGAAGTATTTCTAAAGTGTCATGCATTGTTATTTCTAGTCCTTCACAGCTATAAAACTCACTTCTGCTACTGAAGGCTAAAATCTCCCTTGCTCTTTTAGACAAAAAATTTAAATATGTGTAAGGATGTGATTATAGCTGTATCAGGGCTTTAATTACTTGAACGAGTAGACTACAATACATAGCATGAACACAACCTTGGATAACAAAAGCACTGCAGATTTTCTTAGTCCTCCTCAACAGTTTTATTTTTTCAACACTTCAACATACAGATTAGATGCCTAAAATTCTTATTTACTAACTGTTTCCAATCTACCCCTCCACTCCTAGTGGGACTTTAATTCCCCAAAACAGTATAATTGAGCTCAAAACATCAAATATTACTAATTTTTACAAATTTGACATGTTTTATCATCCCTGAAACTTCCAGGATACCTCAGGTGCTCTCTTGAGTTCCTGTGATGTCCCATGTTAGAAGCCACTTTACATTATAACTCTTTGATGATGTTCCTCAGAGATTAGGAAAAAATCCCCAGACACTGTCTACTTAAACCACCTGACTGAAAAATCTAATACCAATTTTTTATACCAAAAAAGCAGCATGATTAAAAAAAAATCAAGAAAAAAGTTGGCTAATTTTGATTACCTCCTTGTTGCATGAAAAGAGTTAAATTCCTCAGAACAGCAATCAAAAAACAAACAAACAAACAAACAAAAATTAGAAAAAAAAAGTGGGGATGCTACTTTCACATTGCTAGCAAAGCACAAAGCAAACGGATGTCAGTCCTAAAAGTCTTATCTTCAGAAGGTTGTTGCCTCCAGAAACAGAGTTAAATCCTCCTTTCTAAAAAGGCATTTTTAAATTCATTCAGAAGCTGTTATATAGAGGTTCATGTGCTTACTCAAATGGTAAAAAATTCTGGATTCAGAACCATTCGTCAAAGAGATTTTAACAAAGTAGATATTCTACCCTCACATCTAAGGGAAGAGTTTTAACTCGGACATGATATTTGCTGTGGTGAGAGTTCTTTTTACTCTGTGATTCATTTATATGTGAAAGAGGTAGAACTTTTTGAGCAGCAATCACTAAACAGAGATCTCCCAGTATTGTTATTGTTCATTTGGACAGGATTATCTGAAAATTATAGCATAATCCAAAGACAACCATCTTTATACAACCAGGGATTCAATTCAAGTTTTTAAAAAAAAGTTCAGTCCTACCTATGCCAGTTCTGAAAAGGTAAAAATGCACAAGCAAAGAAATAAAATATCCCATCTCCTGTGGAGGTGGCTGATAGGACAAAACACTCTATAATGAGTTCAAATATTGGATTTACTGCTAATCCCTGCAATGTACAAGGACTGCCCTAGCTCAACCAAATGCAATTTGAAAAGTCATTGAAGCTGCTTGCCCATCAGAGAACGACTCACCAAATGCCAAGGCTCTGAAAACCAATCTGCAATCAGCAAAAGATTAAGTACAAAGATTCACCTGTTACACGTACATGGGAGACAGAAGGGTCTCCCAGGATAACACCTCAATTTCTCCTCACTATCCTCTTCCCAATACACTTCCTCACACCAATCCACTCTGGCCATTTGTCAGGTAAATGTTAAGAAAAAGCTGGTTTTCAGAGTAGAAAAGCCTCACTTGATTCTCCAGTGTGGAAGATTGAAAATTATGGTTCAAAATTGTCCAATCACTGTGAGACTGAATACTTAATATTAAAAAAATAAGGATAATTTATATTAAAAAATAACTTAAATAAACATGGAACAGAGATTAACCTCCTAATGTTCTACAATGAATCCGTTTTTTTAATGAATTATTATATCCTTAGTCTACTACATAATTTTTTGTTATTAAAAACGTGCTAGAACCTGAAAATACGTTCCAACAATAGCTGTGTTCTGACACCCAAGACAAAGTATTTTCCTTGTCATTTTCTAAAGCAAACAACAGTAAGAGTGATTCTGTAGTCACTGTTCATGGGATAATTTCTATAAAAGAACTACTAAAAGATTATGTTCTTCTATGACTGTAAATGTATTTGGTTATGTATCATCTTAATTATTCTAAAAATGCTGCATAGGAATGTGGTGTTCACAGCTTTAAATGGGAAAAGACACTCAAAACTTATTATGCATTCAGTATTGGCTATTAACTAAAACAAGAAGGTGTCCCTGCTAATCTCAAACTCCCGAATGATCTTTGACATGTTATGTAAAATACTCACTGGTACTAAACCAACATCTCAATTTATGGCCGAATTGATCACTGTTTTTATTGTGAGATTTGAAGTGTAAATAATTCACTTAAATGCTAACTACAGGTTTCATTTTTCTCCATGTTTTTGTCTGTAAAAATAAAATACAAAAAATTTGAAAACAGAATGCATTTCAGAGTTCCTTCTGAAGGCCTTTATCTTCAATTATTAAATAGTAATGCAAAGGTCAAAAAAAAAAAAAGAACATACCTATGCAAGTGAAAAGGTCCTACTCAACTACTCCTCTAATGTATATATGGTTCCAAGAGTTAGAAACCAGTTATCTAATTAGGTAATCACCAATGTAGCAGTTTACCTTAATGTGTCTTAAGTTAAAGATGCTCTTTTTCAGCCTCTTAAATTTACATACCATCAAGAACTTCCACATATAAAGCACAACATACCCGCAGAGACTCTGCAAGTAGCTGCCCACTAGCAAGACATCAATAAGGACAATTTTGCATGCATTTCAGACTACTTGAGAAACAGCACAATGATTTCAAAAGTTTAGGAATGCCAGAATATATATCTCTAGTATTTTTAGCTGAGACAATAGGCATTGTCAAGAATTTTTAGGTTTTATTCCTTTCTTTCAAAAATACTCATCCTCACACTAGGGTTTCTATAGCACCATTATTATCGCATAATACACAGCAAGTATACTCTGATCCTTTAAATCATTCCTCCATATATTTTTCTGTAAAACAGTGTGAAAGAAGCAGACAAGCTGTAGGTCTTCAGTTTATCCTCAGCTTCTCTTTCAAAGGAAAAGTGTGTTTCTCTAAAGGTGCCAGATGCATGGCACCAATCCTCCTCTGAACGTGGGCCACTGTGGAAGCAGAACAGCCTAAGACAGCTTTCACTTACCCTGACTGTCGGCCCTCAGAACTGTATGAAAATCAACAGGCATGTTCACGGACAGAGAGATAATCTGCAGTAAACTTCAATACCTTTAACTTCTCACTTTTAATTCACCTGGCCATTCAGCAATACCCTGCATGAGCTACCAAAATATAGGGCATAGAGTTGGCCTGGGACTGGTCAGCTTCACAGATCCCTTCTGTCTCTGCAACCTGTGCACAGTCTCCATCTCAATGTAATATTGGCTAGCCGTACATCCCTAATACTTTATCTGCTTTCTTCAACCAAAATGTCCTATCTCTACTGTCAAGAAAGAGGGGAAATCTAAAAAAAACCCCCGCATTTCCTAGAAGATCTTTGACTCCCAGAGGAAACAGAGGGAAATCTAGATGTGAGCTGTGATGAAAATTGTAGCATAGTGTTAAGTTTCATTATGCAGAATCCTGCACAGAATTTACAAGCCTCTATTGAACAAATGCTCTATAGGAGCTGTACACAAATTTCCTCTCACAAAGAAAGAAGTAATCACTCAGTATCTCCTGTTTCCCAGAAAATAATTTCCCAGAAAAAAGGTTTCTTCCCTCAGCTGTGTAGATCTCCTCAAAGCCAACAACACAGGCCAAAGACTATCATAAGATCTCAACTGCACAGTCACCTCCCACCTGAAGAACTAGCTTAATTAATCCAACAGAACAAAAGTAAGAAATCAATTTTCAAATGAGACTTAGAGATTATGTACATGTATTGTACATTAACAAGCATTAGTGTGCCCAAGAAAAATATTTAAATATCTTATGGTGAAAATTACTACATGGAATCAACGGTATATTATAATCCTATGGAAGAAGCTGGTAGTAATTCATTGCCCTATGCAACTTATTAAATCATGTCCCATCAAAACTCCAAAATCTTTTTTTAGATTGCGGCTAGTGGGAATCTGTATGTCACTCAAGCCAAAGTTATACAAAAAGAATCCATTGCTTTATTCTTCTTCCTCCTTCTAAAACAATATTTAACTATAATGATTTATACATTTTACAAAAATTTGCCAAATATGTACTTAACTGTCCTGCATTATTTTCTAAAAATCACTGTGAAGTAAAAGGCTATTTAAAAGATCTTAACAATTTACCTTCCATAAATAAAACAAACACCTTGTACTTCGACAGAACTGCATAGAGAGTTGTATATAATTATTAAACAACAACTGGCAAATTTTTCTATTACATATAAACAATGACTGAAAAATCCCACTAAATAATGACGTAGATCAGTTTAGATGGCATCACAACAAAAGTTGTACTATTGATAGGAAAAATAGTCCCTAGAGTTTATAAATATTTTAAGTATTCCCAATGGCTTTCAAGTAAATAAGAAACCATGCAATAATTAAGCAATAAATAATTAATTAAGTTATAAGAAGGTTAATTTCATAGATTTTGATGTCAGTCAAACAGTAGTTATTCACTAAGATTAAAACAATAATATTAAGATCTGTGCCTTGAAATTATAGCAGTGTGAATTTTTGCAGAATTAAGATTTCCAATACACCAGTACAATAGCTACAATAAAAATATATATATAAAAAGTAGGCTCTGTAATGCTAAATAGCAGACTGCTGATGAAACTACTTTTAGATGCTGCCAACATCAAACTACATTTCTCTTTGAAAATTGCTTCCATGCTGTATCATATGCTTCATAGTAATGGGCTGAGTTTTAGGTGAGAATGCAGAGATGCAGAAATAGCTTGAAGTTCTTTTCCTAACCAAAGAAATTGTGATTACTATTACTGAGGAAGAAAACAAAAGACTGGCAGAATTCAATATTAAAAGGTGTGTTGCACTCTAAAACTGTTGCATAGTGTACAGTCATTCATATATAGCTATTGTTCAGAATATTTTAAAACACACATGCAAAGGGAAAATTTAAAAATTTAATCATTTTTTAAAAATGCTGCTATTGTCTCAGTCATATCGCTTTGCATCTATGCTCAGTAAAAAGAGAGACAATATTTAACTTGCAATTCTGCATGTGATTCATTTTGTCCCAAACTAGCTTATGGGGAAATGATCAATAAATATATTTTGAAAAATAGCAAAACCACCTGAGAGTATGATTGCAAACAACTGGAACGTTTCAGGTATGTATTTATGGCCAATCACACTGGTAAAGACATTAATCTGGTTTCCCAGCGCCTTCTCTGACACTATAAAAGTCACAGTACAGCCATTTCTTCCAGTGACAAAATGTAGGTAATAAAAATTCACCAAAGCACTTAAATTTTAATTTTAGCATGATTAATTTAACATTGGGTTTGTGCTGTAATTTGTTTAAAATTAGACATCTGTATTCCCATATACAGCATTAGATATTGCAGTAAGTTTACTTACTGGAAACTTGATGTCAAAAGTGCATTACAACACTTCAGTGCCTGCTTCCCAGATAGGTAAAGAAACAATGTGAATACTCTAAGTAAAACAAGACACAGGTCAGCAGTGAAATACATGATCTAGCTAGTCAGCAGAATTTTTATATTTTCCAGAAATAATGAAAATTCCATACATTATAGTAAGAGTTTTTAAGTTCTCATACTGACTGTACTGTTCTTCTTGCCAGTCAGAGCAAGATAGATTTCTCATTTTTCTTTCTTTTGCCTTTTTATCTAAATAACAGCTAAGTGCATAACTGTTACGTGGCGTACGATCATTCATAGATAGCTATCTATTGTTCAGAATATTTTAAAATACACATGCAAAGGAAAAATTTAAATATTTAATAATTTTTAAAAAATGCCACTATTGCCTCTGTCATGTTGTTTTTCATCTATGCTCAGTAAAAAGAGGGAGAAGGTTTGACTTGCAATTCTGCATACAATTCATTTCTTCCAAAACTAGCTTATGGGAAAATGATCAATAAATTGCATAAGTGCAATTATGGTGCAATTCTGAGTATGACTAGAATAATATTTTAAATGTACTTAAATAGCTGACATTATATATTAAAGAAACAAACAAAACCACTGACACACTTCATAGCTAAAAAAAATCAGGTTTCAGCAGTTCTGCAAAAATATTACAGAATTCTGATGTAGTTAATTTTTTATAAGGTGGTCAGAAATGTACTTCTGTTCCTGTTATGATTTACTCTGCCCTCCTGCTGTTGTCTCCTCTTATACATTTCTTTCACATCTTTACAACTGTTTCTCCTTTCCTTCCCCCATGGCTTATTTCAAGCTAATAGAGCATCCTACTCCTCCTGTATCACCACCAACAGTTCTTGTAGAGTCTTCACTTAGTACATTATTTAAAAGAGTCTGTAATAGTTTAACAAGAATTTAGATTTTCTTGTTTTAATTATTTAACTGTGATAAATGCAAAAATAATGCAAGACATTATACTTTAAGAATACAAAAAACCTTCTATGCACTACATTTCTTATTTGGAGTTCATTTTAAAGAAAAACTGTCCTTAAGAAGCCCTTTTTACTTCTACTTATAATGACTTAAAAGTCACTAGAGATGTGATGTCCAAACTCAGCAATGAATGAATGATTGACAAACATACAGAAGTTCAAAACTGGGAAGCCGTTTTCATCTGTTTCAGGCAGTAGCAAAAGACATCAGCATGCTGGAAGGTGAACACAGTTGCTAAAGGGGTTTCAGTATCAAAACATCAGATTTCAGTTTTCCTGAAAACTAACTTTTTGTTCGGCTATTAAAAAAAACAACCAAATGAAAAAACAGCAGTTCATTAAAAAATGCAAGGGGAAAAAAAAATATCTGAAAAAGCAAACGTAGGAAAGCCCCTGATGTGCTGGTTTTGGCTGAGGTTAATTTTCTCCACAGTAGCTTGTATGGGGTCCTGTTTTGGTATTGTGCTGAACAAAATGTTGATGGTACAGAGGTGTTTTTGCTATTTCTGAGCAGAGCTTACACAAAGCCAAGGCCCTTTCTGCCCTTCACAGCACCCCACCAGACTGGAGGAGCACAAGAAGTTGGGAGAGGGACACAGCCTGGACAGCTGACCCCAACTGATCCAAGGGATATTCCAGACCACATGGTGTCATGCTGAGTATGTAAAGCTGGAGAAAAGAAGGAGGAATGGGGGACATTTGGAGTGATGGCTTTTGTCTTGCCAAGTGACTGCTACATGTGATGGGGCCCTGCTCCCCTGGAGATGGCTAAACACTGCCTGCCCATGGGAAATGGTAGCCATGGCTTTTGATTTACTTATTAAACTGTCTATAGAAGTGGAAGAACTTGTGGGTTGAGATACTCTTCTGATTCTTTTCTTGATCCTGCTCGTGGGGGAGTGAATGAGCAGCTGCGTGGTACTTGGGTGCTGTCTGGGGTTAAACCATGATACCTGATCAAGTGCCTCATAATCTATTAAAGCTCCCAGCTGACCTCAGTGCAATATTTACCTTGAGTTTAACAGGGCTGCTTTTCCCCTGAAAGTCACGTACAAAATTTAACACATATAAAATTTGAGAACAGGAAATCTAAATCCATTGAATCTTATAAACTATGACCCTACACTTTCATAGCAAATGGTAATTTGTATCTCTGCACAAAAATAGGCCTTTTGTTGCCCAGGAAAGCCTCAACTAGCTTTTAAAAAAAAAAAAAAAAAAAAATACAAATTTGGTGGATTTATCAGACTCTTGTAACAGAAAACAACATAATGATAAATTGCATCATTCTTAATCATAACTTGCTGAAAAGTAACATATTCTTTAGGGAACTATTCACAAACCTACAATACAAAAAAAGGACAGGCTTATTGCAGTAAAACAATGGAACATATCCCAGTGTAGTTCACCATTTATCTTAATAAAGATCCTTCTAAACTGTTCTGGGTTGCAAAAATACCTACACATTCAAAAACAATAATCACTGGACATACATCAAACCCATTATTACGTGTGTGAGAGACTAAAATATTGTAGTTTATGACTTAAAACATTTTTCATGAAGGACTTTCAAAACTGTATTATAAAAGCTGCAGCACCCTGAATGGGGCTCTGAGAGGCCCTGGACCCACTCGCTGATGAAGATAAGATAAAGGGCTGGGGACATTCACAAAGCATAAGCTTAACGCCTCCAGGGTGGGGACCACAGCCCCAGGGCTATCAGCTGCCAGGCTCACACAGACCCTCACAGCAAAGGGTGGGGGAGAGAGGCTTTGGGTGTGTGCTGGAAAAGCCTCTGGTGAGAGGCGCAGTGACCGCCCATCCTCCGCTGTGCAGAGGAGCCCAACTGAGGGGCCCTTCACCCGGGGGGGGGAAGCTTATCCGCAGCAGAGGGGGTGACATGGCGCATCAAAGGCCCCCCCAAAGGGGTCCCCAGACCCTGCACCCGAGCACCAGAGAGGATGCAACAGAGCCTCAGTGTGGCACGGGACAGTGTGTCAAGCCGGGCCCTGCAAGGGAGGCACGTGGGCGTTCCCACCGGCCCAAAGCGTGTATTAATCCACAGGACTCTCTACTCTTCGGCCTGTGGCGGCTTGGCCCTGGCAATGGGGGACCCTCAGCACCAGAAGAGCAGATGGAGGGGAGCAACGAGACGTCATTGTGACCCTTGGATGGGTGATATGCTTCCACCTAACCTCTGTCACTCTCTCCCTGTTCCCCCACCCCCCATGCACACTTCTTTGTCTATTTCCTTCTTTCTTTCTTTTCTCTTTCCTTCTCTTTGCCTCTTTTACTATTAAATAAAATACATCAATTTTTTAGCTCCAACATCTAACCTCGTTTGGTTTTAATCTTGGTTTTGGGAATATTTTGAACACCCTAAGTTCTTTCTTAGTTCTTTATGCACAGAGACTTAGTTTTCTTTCCTCTTCTGGATTTAAAACCGGATCGTAACAACGTGACAGCCATACAGCATCTTCTGTCCGAGGCCCTCATTACTGATGCCCATTTGAAACAGACAATTTTGCTATTCTCATCCCATTACTTGATAGATACAAAATCCAAAATCATCTGAGTGATGGGGGAAAATCCAGAAGCCCTGATCACCAGTTGTGGAAGATAATCAAAAGATATTCTTCTCCCAAATCAGTTATACTCCAAGTAGTTTCTCACATTCTTTATACATCAAGTAACAAAAATTTTTCATTTCAAAAATAAATAATTATAGAAAAAAATAAAGAAACCAGAAGTGGAAAAGAAATTTTTACATTTCTGTGTTTTAATTCATAAATTTTATTTCATATTATGTTATCTTGACAGGCCTAATGTCACACTGCAATGGCAGAAGATCAAGAGTCTAATACATCTTCAGAGTCACTAATTTAAAGCAGCTAAGATGATTTTTTAACATTTCCTTTAAATTTTTCATCTAATTTGTGAAATCTTGTAGAGACAATGCAGGGGATAGAAGGAAGAAAAGGCTGCTCCAGCTTTGGACTGCCAAGCATAGCACATATGATTAACTAGAAATCAGATTTCCATATTCTGATGTTCCAAAAGCCTTTAAAGAGAAAAAAAAAAAAAAAAAAGGCAGGACAAAACCTTATTTATACAAAAAGCAAAAACGCTTTTCTTAAAGAACTGTCTTATGAAAAGTTTTTCACAAAACTTGCTGCAATCATCCTCAAATCATCACTGAAACCCCTAACATGTCAAAATATGCAACCTCACAAAAAGATGTGTGTGTGTCCTTGATGGAGACTGCTTGATATATCCCAGCACATTCTCACACAGTTTAATGTAGGGCACACTTAAGATATACATCATCTACAAATCTAGATAATTTCCACACTAGGGTATTTCTTGAGCAACTTAGATACAATCACTTATTTTTTTCAACTGGGAGGGAAGTTTCATAAACTGGAAAGCTATTGGCTTTTAAGGGATCTTATGTTCCTCATTAATTTCGCGTTTTCAATTTGTTGAACATGCCTTTTAGAAATCTGAGGTTTTGTCTGTAGTTGCCTCTAGCTGCTAAACGTCTTAAAAAGCTGTCTTATTGTTACAATTACTAATTGTATTTGGAACAATTAAGTTGTGTACTTTAGAGATAGTAGATTTATGGTAACAAATGTTATGTAGTACACAGGTTTTACAGTTATATGTTTTTATTGCATAAATATGGTAGAGTAATTGGTCCTTCCATCTAAAATACTACCAGCTTTTTACAGTCTATACTAAGGAAAAGATTGTTCCCTTGAACTCTGGACTATATTATTTGCTGTTAAAACTTCACTTTATAATATAAAGCCACAGTGGTTACCATATAGCTGTACACATAAATATTCAATTATGCCTCTAGAGTTAATAAAATTAAAAGTAAATCCTTTACAGACCTTCTGCCCTTCAGCTAAATCTTCCAGGTTTAGAATATATTTATATACTTCATCTGTTTCTAGTTAGGCAGACTCTTCACTTGAAAACATTTAGGGAAAAAAATCACACAATGATGACTTGATATGTCTAAACCTTTTCCTCTATTCAGAGAATTCATACTTGACAGCATTAGTGAAACCTTTCAACAAAAACAAGCAAACCCTAATCCCTGTGCTGAATCAGTGGCTATTAATGGTTTCCAAATCCATTAGAGGACATTATGATATTTTAATGCTGCAGAGGCTGAAGCAAGTCATTCCTGAATTGTTTTCACTGGGTAATGTTGCACTTGACCTTTTGTGTCCTACCATATAAAACTTTTATTTTTAGCCCTTCAAATTTTACAGAAAATTTTTCTTGTTCACATTATTAGAACTGTGGACTATTAAAATCCTTTTATAGTGAACTCGACATTTTATCCTTTATGTTCATTAAAAATACAGACAATCTTAAAGCACATATCAACATATGCAAGGAGTCATACTTCTCCCATCTATTATAGTGACTTAGGAAGTGCCCCCAAGAAGTAGAGAATTTTTTTTTATTATGCAGAAGCTTGCACTGCACGTCCAATTGTGTAAGTAATTTCTTTTGAATTGGCATTACATTATCAAATCTTAATTTTTCAAGAGTTCCAAAACCATGTGAAGTTATCAGGGTTGGAGTACACAATCTATTCATAAAGCAGGGAAGTTTAGAAAAACATGGGTTCAAATTCCATATGAACTGGAAGAAACAGCTTTTTGTACAACATCTTCACAATTCTAAATGATCACTACATATGGGTTACTGTCATATACAATATCAAGAACTGGTAACAGATTATGTCATTGTTGGATCTGTGCAGAAGATACCCATTGTGATTTGTCTGCATCTCTAAGCCACCATAATTCAGTTAATGGCAACAATTATATATCCAATACCAAACCCTTAACAAAATCCACTTTCTACTATTTGCATAACTGATATTTTCATGATTAAAGGCATTTTAAAATATATTATGCTCTGAAAATGTGATAATCTTCTGAAACAGGTTTTTAAGAAAGAAAAGAGCAACCACTGAACCACTAAAATGAGTTTACATGACTGAGCTTACATGAGTCAAAAGCTTCTGAATATTATTTCAAGTTCCGATACAGAGAGTATTCAAGTATGACAAGAACAAAAGGTTGTCAGTCATATTTAAAAGAAACATATTTCCAGCACACACACAGTTTTATGTATGTGTATAGATTTTCTTCACTCCTTTCTCTTTCAATCTATCCATACATAAATATTTGTGCCTTGACTGACATAGAAAGGACTGTGAAAAATAGTTCTCCTTATTATAGAACAGTTTGAATTGAAGAACAGCTTCCAAGACTCCTATGGACTAACATTGTTTTAGGCATTATACTACAAGCTGACCAATGTCTCTAAAAGATTTTCCACCTTCTTACCAGGAGATTATACCCCTTTCCTTGAAACCACACAGAATTTTTTTTCTTTCCCAGTAGCAAGTTTATTATATTCAAATTACTACACCATTTTCCACCCTCACACTTCAGTCTTAGGCTACACAGTCAGACTGCTGCGTCTCCAAATAAATACCTGGGTACAGTGAGCTGTAATACCTGGGTTCGGTGAGCCAAAGAAGAAAGGGTGTGCACAGTGACCTAAGATCTCTGGTACAACTGGATGAGATCAATTTGTGTCAAGCTGCCATTTTGGGTTTGATGTTACATGGCTGCTTCCACTGCTGCACTCTACATATAACACATCTAGTATCAAAACAGAATGAGGCGTAGCATTCTAGAAATACATAAAATAGAAGAACTTAAAGCACAACATCATTCTGTGACTCATTCTAATACTTAGCCTATTTCACCATCATAACACATGACAGGTGATGTTGATGTTGCTGCCAATTTTTGTAATAAACAGGACCAGTTTTATCAAAATATTTCTTTTACACTGCTGTTCATTGTTTCTTGTTCTCATAACTAAATGTACCATGATTTAGAAACAAAAGATTTATGCTTTTGTTCAATTATGCAAAGACAAGAAGAAGTGCCTTGAAACCCAAAATACACCAAAATACTTTTTATACTGGGAGGACTCCAAGTGTCAAAAATTAAGCAGTGTTAGTTGAGAGTTTAACACATGCCCAACAAGAACAGTCATTTTACAATCCAAACTTCCTTCTCTAGTTACCTCTCTTGATGAATAAGTTGATAAAACTATCGTTAGTAACTAAGCATCAGACTAATGGGAAGACTACACAGTTAAGGAATGGCCTTCTCCTTGGGTTATCATACCATAAACTCATCTAAATTCATTTTGCCATTCTGACAGACCAACGGAGAGATCTGTTGACAGACCAACAATGATGGTGTGGGGCTTGAGGTACTGCTAAAAAAGTAGAGTTCTCATTTGGCTGCGGAGAGGGATGGGGCATAATTCCAATTGAGGCACATTGCGAAAGTTTTCAGATTAGTAAAAGAAAACCAAATCCACAAAGAGCAAACAAACAAAACCCCCACATCTCCTGATGATTCCTGGATATTCAATGAGCTTCAAAACCAGCATACCGCATCATACTTCCAGTACTCGCAATGTGGAACATCATTATCATGAAGTAAATGTGAATTTGTTTTCATTAGGTTTCTACAATTTTATATGGCATAATGAAACCACATATGAAAACAACTCTGAATTCCTCCAGAAAATTTCAGGATTAAATAAAGGAAGCATTACACTACCTAGAGACCACAATGAATACCAAATACCTCAACATTTCTTTAATATGATAAGAAATATTAACAGGATGTACACAGACAATTTACTGGGGAGTTCTGAAAGAGAATGACATATGCAAAAAAAGTTCTTTTTTACTAGCAGAAGATTGTTAGGGCTTCCAAAACAGTTCTATACAGGAATAGTATTCAATATTTAATGGGCAAAAAAAAAAAAAAATTATACTGGGTCTTCCATCTTCCTGCCTGTGAAGAGACAGGAAGGTGGTCAGTGGGGAAAAAGAGTTGAGAGAAGGCAAACCACTCAGAGACAAACAGTTACAAACCAAGGGTGAAGTTCATGTTTGCTGCCTACCTCTAATTAGAGCAACATTTCTTTGAAGACTTTTCTTTCTTCCTAGGACTAAACCTTTGGAAAGGGACATCAGTTTTGTGCTGGACTGTTATAACTGGCTTGTGGTCTCATTGCCAACAAAAATGAAACTAAGATCCAAATACCAGTAATGGCACAAATTTTGGAGCTGTGCCCTACTTCACATGGTAGACTAATTGTTCAGTTTGTAATTATTCAAGGCAGGGTCTTGGATTTCAAAGGATTCAAATTCCTGGAAAATAATCTGGGGAAATAATTCAGTCTTATTTCAAATGATGAAAAATTGATACAGAGAATTATCGTTTTGTTGCTTTTCTTCCTATGTATAATAACAAAGAATAGTGGACTCTTCCAGCATGGTATGGACTACATTTGTCTCATCTCTTCTTTCATCGTATTGCTGCTGCTCACAATGAAAATAACTATAATGAGACAGTGCCTGGAAACTGAAGGATGCACAAACAACTGCAATCATTTTTTTAGAAGTCAAGTTTTTTACAACTTTCCTTTGTTCAAGTTAATATTGTCACTGCAGTTACTATGGAAAAGGAGATGCAGAGGAATGAACCATGCAGAAGTGTAAAAATATGATGAATTAACTGGAGAAATTAGTTTTTCGTAACTTAAAAAGACGACAGACATTCTTTACCTCAGAAGGATGCTAGTTTGCTAGTTTCATAAAATTTGCAAATACTTCACAACCATTTTGAAAAAAGACAACTAACTATATGTAAAATATTACATCTGCTGCTGCTTAGGAAGGAGAGAAAGATGTTCCAGCAGACAGAAATATGACTACTAACAGTAAAGACAAAAATAGCACCTTTGAACAGAATGATTGGGCAGGAGAATATTTTTTCCATTTTGGCATATGCATGAATATGCTCTTAAAAATATAACAATGAAACAAATACGTGTATTAACTGGTTCTCCAAGATAGCATTGGCCAGCTAAGTCACAGAAAACACCTCACAGATACATTAGAAACCAAAGACAGTCTTAAAATTAAGCATTAAATTAGCTGGCATTGTAAGAAAGAAGAGGTAACAATGAGAAAGACTCTAACATTTACAAATTGCCCTTGAGATATTTGCTGACAAGCTTCAACAGCAAAAAAGTTTCCTTGGTTCTTGTAAAAATGCTAACTGTATTTGTATACTTCCTGCCTCCAACCTGAGTAGCACCTGTGATTTATCTGTATCGGGGTAAACCCAGCCCAAAGGTTGGATTTTCTTTTTTGTGGGGTTCTGTTCTGTTTTTAAAGGGTTTTCAGTTGAGCGTAAAAGGGTTTTTGGTCGGGGTGGGGTGGGGAAGAGGGTGTTAGGGGTGGTGGCTATCAAATACCATTACCAGCACAACAGTTTTTTAGTATTTACATGTATATTTAAGGACATATACATATTTAATGACCTATATGTTTTTCCCTCCAATATGCAGAAAATTGCTTTTTCTAGAACTTCTGCTATTTATTGATGTAAGTTCCACGTGGCAAATTAACTCTTAGGTCAAAGCTTAATTCAGTTATGTGAAGCAAATTAAAAAAGTAAGAACTGCAGTCTTTCCAAATGAATGAGTAACAAGAGCAGAATGGCTTCTGTCATCTAGAGAAAAGTATAAATTCTATTTGCCTTCAAACTTACACATTACATACAAAGAATAATTTATGCAACTTAATAATTTACGGCATAATAATGATTTGTAAAACTGAATCATTGATGAAAGAATGCTAGTCTTTAAAAGAATACTAAATGAGAACATTTGCTCCTGCATGCAGCAGTTTCACCTTATTTACAGAATTAATACTAGAATCAAATCTCCTTCTTAGACAGTAATTACCCCAGGAGAAGGCTCTTCTCAATAAATAAGAGGCTGTAACTGCCTTTAAAATCATGTCTACTTACACAACAAAATGTGTAATGCAATATCGGTGTTTTCTTTTTCCTGCTCCCCACTGCTCACCTCCTTCCGTTGTTACCATTGATGCTTCTTTTCCAGATTTACTTTTTACACTTCACTCCATGCATTCAGTCTTTAATGAAAGTATAATTTACCCTACTTCAGAAAAATAAGTTTTCTTATGGATTACTTGTGACTCAGTTTGCCACAAGATCATATGCATCAGAAGCAGCAGAACATAAAAATTCACTTAGGAGCATGGGCATAATGTACGTGTTGGCATATACAGTCATAGCACCATGAACTTTATATTTGATAAACAGACAAAAAAGTAGAAAACATGCCCTGTTCTGGAATTGCCACCCCTGGGAGTGTTCAAAAAATGTGTGTACATGGCACTTGGGGATATGGTTTAGTGATTAACAAGACTGTGCTGGGTTAATAGTTGTACTTGATAATCTTGAGGTCTTTTCCAATCTTAACAATTCAATTCTATGGTGCTATGATTTGAAACTTATCTATCGGTTTGGAAATTTCTCCTAATTCTTGCTATGTATTCATTTATGGGTGAGAAAATGATAATGCAGTCATCAGCTGATACATCTCCCCATATCCAAGGAATGGAAAGACATAAGCAACAAACTCTTTCAGAATAGGATCTCTGTGTGTTTCATCCATCCTATCCATTCTGTTTGGTTTTGTTTGTTCATTTGAGGGAAGACTACAAAGAGAAACTTAAAGGCATTTGTTGTGATCCAGTTTAAACACAGAAGAGCAAAGAAAATTAAGTCTCTGTGCATAAACTGGAAAGAACTTTGAGGGTTCAAAATACACTCAGAAACAAGATTAAAACCAAACGAGGTTAGATGTTGGTGCCAAAAAAATGATATGTTTTATTTAATAGTAAAAGAGGCAAAGAGAAAGAAAGAGAAAAGAAAGAAAGAAATAGAGAAAGAAGTGTGCGTGGGGGATGGGGGAACAGGGAGAGAGTGACAGAGGTTAGGTAGAAGCACATCACCCATCCAGGGGTCCCAGCAACATCTTGTTGCTCCCCTCCATCTGGTCTTCTTGGTGATGAGGGTCCCCCATCGTCATGGCCATGCTGCCACACGCCACACGCCCCCACACTCTGAAGAGTATAGAATCCTGTGAATCAACATACCCTTTGGGCCCAATGGGATTGCCCAAGTGCCTCCCTTGCAGGGGCCCACTGTCCCTTGAAACGCTGAGGGTCTGTTGCATCATCTCTGGTGTAGGGTCTGGGGACCCCTTTGGGGGGCCTTTGATGGGCCATGTCACCCCCTCTGCTGTCCTTCATGTGGATGCAGCTTCTCCCCAGATGAAGGGACCCCTCAGCTGAGTTGGTCTGCATGGTGGAGCGGTCACTGCGCCTCTCACCTGAGGCTTTTCCAGCACACATCCAAAGCCTCTCTCCCCCCACCCTTTGGTACGAGTGTCTGTGTGAGTCTGGCAGCTCATAGCCCTGGGGCTGTGGTCTCCACTCCTGAGGTGTAAGCTCGTGCTTTGTGAATGTGCCCAGCCCTTGTTACTTTATTTTTTCTCCATCAGTGAGTGACCCAGGGCCTCTCAGAACCCCATTCAGGGTGTGGTAGTCTTCTCTGCAGCTTTTTAAATACAGTTTTGCTATAAGTCCTTCATGAAAATGTTTAAGTCATAAACGATAATATTTCAGTCTCTGACAGCAATATTCACAGATTTCCCAACACTGTCAAGTCACAAAAAAATAAATACAGGATGTATCCATGATGATACTTTTGCATATGCAAGCTTATTTGATCCCACGTGGCTGGGCTCACAACATGGTTGCAGAACTGCATTAAAGTAAATATAAATTGGCCATTTTTCTGAGATTTTTCAGGAAAGTATCTATGTGCTAATGAAAAGAGAAATGAGGGGGTGTGGTAGAATCTGGTTAAAACAACACATAAAAACATAAAACCACATACTGAATCTTGAACAAGGCTGTAGCAGAGAAGGTGTCTGTAGTCCTTATGAGAACATAAATTGTGAGCAACATGTCTCAATTCTACAACACAAATTCAAAAGTAAAAGGAACTAACCTATACTAAATACCTTTGCAGATTTCACAGTATTGTAGAATCACAGAAAGGCTTGGGTTGGAAGGGATCTTAAAGATCATCTTGTTCTAACCCCCCTGCTAGATCAGGTAGCTCAGGGTGGGAACTCTGCTGGATGACATAATTGGGTTTAGAAAGAAAAGGATGACACAAAAGACACATAGACATAGCTGACACCTCTGATGGCGTTGTCTGCTATCATACCTTTACTTAGTATATAATTTAGTAACTAATCATTTATATACAGAGTTAGATTATGAGTATTCTTGGGAAAGATAATAAACTGAAGTTGCACAGAAAATCATTTAGTAAAGCACGTAATTTACAAATCTGACACATTATAAGCCATTTTAAAACCCTGTTCTTAAAATTAACACATCAAAATCTGCTCAAGCTGACCAACCAGAAAATAGATTAGAAGATAAGCATTACAAATTTTGAAACCTGAATCTGACAGCCGCATATTACAACTATTCCATCAATTCAACTGCAACCAGGCTTTTTATTTAAGCAATCTTTACAATCTACACACAATAATGTCTATAATTTTCTAAATAGCATTTCCAACATAAAAATGAAGACTCACAGTCACATAAATTTTCAGATGGTTGGTAATCACACAAAACTGAGAGGTGTGACTGATAGGACAGAGGTCATGCTGCTATGCAAAGAGACCAGGACAGTCTAGAGAACTGGGCTGACATGAACCAAATGAAGTCCAACAAAAGAAAGCTCAACAAGACATTCATCTGGAGGGGAACCCTATACATCAGCATAAGCTGGGGAACATCCAACTGGAAAGTAGCTTGGCAGAAAGAAGGATCTGAAGGTGCTTTTGTACATACAAGTTGAACAGGAGCTAGCAGTATGTCCTTTTGGCAAAGCAGGCCAGTGGCATCCTGGGCTGCATTAGGAATAATATTGTTCCTAGGCTGAGGAAGTTGATCCTTCACCTCTACTCTTGCACTGGTGAAGCTGCATCTGGAGTACTGTGTCCACTTCAGAGAATCACAGACTGTTGTGGGTTAGAAGGGACCTCCAGGTTCTCCCTAGTACAGCAAGGACATGGACAAACTGGAAAGAATCAAATGAAGGTTCACAGATGACAAAGGGACTGGAACATCTCACTTGAACAACGTAGTGATTAGGCCTAGTAACTTTGCAGACTTAAGACTACCAAAAATCATAATACTAAATATTTTAATATTAAAAGTAAAATAAACTACATTACAAATATATGTAATAGATGTTCATGCAATTGCAGATATTTACATCTTGATAATGCACTCAAAACTTGCATTAAAGGTCAGATAATCTTCAAATGTAGCATAAACTGCCAAAAAATGGAAAGAAACAGTGGTATTGATCTTGTTTCTAACTACAATTGACTTGCTATTTTGCTCAAAATAACTTGTCTTTTCTAAAAACGCATCAGGTATTCCAGATGCAGACAGCAAGACTGAGTTGATACATTTTGAGGATACATTCTTAATACAGTCCTTAATCTTGAGAAAAGGTGCTGTCATTTTGCAATCTATGGCTAGCCAAGAGCTTCCGTGTCTACAATAGAAAAAAGACTTTCCTAGTTCTTCATAGAGAATTGTCTAAATTCATTGTTTTCACATTTCATCCTTTTCCTTTAATATTTGAAACACGAAAAACAATTGATCACAATATGCAACTTACATAAGTCATTTGACATGTTCTTAATAGATACTCTGATATTCCTGAAGTTGCTTGTTAAACAAAGTCACAGACTCCTAATTTACAAGACTTCTTTCCCTAAGAGATTCCTTCAAAATTCAGGCCCTATTTAGGCAAATTTTACTCTGTCCAAATACCACAAATTTCAGTAACCCAAAGCTGCAATGAAAATCAGAATTTATAAGCACTCTTTTTTTTATTTCTCCCCTCAGGGGGCAGCCACATAACCATGGCATTCACTGTGTGGTCTTTGATCACAGGATAACAGAAACTGCACACTGTGCTAAGAAAATGCATCAGAAAGAACCAGTATGCTGTTTCCTCCAGCTCTTTGATCATATAGATAGATTGCAGAATTTAGAAAAAAAAAGTTTGGAAAAAGTCATTGCTAACTCCAAACACATTTAACTGACTTCATTAGCCAAATAATGACTGTTTAAGGAAACACATTAGAAACATGAACAGCAACAAACAAGAAAGAAAATTCTACCAAAAAAAAGAGTTATAAAACCTAGAATAGAAAAAAGAAAATTCCTATTTGCTTGGGTTTTAGGGTGATTTTTCTTTCCGGTGTTGTTTGGTCAGGTTTTTTGCTTGTTTTAACTTAGACTATGATTTACTACCTTTATTACCTAAGAGTATTGCAATTCATTATTTCTGTTCATGGTTAAATTTAATGAATAAAATATAACATTATTATATGAAGAAACAAGATTTAACACTACATTAAAATAGTCATCCTTAAGAATTTCTCTTAAGAATTGCTCTTTACAAATTTTCTTTTATCTACTTCAAATGGGAAAGACAAACAAAAAGAAACCAAGATCCCATATGTTCCTTTCTTCAGTGCCAAGGATCTTATTCTTCACATGTTCTATCCCAAAACATGTCAGGCCCCAATATATGAAGAACTTGCAATTAATTCATCCAAATATTTGTTTAACCAATTTGAACCCATACTTTGAGACAACACATTATTTTATCAGAGACATATATACACACACACACATGAAATATCAAACAGGTCTCACTGGATATATATGTTTTTAATGCAGAAATATGCACTGCTGCAATTTTTGAAAACAGAAACTTATTTCTAGGTTTGTTCACAGTCAACATCTTCATGCAATTCCGTAAATATTTTATCAAAAACTCTATTGCTATTACCGCTACCTGCCTGAGTGACTTCTGAGCCTTTTCTTTCTCAGTTTCTCAATTATGGATGAGCTCAAAGAAACAAATTGCTATTCATGCTCTAGATAAGGTCCAGGTATGGTTCAACTGTTTACAAAATGCATGCAATCTTGTGAAAGACAGTATTTTCTTTTCCATAGGTTTTTTTTTTCCTGTTTCCTAAAGGGATTGCTAATTCTTTCTGAGACATAATGTACAGCAGCTACAGCAGCTGTATTTCAGATGCTACTGAAGAAAATACCTGTTCTAATATTTCCCATATTCAAATTAGTACTTACAGAGTTTAAATCATTTATTTGAGATTCATTGGAGCCTTTGTATTGAAGCGCTGCACCTTTCATTTCACTGGCCTGAAACATGAAAAATCCGAATATGTACATGAGTTAAGAATATCTTCTTACATAGAAGTCTACCTAAGTGAATGCCTTATAAAACAGTTTAGTGTGAGTTCACAATTCTACTCACGTGGACTAAGTCAATTGATTTTCACCAACACTAATATAAAATTATTTTATACCTTTCATGCTTGCATCTCACAACAGGCTTGGAAAGTCACTGAAACAACCATATACATATAACCTTAGGTGGTGTCACATTTTCTTCTGAGTACAGGGCATTGCCTTTCCTCTACTCTATGTCACCCCTAACTACATCTTCAAGTACCACAGCCTTTGGTTCCTTATTTGCTTTCTAGACACCTTTATAAGGTATCAACTGGCATTCCTGAGTTAGGTGTTTCTCTTTTCAGCAATAGAAAAACCTGCTCCCTTACCTTATGCCATGAGTGTAGGTGACCTATAAGTTTTGGTATTTCTTGTCTAAGTAAATTTGCTGTTGGATAAAACAGAAATTAACCCAGACTCCTACAATAAAACTCTAAAATGTAAACATTGAATTGCTTAATGCTCTGTAGAAGTAATCTAGTGTTTCCACACTACTCTATCTCTTAACTCCCCTAGGAAGATCTCCTATAATATAATGAAGTTAAACTTCAATTTAGTTTTAGTATCAGCTCCTATAATATTTGCCACCAAATTTAGTACTTATTGATATTTAGATGATGGAAAAACAAAGAAAAGATTACTGTCTTTTACTAAAGGCTTTTTACTTCCCTAATTACATATACTCAATTACTTGTAATAGCGGAAAAAAAAAAAAAAATCTCTTTAACTAACAAAAAAAAAGCTCCAGAACTTTCAGTTATAGAGTTTGTGCACCGAGCTGCAATACTGTAACAAAGACCTGGACTAGTAAATTAGGCATTTTTGACACCATAACTCTGAGTACATGTCACATTTCTTTAATGATAAATTACTACAGCTTGATAACATACAAAATTCATTCTTTCTTGTCAATTTCACGTCCTATTCTTACCATCATAGAAATCACTAGATTGGGCTTAAGACACCCCAGACAGACAGAAGAGTGGGACATGAAGAAAATTAAAGTTGCAGGTGGCTAAAGAAGAAAAACATAGTATCACAGAGGGGAAGGAAAAAAAGACCCAATGTGGGAGAGATGAAGAAATAAGGCTATGCTCATTTGTGATCTTCATTCTTACACTTTACCTTGTAAACTTTCAGTTATTTAATTTTATGAAAAATAAGTAGAGGTTGGATTGATTTGCTCCATCTATTCCATGTTAAGTAATCTAGTGTGAACCTCAAGTTTGGTTGTTTTATGGGGTTTTTTTGAGGTTGGTTTGTTTGTTTGCTTTGTTTGGCTTTTTTTTTTTTCTTTTTTGGCGGGGGGGTGAAACATGCAGGTTTCAGGGAAAGTTTTGCTATAGTTAACATACATTCAAGAGGAACAAAGCAGGAGAAATACTTCAGCAAACATCCACTCACCAAGTACCCAGAGTATTCACACAGTTGACAGAACTTTTCTCAAGCCAAAATTAGAACAGGACAGGTGCCAATTAAAAATTTTGAGCTAACAAAGTCCCACTAATCCAACACTTTACCTTTCCTCCCTGAAAAACATGAAAAGTTTAAACATCCTAATAGTTTGCAAGATATGTGGAAATTCACAGAACTTCTGTAATGTGGAAGAACCTTTTTCCATCTTGAAATGTTTTTATTCCTCAAGACTAGCTCAATCAAGTACACCTAAGAGATGTAAATGGACTTGGAAAGTAAAGCCATAGCTTTATCCTTAGTTCTCTTTTCTGTCATGTCCACTGACATTCACTATGTCTTTCTCAGTGAACAGTTTATCCAACAACCAAATTTGAAAAAAAAAAAAAAGAAAATCAAACTACTTTCACTGATAGCCATTGACTTTGAGCAGTCTACAGGCTTTGAGGGGTGTAAGTGATAGTATCATTTAACTTCATTTTACAGAGTAACAGCAGATTGATAGTATTGCAATTCAAAACTGGAAAATTCTACATTATCAAATTTTTTCTTCATATTAAATGCTTTATCTTTACTGCCATGCTTAATATGTGGGGTGTTGCAAATATGAAACCTTTCCCAATCATCACTGAAAACCCTGGCTCATCTGCTTTTTTTAGTCATAAATAATGAGCCAGTTTGCATGATTAATACAGGAAGAAGACTTTGTACAAGCTGCACAGTTTAATTGAAGCATAAATCATGCAGCTGGTTATAACTTAGAACTATTATAATAATAAATGATTATATTTTCTCTACTTGCTTTGCATGCTTAATATAAAACTAAATTAATGCTCATCTGGTAGCCACTACATATTGGTGCTTGTAATCAGCTGCCAAGATGCTATTAATCTAGCTGACAGGTGGTTCAGAAAGTTGAAGTATCTATGCTTTTTAGAAATAATTATTAGTGAAAATCCACAGAGAATCCCATGTTCAGAGAATAATTTCAAGTCTGTGGTTAATTCTAGACATAAAGGTACTCCTACTGTTTCAGCATTGACCCAGACACACAGCTAACTCCCTACCTCCATATGCTTGGAACTGTTATTTAATGATTTGGCAAAAAACCCCACTGACTTAGTCTTGAAATCCAGTTTTTGGAATCATCTGTATTTGATTCCAATCTGTATTCTTGATCCAGAAACTACTACAAGATACGTTTCAAGATAGGCCCTACTTTCTGACCGTTTCATGGGGCTTTTGTAGCAATTAAAAAAAAAAAAAAACAAAAAACAACCCACAAACAAACCCATACCAAATTGTCTGCTCTGGGAATTCTTAAAGGAGGAAAGTCTTGAAATTCACTCACTTTAGTGTACAGTCACTATGTAACTTTTCTTCTAAATACAGACATCTCAAACAGAGGAAAAATCACTTCATCTACAGAATTACAAGTTTCCTTCCTTCCACAGATAAACTTCCATATCCGCTCAAAAATCTGGCTTAGAAAAATGTTAAGAACAATTTTTAATTTTTTTTAATAATTACATTCACCTGTTTCCCACTAAAAAAAACCAAACCAACAAAAATTTTTCCCCAAAGCATTTCAAATTTTCATACATGCTTATTAGTGTGTGCTTATTGGTGCTATCTTATTGTCTGTAAGACTCCTGCAGCCAATCTTTCAAGTCTATTTTTTTGCCTTCATCAAAGTAACGCCAAAGATCTTGGATAGGAAAATCCTGAGAATTTTAGAAGAGCTCCCCAAATTTTCCTCTTTCAAGAGGACAGGTAAGTGAAATAACAACTCTGGTATGTTAACCGTAGCTGGACACCAAATGCCCAACAAGCCACCCTATCTCTCACGTCCTCAGCAGGACGTTGGGTTGGAGATGGGAGAAAATAAGATGGAAAAAACCTCTTGTGGATCAAGACAAAGGCAGTGTACTAAACAATGGTCACATGTATGCAAAAAAACAAAATGAAAAGTTTTTCTCTATTTCCCACCAGCAAGCAATGCTCATCCACTTCCCAGGAAGCACTGCTTCAGAATCTGTAGCAGTTGGTCTGGAAGGCAAATATTGCAAATATTGAATGCCCCACTTCTCCTTTTTCTTAACTTTTGTATTTGAGCCGACATCATATGCTATGGAATATCTGGTCTGACGGGGTCAGCTGACCTGGTGGTGTCATTGCCCAAGATCTTGTCCACCCCCCAGACTACTAGTGAAGAGACAGTGATGGTTCTGTGCCAGCACTGCTCAGCAGAAGCCAAAACAGTGGCATTCATCGAAACATTTCTAGCTATTAATACACAGCATTGAGAGGGATCCCATGGGAGAAATAGCTCCAATGTCATACGCCTGCGTTAGGAACAATACTCCATTGAATTAAAAGTCTTAAGTCCTATTTAAATACCACAGGAAGAAATTCAAAATTCCACAACTACTAAAACAGAGAAACACACGCTACATTAATTTTGAGGACTTGCTCTCCTTTTTTAAAATTCAAGTTAGGCTAGATTGCAAAGGTTAATTAAGACCAATTCAAATTAAACACCATAACTTATTACATTACTTATTACAATGCCACCACAAATAACACCTATCTTGATCAGCTTGGCAATATTTTGCATCATTTCTGCAAAGCTCGTTCCTCAGTTTTTGTCCAGTCCCATCAAAATAAGCTGAGAAAGAGTGGGTGGCTACCCCTACTTTCTAGCTTTTTGCTTGAGGTACTTCAGACAAAAATCTGCTCCTTTAAAGAGAGCAGCCTTTTTTTTTTTTTCAAGAAGAATTAAGAAATGCCAGGAGTTCACCTCAGGATGTCTTACAAGGGTACCACAGGTAGCTAGGACTGAGGTGTCAAATAATGCGCTGCATGTACCCACGCTTTCAAGGAAAAGAAAATAAAAATTAAGCCCCCAAAACATTAAAAATCTAGAGTATATCTACTTCACCACACAAATCTTATTAAGTCTGAGGTGAAAAACGTTTTCCTTCCAATATTTTTAGCATCAAACACAAGCTTCCCAGTGACATTTCTCACATTTCTGTCAAGGGTAAGAGCTTATATTACTATCCCTTTTACAGGATCCCTAAGGACCATTCATAGGGCAACTGTTCACATGGAGCAAGCAAACCTTATAACTCTCACTTGGAGCCTTCTTTCCTCATAAGCCTAATGCACATAAATCTTAAATAAAACAGATTTTGTTGACCTTTTCAAGTTCTTTCTAACCTCATCTCCAGATTATTATTACATGAGAAGTGCTATTGAGTAAAAGAACTACCTAACTTAAGCTTAGTGATTCAAGACTACTAAAAAATCCCCAGCAATAAAAACAAACAAACAAACAGTGTTGTTTTCCAAACCTGCCCAAGACTACAGTTCCTTTTATGAAGGTTTCTTTGGTGAACTATAAGGACTTCATTCTACTGATTTTTATGCTTTTTTTATCTAAGCTGAATAAAACAGTAACATGAAATTGCTAAAATAAACTAAGATTCAAGAGTGGGACAAATAACACTCTACACACAGATCAAAAATGTCTACTAAATTATAATACAACAATTGGATAGAACTAAAAGCCACATCCTTCAGATATCAGGATTATAATGTTGCCTACAATCTACTTTCTAGATTACTACATCATTTCAATATAAGAGAAATAAAGGAATATTTGATGAGTGGATTTAAATACTAATAAAAATATAGACTTTTTTTTATGTACTTATAAAATAGAGCCAACAACCAAAGGGATGATTTCACAAATGAAGTCATTATCGTGACTAACTTATTAACTTCTAGAAACACTGAAAGATGACCACAACTGATGAATGTGGGAAGTTTCTAGAACATATTGCCAGAATATATTACTTTCTATAACTACCTTCAGTTACGGGGGCAAGAAAATCTAGGATGATCACTTTCAACTTTCATCTAATTTTGTCCAAACTTCTTCATGCCATATATCTATTGACTGAATAATATGTAAATTGTAATTACAAATTTTCAGGCTTCAATGCCATCTTTTCCATAACATTCACTGGCATAATATCCATTAAAAAAAACTTATTTAACCATACTTTCTTCAAAAAGCTAAAAAAATCCCTGCAAGTTTTTTAAATTATTATGACTAGAATAAACGTATTTCCGGTTTATGTACATGAAGTTGCCTACAGTGCATAATAAACAATGTCCCCGTATTCTCAAAAACTAATTTATTGTGCTATGGATAAAATCTCTTGAACTTGCAAGTGAATGTTGCATATGTAAACCTTCATATCAGAGTTTGTGTGCATGAACTTTTGCACATATTGCCACTTGATACATCCTTTGTAAACATCATTCACAAGGAATATGGCAACATTTTTATAGCACCTATCATCTGATCAACTTGCATATATACTACAGATAAGTAAGATTTCTCCAAAGTAGCTATCGATCAAGTTGTGATATATCTAGAATACCCCCTCAGAAAGTAATTAATTTGGTT
This sequence comes from Eulacestoma nigropectus, assembly GCA_013397775.1. Classification (NCBI taxonomy): domain Eukaryota; kingdom Metazoa; phylum Chordata; class Aves; order Passeriformes; genus Eulacestoma; species Eulacestoma nigropectus. The sequence goes on along the minus strand of VZTE01001414.1, from coordinate 220,629 downwards.
TTACTATTTCCAGAGCAACAGCACTTCCTGTAAGTTGTCCCAGTCTTTATTAACTCAGGTAGTCCAGATGAACTCCAGGAGCACTCCACGGTAGGTCACTGTTATATTGTGACCTACCAAGTGCATTGAACAGAACCAGGCAGGGTCCAACACAGTTCAGATTATATTCTAAACCTCACAGCAATGTGAAACATGCATTAATTATGTCACACATCAAGTTGTATTGATTGTCTAATCACTTAACACTGTAAGCCTGTGCCAAACTCATGTTAACAAATTATTGTCAAAAAGGTCAATGTTGTATAGCAAATTAGGTGGCATTCCCTGTAAGTGGCACTACTTAACCAAATTCACTTGGATGGATATATATTTACAGGCTCCTGTATTAGGAAACTAAGTGGTCTAATTTTTATTGAGAGTCTCTAGAAGATGATGACTTGTACAATCAGACCGCTTCTTTGGGTAATTAAACTTGAACTTCTATGTTAACTTTTGGAATGTCACTTTGAAACACCCTGGTTTGCATGCAACACTTTGTAGGGCTGAGTCAAATTGACAGGTCATCAGATAGCAAGAAATGGAATTTTAGATGTGGACTTTACCTTTTCAAAAGTTTATCAGTGCTCCCAGATCTTTTTCTGAGAATGTCAGCATTGGCAACAATTTCTTTTTCTTCTGGGTAGCAAAGCCTGACTAATTTTCTGCCAAGTATGGCTCTGCAAACACTGAATGGTGTTCCTAACATCCAAGAAGAAAAAAAGGGGAGCCAGATATGCTCAAAAAGTACTTGCAAAATCTTAGCAAGATATGGTGGAATTTACTAACATGAAATATCTGGGGGGAGGTAGAAGAAAAATTTTCTCTTACACTATAGAGAAAAAGGAAACAATAACAAAAGTCAATACAACATGAAAACTTTTCACTTCCTTGTAAAAAATAATTTAAGGTCCTCTGAAGCATGTTACATACAATACTGCTGATTAATGAAAGCTATGAAGCTCTAAGGACATATTTCAAAAATAAATTTCTACTGGAGGATTAAATCTTCATTCACTGATACAATAATTTTTATAAAGTGTCTTCTGTGAGTGTATTAAAGAAGTAGGAGTTATAACAATAATTCTACAGTTAGATAATACCTTTTTTCCATTCATTTAAATATCAAAAGTCTTGATCAATACAACATGAAGATAAATATAGTTTCAAAAACATTGTCTTTAGTTCAAGAGACAAGGCTGTACTGGAAAGTTACCACTCTCAAACTCCATTTTCTTCTGAAAAATGGTGGCTGCAATATGTCGGAAATAAGGATAGTTCAGCGTATCCTGGAAGAGTTTGATAACCTGAGTAAAAGTACATTAAATCATCTTTTTGAAGTGCAGAAATCAGTGCTTACTTTTTAAGGAAAGGGTCTACTTTAGCATAAACCCAAGTTTTGTGAAGCAGTAACTTCAATAGACAATACCTTTTTTATGGAATTGTGAATTGCTTATTTCCCAAAATTTGTCCAGGTATCTAAATCATTATTATTTGTATAATTAAAAGCTCTCTTTGTTTTGTAATAAAAGCTGCAAAAAAACCAGGGTATTAATAAAATAAAATAATGTAAAAATTGTAATAATACTGCGAAGAAGGATAAGAACAAATTTTCCCCATAATTTTATTGTGTAAGTAAATTAAATTAGCACATAAAACGTACTTGCAGGCAGAACAATTCTATACCAAAGAAACCAAGGTATCTGGCTGTTGGCTGGAGCAAATCTCTTATAAAGAAAGGCTGAGAGAGGTGGAAAAGTTCAGTTTGGAGAAGAGAAGACCTCAGTGAGACCTTATTGTGTCCTTTCAGTACGTGTAAGTGGGGCTTATGATAAAGACACAGACACCTTTTATCAAGGCCTGTAGCAACATTACAAAAGGCAACAGTTCTAATCAATTTATATTGGACATGAGGAAGAAAATCTTTGAAGATAAAGGTGGTGATAACCCGGGATGGGTTGCCCAGAGAAACTGTGTTTAAGATCAGCGTGGATGGGGCTGTGAGCAAACTGGTCTAGCAGAGGGTGTCCTTGCTCATGGCAGGGAGTTGGAACTTAATGCTCTTTACAGGTCCATTCTCACTCAAATCATTCAACTGTTCAATGACTTCTTGTAGTAAAGAAGTGATTTATTTGATTTTCATAGCTAAAGACTGAAAGAATAGGAAAAATGAGCTTTCTTAAACAGAGTAACTTAACAGATATCCTTTTCATGAATTCCCTGTTAAGGAAGCATCAAGGAAATTTGTAACATCTATAGGGTTACACACAAAACTTCAGAATTTGCAAGATATTTTTTCTTCTTTAGTCCTAAAACATGATTAATTTAAAAAAAAAAAATGTCATAATCATTCTCTAGACACATTCTGTGGTAATTGGTATGTGAATCACAGTTCTGTTTTTCCTGATAATATACACTCTAATTGATTTTTACAAATTAGAAACATAATAAGCTATAATCACGCTAAAAGGTCTTACTTCTATTTATGTCTGTGGTGGATTGACTTTGGTAGACCACCAGGCCCAACCCACCTACTCTCTTATTCTTTCACCTCAACAAAGGAGGGGAGAAAATAAAACCAAAAAGCTTGTGGTTCACAATAAAAACAGAAAGATCACTTACTGATTACCATCACAACCAAAACTGAAGCAACTTGAGACAAATTAATTTAATTTACTGAGAACTAAAAATAAAGTAAGATGCTGAGAAATAAAAGAAAAACTAAACCACATTTTCTCCCACTTCTCTCCTTCCCCCCCATCAAGCAGCACAAGGGGATGGGGAAACCCCTGGATGACTGAGGTTGGAAGGGGCCTCCTGAGATCATCTGGTACAGCCCTGCTTTGCTCAGATAGGGACACCTATAGCTGGTTGCACAGGATCATGTCCGGGCAGCTTTGAATATGTCCAGGGATCAACTCTACACAACCTCTGCAGGAAACCTGTGCTCAGTCATCCTCACAGTAAAAAGTGTTTCCTGATGTTCAGAGAAAACCTTCTGTGTTGTATATTGTGGACATTGTCTCTGGTCACCACTAAAGAAAGAACCAATCTCCACTGCCTTTGTAGCTTCACTTCAGGTATTTTATGCACATTGATGAGATCTCATGGAGTCTTCTCTTCTTCAGCTTCAACAGTTCTAGCTCTCTCAATCTTTCTTTGTAGGCAAGATGCTCCAGTCCTTTTGTCAACCTTGTGACCCCTCCCTGTGACCCTTCCCAATTTGTCCATGTCCTTGCTGTTCTCGGGAGCACTAAAGTGAACAAGAACTCCAGGTGCAGCCTCACCAGTGCTGAATAGAGGGGAAAGATCACCTCCTTTAACCCAGGGACAACACTCATCTTACTGCAGCCCAGGAAGCACAAGTTACATATTCAGCGTTTAAAGTGCATTTGTGAAAAATACAAAGCCAAAGCCAAAGGTCAACCTCTAGGTTTTTAGCAAGCTGTATGGATGAGGGCATATGTGCTTAATGTAGCATCTTATCCAGAGTAATGACAGAAGAATCATTGGGGCATGAAGCCATAACCTGCAGAAAGTTAATCACAATCATTAATCATTGCACCAGATTCCTTTTTTTTTGTTTTATTCTTTCCAAGATGGAAGTGCTGACAGAAAAAATTTCATTGTTTGTTTACTGCATAAATTAAGTTCAAAACACCATCACACCTTGTTGATGATGGGGGAAGAAAAGCTAAATAGTTGATTTTACTTAAAGAGTAAATGTCTCATGAATCTGTGCGTATCACAAGATAAAAGAGCATCTGAACTCAAGGTTGCTGGTTGACAGCCAGATTAGACCAGCTAGCACCCAAATTTATCATTATTCCATACTTCTAAAGTAAGACTGGTGATGAATATCCAGGTCATAACAGAAAGATGTTCTAGCTGACAAACACATTCTTTAACTTCCTTAGTATTCTTACAATCAGCAGCAGAGGACAAGGAAGAATAAAAATGGAAGTCTCAACATTGTCCTTGACAGGGGTGAACTGACTGTACAGAGACACTAAATTGTTATTACTCTTGCTATTCTGTTTTCTGAATAACAATAGGAATAAACTGCATGCTATCTTTG
>VZTE01001414.1:187538-216372 GCA_013397775.1 Eulacestoma nigropectus | reverse complement strand
CTTAAAAAAAAAAAAAAGAAATTATGCATAATTCTAAGTAATAAGAAAATCTTTGCATAAATAATTTCAAAAAGAGATAATGTAATATTGTAATGATCATGCAGTTGTAAAAATATGTTCCCTTTAATTTCAACTTTAAAAGTTTTTATTTTATGCAGCATTCAGTGGAACTTACAAAACAGGAGAAGGGGAGATTTATGCATAAAGATGATTGTTAATTGCATTGCATGAATGGTGCTGTGAACACCTTCAGAAAAAAGGTGTGGGGAGCATGTGTGAAGGAATTACAGGGTGTGTTTATGGTTTGGTTTCTGTTTCGTTTTTTTTTCCAGCCAGTGCACAGAGCTAAATAACCAAATAGCCATCTAGATACATTTTATAAGCTAGGAAAATTCATTTGGATAATGGCTTTGCCTAGAAGCATGTCCTCAGTCCACCAGTGCACCTGTGTTTCAGATAAACAAATGAATTTCAGGTCAGGCCTAGGAATCAGCAGCACTGCTGCTTTTAAGTGAAGAATGAGACACTGCAATACCAATTAGAACAGTTTTCTTCCTCTCAAAATTTCACAAATGTTTCACTCCCAAATTCCACTTGTCTTGATGGAGCCATCTGTCTTTATGTTCCTAAGGTTACAGCACATTTTCTTAGTAGATCAACTTAGTCTGACTGTTGTTTTCTTACTAAGCATCCTTAAGACAATAGCTGAAGAAGGATCCAAAATAATTTTCCAAGGTGAATTTTAGCATTACTTCTTCTGTTGACAACTAGCTAGGAAGTAAAAACTTCAGTGTTTAGATGTTCAAAAGCGGACCTAAAGTTTTTGCCTTTTATAAAAGTAAACTACAGTGAATTATGGCAGCAGACACTCATCACTACTTCAATATGGTTTAGCAGCCTTTTAGCACTGGACAGCACTTTTTTCTCCCGGTACATAGAGGTCATTCATGAATTGGCTCAAGACACTGAAAGACTAAGATGACTGCAGCCATCTTCTCTGCTTTAGACCTTTATTAAAGGTCAACTATAAACAGAGAAAGGACAAAAAACTTCTTAGATCTACAGTTTCTACAGAGTTCAAGCCATCATATAAATCAATAAAGATTTACACCACTTAGTATCAAAAGTCATGCATTAATTATGACATCTTCAATATATTTAGCTTTTTGCAATGTTTATATGAGGTCTGAAGAGAGATCACAATTGCGCAAACACATTACATCTATGGCTAATTTGTCAATAAATATTTAGAATAAAAAGGAGAAGATTTCTAACTGTTTCCTCAAGTTCCTTGTTATTTCAATTCCTATAACTTTTTTTTCTTTCTAAACTTTTTTTTAAAAAAATATATTTAACATCTTTTCCTCAACACTGAATTATACTGCTCCATTTTGGTACTGTTTCAGTCTCAGCTGGAGAGTGGGGAAGGGAAGCTGCATGGGGTAAAGAAAAACAAACAAAAAATTCAGAATTCCTGCTACATCACTGAAATCTCAGTCTAATTAATGTGTAAAGCACATACAGAGGGTAAAAAAGGCCATACATAATTAAAGGCAGATTAAATGCAAGCCATTTGAGATGCCAATGATGTCTGTTTCCAATTCTGAAGGACTTTCACAGAAAGAGGAAATTTGGTATTATTTAAGAATGTACATTTAAGTTTTCCACATGGAAATGTTTATGTCAATTGAACACTCTACTGAGCAACAGGTAAATATGAGCTTAACGGAATTGTTTTGCTCTTTATTTCAAATTTAGAAGTGACATCTCTGACATCAAAACATCACATAATCCACAAAAAGAGAATTCTGCAGGGGGTTTCTAAGGACTTTCCAGTAACTGCATGTGTCACAAAACACATTTCAGAAAACAAAAGTTTAGATTTGCAAGACAAGGCTCAAGTGACAGGTATCAAAATATTTTGATTATTAAGGATGTTCTTTCTCAAAGGATTCAAAATTGAATAGGCTGTTTCTCTGAAATCATCCTAAACACACATGGTACCATTGGACATTTGCAAAGGTACAGCATGGATGTGGGTTTTCCAACACACAATATATCAATAGATTGAGCTTCAAGTGCTTTTCCAAACCATTTTCCCAACATTTTCAAGATTACAGTAGCTAGAGACCAGATGAGGACAATGTAAAAGCATGCCAACACAACAGAAATGTTAAACTGTTGCCTAAGTTCATATATAGACTTTAGATTATCTGATAAATATTTATGATTAGACTTGTCATCAGATTCAGCATTAAGAAGAAATACTCTCCCAGAATCTAACAGTGTGTTCTAAGCATTTTTAATTTTCAACTGTACCACAAATTTCCTGCAATTATCTAAGATTTTTATCCAAGACAGGGACATGCTATGTTTGAGCTCTTCTACAAAATACTAGAGCTGCCCTTCATAATACCTTTCTTTTGACTCTACTTTGCTGCAGAGCATTCCAAAGTATTCTGTGACCATTCATTAACTCTGTTAGACTGAGCATCTCTTGCATTCTTGCCTGTGATATCACAGGACAGGGTGAGACAGCAATGCCCATATGACAGCTAAGATGTGATCAGAAACTCCAGAGAACTAGTCTCTAACAAAGGAAATAAGCCATCTGAGGATTTTCCAGTTTTCTGTTCTCTGTATCCTTTTATGTCAGATCTATGTCAAGCTCTAAGTGATAGATTTTTGGGAGAAATTGAAACAGTATCTTGTAATTTTTCATGTTTATACGCTAATTAAGGCAGAAGTGTAAACAAGAAATTATTACAGAGCTCCTTGTCACTAGAATACTATTAATTGATATTCACATTAGCCATTTTTAACCCTCCAGGCACCACAGTGTTCACAGTGACTCACTCTGAAAAATGAAAGCCCAGCACCACAATACTGATTTTGCAAAAAAGATAGTTTCAGCAAATTTGTTAATTAAGCACAAATAGGAAGTTTTATTTGGTTTCAGGGAGTTACATTTCTTATTTTAGTGTCCATCTTCTGCTTTCCTTAATATGTAGAATGAGAGGAAGCAACTGCACAGGGTCTGCAAGTGAAAGCTGAAAAAGTAGGTTATAAGGTACAGGTCTATAGCACTTTTCATACTCTCTCCCTTTTATTCTCATCTCCTAGCCACGCTAGTCCCTTTCCACACTATTGCCCTGACACCACAAGTCACCTTTCCATACGTGTACATGTGCATGAAGCATTTATCAAGCTCTTCCTAGAAAAAATTCCACCCTTAACAAGGGAGGTCAAGATTCACAAACATATGGGAGTAGAGAAACAACTATTGCAGCTGGTCCTCTGCAGCAATAGGACTCTATTTATTTTTTATTTCTTCCTTTTGTCTTCCAATTTCCTTTTGTCACCTGGGGCCAACTTTCCTCTAACAATTTTCTGCATTTCCAGAATTTTGATATCTCAAGACTTGTCCCTATGAAAAGAAAACTGTCCAGGGAATATGTAATCCCAGACTTGTAAAAGCTGCAACTGTTACTTTATGGCGTAGATACAATTTGCTGTACAAAAGTAGTAAAATGCCTTTGAAATGGAAGCAAATAAAACCTGTGGAATGAGTCAGGGATCATAAACACAGGGACAGCTTTACTCACCCACCGTGTGTGATTCATTTTGTTGAGAACTGACAACATAACCTGAAAAGAAACCTTTTCCCTTGCAACAGTTGCTGTAGCATACCTGTTGCACTCCTAAAATATACAAATGCTCGGTTATACACTTACAACAGTTACAGCACAAAGCTGTACAGATAACTTTAAGCTTTTGTTTCTTTGTGCACAACTCTTTTGTTTGCTCTTAATTACTTCTAATGGCACAAGTGTCCACAATCATAAAAAATATCAGATATGAAACACACAACATCACATTTATGAGCTGCTGCACTCGAATGCAACTTGCAAGTTTTCCTCCATGTGTTGTTATTTCTGATGGCATAAACACACCTGAGAGGGAGAAGTGCTTCAAAGAAAGCCTACTGAGTCTGCTGAGGGCATCTGGCACAAATGATGTTCTTCAAAGAGTAATATAGGGCATCATCCTGTGTTCCTTCTACATAATTATAAATATGCTTTTCTGCTTGCCCTTTAATGATCACCTTAAATTTACCACAATGTTCAGGCAAAATTCATGTCTAGCTTAATAGCAGAAACCCCCCATACTTTTCTTATTGAAATCCTATATAAACCAGCTACTTCAATGATAAGTCATAAAAAGACAAAGATAATTATTTTATGCTGTACTTTCAGAACTTGTCTAGATTTGAAAAACTCCCGAAAGATAAATCAGCTCAATATACTTTTTCTGGGCAAAATACTTTTTTTCCTCTAGCAAAAATAAGTACTTTTTCCTGTCAAATACTTGATGTCTGCTAATATTAAACTGTACAGAAGTATCTTTTTAAATTACAATTTTCACAAGAAGTCCTCCAAACACCAAGAGACAGTATTTCTCAAATATTCTCATTATTTACAAAAAAATCTGAAAAAAAATTTGGACACTACATCAAATAATTCCTTTAAAGCACAAACAAGCACAAAAGGACTCAGTGATCCTTGTGAGACCCTTCCAACTCAGAATATTCTGTGATTTACTGAAGGTAGCTTTGCACATCTTCAGTTGCGCTCCATCATCAAGATAATGGTATGACATAATAATATTGCAAATACATTGCATTACCTACCTTCTATGAAAACAGAACTCATGGGGAACTGAGGAGTAACAGTTGTGTTTTTGCTGTCTACAGAGATATTCAAGGGCTTGTACAATCTAGAAAAGTTCAAAGAAAATGTTCTATTAAGCTAGAACATGTCTTCACATCTTATACCTCAAAATTTTGGGGTGTTAAATGCACAGTGTAGACACTTATGTTTATTTCCCTCACCCAGAAAAACAGACATGATAAAAAAAAAAATCAACATTTGACAAATACTCTAAGGTAACTATCAATTTGGAATCCCCACTCAAGCTTCCTGGTTTTGAAAGGTGTACTTCATTTGTTGATAATAGATCTTGTTCCTTTCTTCAGGCAGTAAAGCACTGATACAAGCAGCTGAACAGTATTAAAATATCTTTGAAAATTTTATCTGATCCAATGATGCTTTAAGAAAAATCCTGACAGACACAGGGCTGAGACATGGCATTAAAAAAAACATTAAAAAAAATCATGGGATCTGATCAAGGAAGACATGAGAGTATTATTTCCTCAAAAAATTAGTGACTCAAGAAGACCAAGAAGATCATTATGATTAACTTGACTGATCCTCTTGCATAGCATAGTAGCAAAAACTCCAAACAAACAAACGATCAGAGGACTTCATCAATTCTTTCTGCACACATCACACAATATTTACTTAAACTGTCATATTAAACTTGAAAGGTACTCAGTCTTGTCATGTGATGAACAATCCTTCACCTTAGAAAAGTGGCTTAATTTTAATTAATAGTAATTAGTGTTATAGTTTCAGTATCAATACGTTTCCATATTTGCATTCCACACACAACTCAGACAAGGTTTGTGCCTAAGGACTAATGTGACTGTACATGTCATTAATGCTGATACCGGTGACACAATAGTGCAGTTTTGCCTCAGAATCAATGTTAATTTGTCAAATTTTCAATCCTTTCTGATAAAGGGAAATTTTGCAATGCAAACTGGCAAATGTTAAAAGCTTACCATATCAATATTAATTCAAAAAACAGCATCTACTCAAGATCCCCTCATTCATGTAGCATAACTCATTAATTACATTATACTCCAATATAGATTAGAATTTAAATACTGGGTCTGCACCATCTTGTAGTGTTGCAGTTGTTCAGTCTCGTGTGAGACTGTCTGAGCCGCAAGGAACCTGCACTCCAAGTCCGCTGGCTTGACCTCACCGCACGTCCAAGCCCGCAAGATCAGGGCGAGATACCACAAGGCCCTCTGAGAGCATGCAAACTATTCTTACTTGATTGGTCCCTCTTCTCTACTCCCCCTATATAAGGTTATGTTCCTGAATGTTCTACTCCTTTCAACACCCCATTGGCTCTCTGTTCTTCCTCCCCGCCTCCCTTATACCTCGTTGGTTTGTTGAGAGTTCCTCCGCCCCTGTACCACCCACTTGCCTTGCTGTGATTCACTCTTAGAGGTTACCCCGCCCCTTTTGTAGCCATATAAAACCTCATGTCAGCCCCTGTTCGGGGCTCTTCGTGCCCCCTGGTATCTGTACCTCTGGATCCCGTCACCGAACAAACCCTTTCTGTTTTACCCTACAAAGAGCCCTTCCTGCCTCCTTTATCTCCTCTGGTGCCTTATTCATTGGTGGGTGGCACGAACCCTTTTGTGTGCCACCGTGCACCCTCCCGCTGTTGCAGACTGCACCAGCCATCTTCGAGCCCGCAGTTGGGAAGGACACGGTTGCCCAGCCACCCTGCTAGCCGTGGTCTTGCCGCATGCCGTGTCATTGTAGTTTGTACCATATCAGAATAATTCCACTAGTTGTAGGAAATTGTAGGCTATTATCTGATGGATGTACAATAGACTATTCCCCAAGCACAGACAGAAAGTTTTAAGAGCATGTAAAAAAAAAGAATCAGATTCACTGAGGCAATTTTTCTAAATAACAACTGCTCTTCCTTATTGTTCCTAGATGTTCGTATTTCCTACAAACTTGCAAAGAAATCCTTTGTTCATCTTCCACAAAGATTTCTAGGCATGCAATTCAGGATTTTCTCTTGTTGACTGCCATGAGTATCCCAGACAGGAAAACAACACATAGGGTGCAGTCTTACCAAAATACGCTGCAATTTAGCTGGAAAAAAAAAAAAAAAGAAAGTATTCTACAACAAGACAAATGTATGGACAAGAGTTCAGGCCAGAAGAAAATTATAACAACAGGCAGCTGTATAAAGTAAGGCATAATACACGTAAGTAACAGCTCCTGCACTGACCATGCCCCAGTTGCAATTTTGATGGCAGAGCTCTACGTGTTTCACCAGCATTTCAAAATAATTCACAAGGTAATTTTAAAAATTATCATTTGAGTGCTTGGTTATTATATTAAAATCCAGTAGGAAAATTAAATGCTCTTAAGAATAAAGACCTTTATCATTTGGCTCACAGAAACCTCCTAGATTATTTGATTTTTGAATTCAGTGAATGGCTGTATATAATAGCACTTGTTAGTGAAAAAAATACCAATTCCATGCAAATATTTTGACAGACTGTAAACAACACCATAATGCAGTAAAAGCTCTGCTCTCACTTGTCAAATAAAATCTAAGAGTCACAATTTATATTTAAGTTATGGACCCTTTGATAAATCAGATCGCAGACTTTTCATTTGGCCCAAGGTAAGAGATGACACAAGCTTTGAAATTTCAGCTGGTTGTTGGTTTTGGGTATTCTTTGATTAAGTTTGGATTTTTTGTCTTTAGAACAAAGCAAGGAATTTATCTTCTTTGATGTACCTAAATCATGCTGCTTTCTACTAATCTAAAATAAAACAATTATAGAAAGTTATCCATTTGCATGTATACTTGAAGAAACCTACAAAACATACATCTCAATGGCAACAGACCAAAGAGATGGTGCTTTTTCTAGAAACCACCTACATCTTCTTTCACAGTCCCATCACAAAAAGCCAGGTATATTCTTCTTTTTTTTTTTTTTTTTTTTTTTTAACAGATTGCTTTATAAGGCCTTTCTGAAAAAAAATTGAGAACCTCAGTGAACCAGGAAATAATTTAGAGATTTTAAATCTTACATATATTTATGACTCAATAAAGACAGAGACCAAGGAGAACTGGAATATATTTTGTGTATGTCTTAAGTGGTTTCATCACCAGCCCATAAATCTTCAGTCAGAGGGAAACATGACAAAACTGTATTTTCCCACTGAAATAATCTTAAATTCCACTGAAAATCATCCCTGGATATTTTTTTTTCAGTTTAACATTTGATAAAGAAAAGGGCAGAATTTGTATCATGAGTGAAAGCTTACGTCTAATATAGGTTTCTTTTTTTCCCAGTTATCACGGTTTAGCTGATGTCACTTGATATTATTAAGCAATCATTTGAATAAAATGCAGAAGTTAACTAATCACTTAAATGTGAGTCTTAGGCACTAGACTTAAGGAGTGAAAACATAAAGAATGTTGTTTTCATTCCCATTATACAGTTTAGTAAACAGTATTTTCACAACAGTTCAAATGGCACGAGTTATGAGTCCGTTAATTCATTAGCTGCCTTCCTGGATCCTTCCCCCTGAACCTGGGAATTGCGGGAAAGCTCTTTCTCCAGTACAGTATAACCTTTTTTGTGATCAGTATGACATATTTTGCTTGAGAGATGGGGCCAAATTAATCTCTGAATGTGAGCCTATGCCACAAAGTCATTGTCATTTCATGAACTGCCCATCATTTTTCTACAATTTTATAAGAGACTGACAGCTTGAATAAAAAAAAACAATTTTGGAAAACCAAAGACTTCTGAAACAAGAAGGTCGTGGATAATTACTAAGGTGCTGTGGGAATTGCCAGCAACAGGTCTGGCAGCAATGAGGAATGACAGCTTGTTCAAGGGCTACTCTGGCCACTGTCAATGGGATGGCAAGATTAAGTAAGGCAAAGGCCAGAGACTCTCTCCATCTGCCAGCAGCCTGGCTGAATTAACTCAGCACACGAGTCCATGAAACGTGTCAGCTGCACATCTCTCTGAGGCTCTCTTGGTGTTGTTTCATTTGGATTTGCACACAGAACAAATAGCACTCCAAGTCTGAAACAATCAGATTAGACTGGTTTACCAGCAACACAGGAAAGTGTTCATTCATTCAACATGATCTGGTATTTTGGTAAAAAGAGGAAGGTGAAACTGAACACAACCCACACATCCCCAGTCTTCAGAGCTGAATACTTCCTTATCTTACCATCATCCAGAGGTGTCCGAGATATAATACAGCCCTCAAGCCAAGGATCCACAACACGGCCCTATTTTGCAAATAGTACTGCCATCTACAACTCTTATACTACAAGTCTGGTCCTCTAGCACTCCAGCATTCACCACCTCCAGGGTCTGCCCCTACCTCTTCCTTTCTCCTAAGCCACTTGTCTAAAAGAGTTTAGCCTTAGTGACTAGTATCTCATCCACTACAAACAGGTCTTGGTTGCAGTTTCCCATGTGAGTTTCCCTGAGATTTAACTCCCTGGTTCTGCAAAAACCTCACTCTTGGCCCCTCCAAGCCTGGCTGTCTCCTCAGCAAATGCAGCCAGGACCACCAAAATACTCCTCCAGCAGCAAACCCAGCAGCAAACTGAGCCCCCCACTCCGGCACGAGGGCAGGTGATACAAACAAGAAGGTACATAGCCACAGCACAGGCCTCTAAAGGGAGGGCCCCACAAAACAGTAGAAGGCAAAACAGGTGACTCACAGGGCTCACCCCACCTCCCCACAGCCCACTCCTTGCCACTCCTTTTTGCCACAGGCCAGGAGATGGCTCCCACAGCCACACCATGGCACAAGACTGCCCTCCATCACCCTGGCCCCTGCCCAGCTGTACTCCCTGGCCCCCAGATGTCCTGTGGGTGACACGAGTAGCTCCTTCCCACACTAGCAGCAATTTTCCAGAGGGTTCTATAGGCAGCACCAGCCTCGACCTCTGGCCTCAGCCCTGGCCCTGGCCCTCAGCCATTTCAGGATGTTACTCGCCCCACAGAGGGAGCCTTGGCAGGGGGCTGAAACAAAGCAACCCTTCCTTCGTATGCCTGCAAGGGACACTCAGATTCAGTCAGTAGAAATATGAGACACATCCGTATTTTGCTCTCTGCTTCAGTGGAATGGTGGCCATCAGTTTGTGCATTGCTTCCAACACATTTAAGAGAAGTCGTTTTCTCTAACTTCAAGCCATCCTAACATCAGCTTCTTGTATCATTAAACCAATTATGTTATTGATGAACACATCTATCAGAGTCTCATAGGTTAAAAAGAGATGCTTTTTCTTATTAAGCTGTATTCAAGCACAATCAGTTTCAAGGACAGCCTCTCACTTCTCTGTAAGAAGAAAATGTTAGAGAGGCTGGTGGATTTTCTGTTTGTTTGGTGAATATTTATCAACAGGGGAACAGATTTCCTCAGCTAGAAGAAAACAGTAATGACTAGTTCATCCCCTAGTTTGCCCAGAAGGATGATCATTATAAATTACTTTATTGACTGATGGCTCTGCTCAGCACCCTGTGCTTCAGTGGACTGAGTAATCAACATGCTAAACGCAGGTGAGGTGGTCATTCACAGCAGAATTTTGCTGCTGGACAAGCAAACTGTTTTATCCTGATGCACAGCTTGTTTCCATTTCAGTTTTCTTGGTGGATAAATTTTAATTTTTAGAGTCCTAGAGCACCAGAAATTTTCAATTTTCAAACAGAAGCTTCTGAGTTGTGGTTATATGGTTATATATACTGATATCTACAACTGTAGGTATCTATATGCACTTGTTTGTTTGTGATTACTTGCAAACAAATTGCAGCTGTAATACCCATGGAGGTTACATCTTTGCATGTCAAATGCAATTCTCAGGCTAGATAATGCATAGGAAAATAGGCAAAGTTTAAATTAAGGCACCTAGAAAACTTATTTGAGTTCAATTAATATTTTTATTCTCGCAATACATTAAAGGGATTATTATCTAGGTAATTCTAAAACTACCCTTGAATCATTCATTCTGTAATTGGCAAAATCACCAATATTGAAAGGAAATTCAAAACAAGTCTTCAGGTTTTACTCTTAGTAATTTTTAATGTAAGCCATTACATTGAGAAACCAATGCTGCATGATAAAAGAGGAGCATAGTTATCCCTACATTATTCCAAAGTTCAAATTTAGACCTTGAGTGTTTTGTTGGTTGATTTAATACATACTTGGTAGTAGGAAATAAGTCATTCATCTCTGATGACATAGATACATTAAAGATTATTTCACAGCCTGGAAGTTTTACGCTGTTGTAGAACATTTTCAACAGTGTTTCGGGTCTTTCTGATTTTTATGAATTATATCTAGAAGAATTATATTTACATCTATTCTCTAAAAGCATAATACCTTTAGGACTATTTCGTTCCAGAGAAGAGAATGGGAGAAAAGAGGGCAGAAATGTCCATTAATGCAAAAGAATAACATGTAGATTTGTCAGAAAATATAATAGGGCTTGAAAAGTGGCATATTTCTTTGGTCCTTGTCAAGATTAACAATCCTATGTGTACAGTTTGTGTTAAAGAATTGATTTATTGTTTGAGAAAGAATTGTAAGATAAAACAACAATAAAAATCAGGGCCTTCTTTACATCTTGCTTTTCATTTCCTAAACAAGGAACTTTATAGAGAGAATTTTTTTCATTATTTGTTAAAAACTTGTTTGAAATTGTTAATAATATATGTCCTTTTGTATCTAATACTGTGAATACTGCACAGTGTTAGGTACAAGGAACAGCACTTGTGTTCACGATGATAAAAAGTCACTGCAAACACCTCAATGTGTTACAAAATCACAAAAGTAAATTACTGCTGGCTTCAATACTTTAAAATATAATAAAGTAAGAATAATTAAAAGTCGTGGAAATTACTATGACAACATATCATCTGGCATATGGTACATTAGCCAAAATTTATATGCTTCTTCATACCAGAAGAGTTTTCTAGCTCAGAGGAAATAACCATCCTGATTCTTGGAACATGAGGCAAATGATGTTTAGGATCTGGTTTCAAGAGAAGTAAACTGCCTGTAAGAATTAGTGACTTAAGTTATTCGATCAATGACTTTGATTATTCATGCTATTTTTTGGCGGATAGGGATGAAATTTCCAGCATACTCTGCATTTTATCGGAAATAAAACTAAGAGTGGTGTATCTAATGATTGTTTGAGATCTCGAAAGGAAATTATGTAGTGACTCAGTTGTGCATACATATGCATCTATAATGAAAGAGAGATTTTAAAAAGTGTCATGTAAAACAACAGCTCTATATCTTATTTAGGTTCAAGATAATACTACCAAGACAACATTATTTGCTAAATATGTTATAGTTTTGTTTACTGCTGCTTTTTTAAAAAGGTAATTTAAATTTTATAAGTAGAACGTCATGATCTCCCAGTTCAATCACTAGCTCTAGTTTGAACATAGTTGAGTTTTTTATTCCCTAAAAATTATACTTTAATGCCCATAAGACTTCACATACAGTATTTCCAGATACATATTATCATTACTGAGAGTAGGGCACCTTATGTTATGTTGAATTTTCCTAGTTGACACATATTGAGAAAGTGCAAAAGTGCAGCTAAATCCAGAGTGGTTCACACATCATCTACAATAAAAGCATGCTACATGGTGACCTAATTATATTTAATTTCATACCCAAATCGATGGTTTATTGAAGGGTGTGGAAATTAAATAAATTCATTAATAAAGTAAAGCTCTTTCAAAAGGCAGAACAGCATATTCTGCCCACATGAGATATTTATCTAATCAAAGTGTAGAGTACCTATCACTTTAGTGACTAGAGATTCATCAACTAAAAAAGCAACCAAAAAAAAACTCCCACAAACAAATAAAACCAAATCCCTCAAATTCTTCAACATTCTTATCCCCAAATATATGAAATTCCAAATTGCTACAGACTTCAATGGCTGACCTTATGTTCTTTTCCTAATAAAAGAAAACCTGTTACCTGCTCTGCCCACTCTTGCCCACCACCTCCCCCTCAAAGAAGAAAGAAAAAAAGAAAAAAAAAATCCATTCAAAAGAATGGAAATTCTGAGAAAAGAGGTACAGACTTTGTTGCAGACTTTGAGAAACAAAATTTAAAAAAAAGGAAGGAAAAGGGAAAGGGAAAGGGAAAGGGAAAGGAAAAGGAAAAGGAAAAGGAAAAGGAAAAGGAAAAGGAAAAGGAAAAGGAAGTAGTGTTACACAGCTTTCTGGTCCTGGATACAGGAGACTTTCAAAGAAGTTTTAGTTTTAAAATAGGTATCTTCAGCACAGAACACTTGAAACTGTGCCATCTAAGAAAATACCAGTTCTTTTCAGCACAAGTTCTAGATTTGCAAATTGTGTAAAATCGATGGCAAAAGTACCAGGGACCCATAACCTCTCCAAATACTATGCAGGTTGAAATAGTTGATGCTGTCAGTGTCAGGTAGGGTTTGTTTTTTTTTTACTTTCAGATACAT
Source organism: Eulacestoma nigropectus (assembly GCA_013397775.1). Lineage (NCBI taxonomy): Eukaryota > Metazoa > Chordata > Aves > Passeriformes > Eulacestoma > Eulacestoma nigropectus. The sequence continues at coordinate 203,172 of VZTE01001414.1, read as the reverse complement.
ACACATTTGCTACATGAAATACTTTCACATACTGTACAGCATTTGTCTCTGGATTTTAGCATAAATCTAAAACTTCTGCAGCTATCTTATGGAAGTGAAGATGATGAATAGTTATAGAAGTAGGAAAGACTGTAATGTATTCCTCAGATATGCATAGATAGTAAGATTGGTCTACAAATCGCTGTCTGGAAAATGTTCATGGCTAAAGTATTCTTTGATTCCTCTCAAGAATGTTAATCTATGACAGAGTCAAAGAAAATACATGATGGTAAACCAGAATGGAGATTCACAGTATATAATTTATTTCTTGGTAAATGTCTAAATGCATACTCATGCCAAGGTTTAGACAAAGTAATGAAAGATACCTTTTCTAGATGAAAGGAGTTTAAACTGTTTTGCATGATAAAAGCTTGTGGATAAGTTACTCTTGATGTCCTGTAAATCTTGACATTTACTCGTCCAACACATTAGTCTGTATCAACCACACAAAGTGACAGCAGTTCTTGCAGTAGGGCTTCTCCAAAATTTTTAGGCAGAAACACTTAGTTATAAAAACAGGTGAAGAAGTTAATGAGTTTCAAATACATGTATATATACATGAACAAAAAAAACCTGGTAGAAATCTAGATGCCTAAGAGAATTATAGAATCATCAATCAAAGGATTTTGGTTTAGATTGATATGTAATGTAGTTGGACAGGTTTTAGGCATATTTTTCTCTCTGTGTAACATCATTTCATTTAATTCTTTAGTTATCAAACTTCTTTAAAGAAGTTTGGTATGTCCCAGGCATGTTAAATTTGCTGCACTTGGGCAAGACACTGAAAATATGAGCTAGAGTGGGGAGGAGATTGCACCTCACACTGGAGGCAGGCATGTATAATTATTTAGTTGTTCCCCTGGAAAGCAAAGCCACTAAACTGTGCCATTTTAGAGTAAGGTACAACTCCAGTTTGAACATTTTCCTAAACAGTACAAAAATTGTGACAAGAACTACTAATTGTATATCTGCATCATTTCACTGATGATGTCTTCCTGATCCCATGTGTCTGAGAATTAGTCAGGTCAAAGAGCTGTAAGCTTTTCTCCAAAGTCTTAGAGATGTTGTGGCAGTCAAATAATACATGGATACAGAGTGCCAAAGAAACATCTTTTTCCAGGGTATTCTCCCTGATCTTCAGAATAATGTCTGCATGACACATCTGCTTGATCATGCTCGTGGTCAGGCAATTCAGGATGGTTTTCCATTTTTGATGGACACTTTCACACTCTGCTCCAGCTTTGCTGGTGATAAACCCCCTCATAACAGCTGTAATCCTGGGCACTGACATTTGTTTTATTGGCATAAATTAATGAAGAGCACATACTGATGACATTGCTGTAATTTTGCTAGTTAGATTCTGTACGTATATACTGGTGTATGACAGTGCCTAGAATGAATGGACAAAAATCCAAGAATAAGTCCCATGAATATTATCCAAACTTACCTGAAGGTGCTTTGAATTTCACGTGTCTCAAAATAGGACAGGGAACTTGAAAGTACATTTCCCCATCAGAAGTTAATTATGATTTCATTTAAGAAGATAGGTTTAAATTCTTGTTCCACACACTGTATTAATAAAGTATTATTATAGTATCTGTTATAAGTTAAATTTTAAAAAAATGAAAGATATGTTTATACTATTTAATCCAGTTAAATAAAATGCACCACTAGCAGGAATTGTCAGATGAGTTTGTTCTTACTTATGCTTGAAAGTTGCAACATTCATTTCAGAACTGTCCTTACATATGTCAGTACAGCTGTGTTGCATAGAATTAAGAACTATTAATGGGTCTTAAGAATTCAGGAAGAGAAAAACATTACAATGTACTTTCTGTACTTTTTAGAAGTTGGTGAAGTCTATGTAGTCCTATGAAAAAAAGACTTCTAGAACTAAAACTGATAGAATTTAAAGGAATATAATATATTTTTACTTTCTAGTATACATAATTTCCATATGCTACAAAATATTCATACTGTCATTGTTAAGTATTCTGGGCCACAAAGAGCTTCTACCTTCTGATCATTACATAGTATTAAGAACAAAACTATTGTTTCACTATGTTCAAGGAAAAATTTTATCAGCATTTAATTTCTGACAATTAATTTTGTTCATCTTAACAGCTTGCCCAAAGGTGAATTTGACAGGTGTTTGGTGTGAGATATTTTTTGGTGTTTATTTTGGTTGTTTTTTTGGTTAATTTGTTTTGTTTTTGTGTTTAATATCTGGTAATTGGAGGGAAGATAAAAAACCTTCAGTCATACATCCTAAATCAGTCACAAAAAGTTCTGAGGGAAAAAAGAGAAAGATGTCTAAATAGTCAAGGTGCTACCATAGCTTTGTCACTGCTGTAAGCACATTAATTCTCAGTGTTACAGATCTGCCAGAGGACAATGAATTACTTCTCACTATCAGCTGCTCTGCAGAACTTTGTTCACTCACCTTATTCTTCACAAACCAGTGTTAATAGTCACTGATCAGAGCAGGATTTATATATGCCTTGTTCCAGAGACAGACATAATCAGTGTTTTGCAAAGCAACTACACTTTTGACTCACTTCTAAATATTTTGAAATTCAAGGAAACTCAAAAATTTAAAGAGCTTTTCTCTAAACCGTACTGTGTGTTTTAATGGTAGTTGGTTGCATCCTGCTCAGCAAAGCCTTTCTGCTATCATATCACAGCATTAAAGCAGATTATGTGAACAAAGTGTTTTCAGTATTAGGGAAAATACTATTTTGTTAGGATCCTGGCATCTGATGATCTGCTGATTTGCATTTCTTTGTGACACCTGTCTTATAACTTGCACCCTCAAGTGCCTTCACAACCAAAAAACCCTTTTGTTTTATGGCACTCAGGGAACATGTTTGGGTTCTACATGGCTGTTTTCCTAAAAATTGCAAATTTTCCAGAGCAGGTGTATATACTTCTGTGTGGAATACAGAGTAAAGGATAAGCTTAAATATAGGTACATGCACACGTATATGCACATATATAATAGCCTCATATCATAGAATGGCTTGGGTTGGAAGTGACCCTAAAGAGCATCTAGTTCCAACACCCCTGCCATGCAATATATACATATATATTTAGGATTGTATGGAAATTTGAGGAAGCTGCAGGCTGCTGTTTCAATGCAATTTCATTTGCTATGTCTTTTTTTTTCAGTAAAAATAATAATTAAAAAAAAAACTGCAAAAGATTTTGGTTTTCATTGTATTATGATGTGTATTTTAGATTACACTGTTATTACTTCTCTTTAAAATATTTTGACAGTACGTATATTAATTGCATTTGCAAACTTCTCTACTTCTAGTATCTAGTCATTTGAATTATTCCCTTCATATACTATAGAAAACATGAAATAGGAAAAAGAAATGAAGTATTTCTTATTTGAGTACGTGTCTGAAGAACAGTTTTTTCAGCCTTTAAACATTCATCAGAGATTAATTATTTATTCATGCTTAATAAAGCACCCCAGACTGTTGCAGCTTTCATTAGCTGAAGTGACTTCTGTCAACTTTGAGTGACTTCTGTTTGCCATAGTAATACTTTACATTTACACAACAGTTTTTATTCAAAAGTATTTCAAAGTGCTTTGCATAGTGTGTTTATATAAGGGATAAATTAACCAACCAGTAAATTAGAGTTACCTCTGGAGTGAAGCTCTGCAGAAACTTTGTGCCAAATCTTATATGGGTTTAATTTTTATCTTTTACATAAAATTTCACTGATTTCAAGGAAGCAGAGCATACAATTGAATTAAACTGTGTTTTATAGAGGAGAAAAGAGTCTTACTGCTAGGGCACTTGACTCCAACCAAGAAGTGGTCTCTGTTCCTTGCTTCTGCTACACACTTCCTGTCATCCTTCCAGCAATTTGCTTGGTCTGATTTGGGCCTTAAATAAAGTCATAGGATCATAGAACATCCTGAGTTGGAAGAAAACCAAAAGGATCATCAAAGTCCAACTCCTGGCCCTGCACAAGACAACCTAAGAATCTCACCATATGCCTGAGGGCATTGTCTAAACACTTCTTGAGCTCTGTCAGGCTTGGTGCTGTGACCACTGCCCTGGGGAGCCTGTTCCAGTGCCCAAACACCCTCTGGGTGAAGAACTCTTTCCTAATATCCAAACTAAACCTCCCCTGACACAGCTTCATGTCATTGTCTCGGGTCCTGTCACTGGTCACCATAGAGAAGGGATCAATGCCTGCCCGTCCTCTTCCCCTCATGAGGAAGTTGTAGACTGTGATGAGGTCTCCCCTCAGTCTCCTCTTCTTCAGGCTGAACAGACCAGGTGACTTCAGCCGCTCCTTGTATGCCCTTCCCTCCCCTCCCCTCCACCTTTCACTATCTGTTTCTTACTGCATACAGGACTCCAGGTAAGACCGCCCCAGTGCAGGATAGAGTGGGACAATCACCTCATTTGACTGGCTGATGATGCTGTGCCTGATGAAGTACTAATATTAATGCCATCTCAGCTTTGGTGACTGTTGACGCATACATAATTAATTACTTGAAACGCAAGCAAGTCATATTTAACCACCTTTTAGTAACAAAAAAGCCCTCTTCTACTAACAGAAAGATAATTTGTATGATGCTGAGTTTGCAATGTGCTAATAATATAGCTAATGCAGATCATCTCTGAGTTTGAAGCATCAATTATCTGTCTCAGAAATAATACTTGATTTTTTCCATACTTTTGACAATTTCATTATGTTGCATGGACCCCTGTCTATGCAGAGCAGTAAACAAAGTGTCTTGAGATCCTGGTTGGAATTTCTAGATGCTGTTTAGCAGAACAAAGTTTGTCATTGATACGTCATATGATAGTTGCTATAAGAGGATGCAAAAATAGATTATTCAAATGTGTAGTAAAACCAAGATATAGCATAATTTTTTATCTTGATTTTTTTTTTAATTCCAACTTGGCTAGATTATACTCCTTTGTTGTGAATGTCAAGCATTACAAAGTGTGTCAGTCCTTTTTATTTTCTTTTTTTTTCTTGAATGGAGTTGGTAATATTGGAATCTGTCTAAGCTGAACAATATAAAGTAGCAAGTTGGTTCAGGGTGGCTAAAATCATTTACCAACTTGGGATTTTTTTCTTTCAAGTATGGCAGGAATAAGAAAATTCTTCAAAACTGGAACAAGTGGACAATTATTTTGCTTGTCTTCTGATACCCATGTTTCTCCTGGCCTCACCACAGCATGATACTGCAGTGTTTGCAACTTCCTTGCTGTGCTTTACAACAAATTAAGTTCTTTTCCTTTGCCTGCATTAGACTATTCTATCGTTCTTTCCAAGGAATCCCACAAGTAATCATACAAAGTTCAGAACCCCACAAGAAATAGTACAAGCTTCATAACTGATTTCAGGTACAGTGGTGCAATGAATTTACAAAAACTAAAAGGTAATAGGCAGAACAAAGGTGTTGGAATTTGGTCCACAGTAACTTCAGTGTAGCTGCTCATATGAATAAATGTTTTCAGAATTGAAACTTTCTTGTTTCATGAAATAAAGAGTGATTCAAAAATCCTGGTCACATACTTAGCCCTTCTGAAAGCAAGCTGTGTAAGGGAAGAGTACGTCACTTCTAGTTGCTCTAGGTTATTTTCAGTACAATATAACAGTACTCAACAGATTTTTTTTTTTAATGTAGTTGCACCATTTTTCACATTTGTTGGAATAAATAAACTCTAGCTTCTTGGACAGAAGTGGTGCTTCATAATCAGGCTGTTAATTAGATTTAGTAATTCCAGGGATTATTTCAAAGTTTTTGCTGAACGTGTTCCCTGCTTCTCCTTTATGAGACATAAAGTAACTTCTAGACATAACCATTAATTCACAGTAAAAGTTTTTAATTATGTGCAATAAAAAAAAAATAAAAAAAAAAACCAAACAGAACCCTCTCCAACAAACAAACAAAAAATAGAGAGATTTTTAGTTCTTCTGTATTATTAAAATGGTCTACACCCAAAATAAATTAATTCAAGTAGAATTTTTTTTGATAACAACTCTAGCAACTAGCTATATCTTTTTATTGCAGCTTGCTGTGTGATATCATAGGAGGAAAGAGCCCCCTAATGGCTTTAAGTTAGCTAGGAAAATAAAAATAAATTTCATATGCTGTGAGTTCAAGCTGGAAAGGAATGCAACATTAATTTCAAAAAGGTCAAATTAATCTTTTGCGAAAAAGGTGACATAACTGAATCAGTTTAAAGTGTTGCAAAAAGTCCAGATTAACATTCACAACATCAAAGACTTGAAAGAAAATGCACAGTTTGTAATATGTAAACTCTTAACTCTTTCTGATTTGAGTTTTTTTCATCTGTTTTTTTTCTGAATCTGACAAAAGAAGATGTTTACAATATTTAATGTGGAAATGAATAACATATTAGTAGAAAAACTTCTTATGAGTGTAAGCTTAACTAATTGTTTGGGTTTCTGATTCTCTTTTGCACTTTAAAATAATAAAATTAAGGTTTAAATTAAATATTCCCATTGCAAAAATAAACACTTTTTAGTGTTATTTGGAGTTTCATGGCTTGGATGTAACCTGACTAGTAACAGACACTAATCTGGAGAGAACAATATTGCTGTCTTTGAAATCACAGAACTACCATGATTTTTTTTCTAATCAGAAAATTATAAGGTGTATTTAAAGAGCATGGGTATAGTGAACAAGACTTTTCAGATAGAAAAAAGAGATATTAGTAAGAGCTGTAGGAAAGCTTTTGAGCATACATAAAGGAATATTTTTTGCTAGTCAAAGTGCACATGAGATATACTGAGGCAGACCTTAAGCTTTCTAAGAATACAAAGTGAAATAGACATTCAATTATCTTAGCCCCTTATAAAATACAGCCTATGCTTGGTAGATCTAGCTCTCAATACCCAAGTCTTTCTCTTACTGTTAAAACTTTCAGTCAGGTTATTAAAATGTAAAGGGTTTCTTTCCATTATTTATGGTCAGATTCTGCATTCTGACTCCATAGTCAATGTACGCAGTGCTCACCTTTGGCAGTATTTTATGGAGTAAAATACCACTCAATAAAGCTATGGTGGCAAAATGTGCCCCTAAGAGAATTTCTGGCTACCTGGAAAGAGTTTCAGAAGGAAACATTGAAATTGCTGACATTTGTGTATATAAGAAACAACACAATCACTATTAATAGAGAAGAGATAAGGTATTAAAACAGCACAGATGGTATAGTTTAAGTAAGCCTTTAGTTTGGGCTCATTAGTTTAGTTCCTGTTTTGCCAATGCTTATTCATATGATACATTATAGAAGATGGAAGCTTTCTCTTACGCATTGCATATTTTATTCATGTGGTCACTTAGATACCCCCTTAAAATTATTGTTAGTTTTTAAAAAAAATTCTATATATGTCTAAGGTCCTCAATTTTTATAATGCCTTTTACGAATTATAAATAATCATTTGGCAACTCCACTTCTCATTTGTGTTTTTGAGAAGTCATTAAGTATTTAAGTATGGTGTTTTATGGAAATTTATTAAAAAAATTCTTGGTAACGGAAGAGAAGAAAGCGCTTTTCTGTAGTTGTGATTCTTTTGTCATTGGATAAATTGGATTACACGTAGGTGCACATTCTATAGGCAGTTTCTTAACTAGCCAAAGCATTGGTACTTGGCTGAGTCAAAATCTACTTAAATGCTTGCATTAATAGATTGATGCCTCTACTTCACCCAGAGGGAATAATCACAATAGCTGGCATATGAAAAACTCTGCAGTTTGGAGCAAGGAGCAGAGTGCACAAACTGATGAGGAAGGTGGTGCATGTTGTCACAGCTGGAAGGAATGCGCTGCTAATGAAGGAGCTGTCTTGGTGTTATGCTCCCATGGCCTGTAAACCCCCAATCAATCAACTTCCTGACTTAGTTCAAATCCAAAAGCTGGGTTATTTCAGATATAGTCTATCACCTTCAGGATCACAGCAATCTAGCACAACCTATCACAGCAAAACCACTTAGAACACAGCTTAAGGAAATACGTAGAAACTTTATGTAAAGCTCTGCAGTTAGGAAACAGTAGTGTCAATGTCATATCAAAACAGGCAGTCGGTCCATGGGATGGCTGCTTCAAATGTGCAGCACAGTGTAACAGAACATCCTAGGTTTCACATTTCAGGTCATAAGCCTTGATCTTCACTTTGCAGGCAGGATGCTAGCAATAACTAGTATACCTATAAAAAATGGCAGTCTGATGATATATTCTTTACGGCTGACTATATTTGCTCAGCAGTGGTAAGCTTGCAGTCAAAAGACAGATACTATTTCAAACTACTGACAAGCATTGAGAAATCCTTCAGGTAAATATTTCTCTACCTGACTTCACAATATGTACACTAATGAATTAATAATATGGGAGAGCTTGTGTGCCATTATTACTCCAGACTGTTTAGCATGTGTGGGACAAGTTACATTAAAACATCATCCAAGTAGTTAGAAATAATCTTTTCTGGTTGCTTCATTCCATTCATCTAAAGGGTTAAGCATGATAAACGCAATGCACAAACCACATCCTGTTAATTGTCTTCAGGTGTACATAATAACTGACACCTATAATCTGTGAGTGAAAGAAATACAAGTGCAAAAAATGCATTCTGAGCACAAATGCCAAAGCTTGTATTTAGTATGCAAGATACAAAAAGAATAATTCCTTTTTTAGCTTCTCAGAAAAGCAAATGATAATTTCCTTACCTGGAAGATCAAACTCTGTGTATCATCAATATTATGTGAGGTAAGGGAAGGGGATGAATTTTTGTCTTCCTTAATAAGCCTTTCTTCAGATATGCAGAACATGAGAGATGTAATTGTAAGTAAAACGAACTATTCCAAGATCCAGTCTGTCGTCAGTTGCTCTGGCTTAGAGCTGGCATCCTCTTGCAAATGAAAAAAAGGGTAGCTCGCAAGTTCTCCACTGAAGGAGCTCAGTATCAGTGTTATCAGGCACCAGGTGTCACATACTGATTCTATAGTGGGTACAGCCTCCCTCTATTGCGCGCTTTCTCTCACTTGCTCTCCCTCTCTCTCACCCTGACATTCACTCAGCTCTGAATCTGAGCTCCTTCTGCTGCTGTATAATCAATCTAGCCTGTCTCAATCTAATAGGCCTCTCTTTAACCAGCCAATCAATAGCACGGATTCCACTGCCGCTCCCCAGGGTCTTTTCCAGGAGTGGTACAAACAGTAAGAGTTTGGCCAGCAGTTTAACTAAGTATTTTTCATTATTTTATCTCTTTTAAAGAAAAATGTTTTCAGAGAGCCCAGGTTCAAAGCTGTCTTTGTCTCTGGTTTTTGTGATAGTTATATAAACACGCACATTGCACTGCAGTAACATTCTGAACACTTTAAATTTTTTATCCATTCTACATGTTTTAGAATGCATATTAAAAAAAAGAAAGAGAAGAAAATAAATACACACAGACACAGTCCCCCCACACCCAGTCTAGAAATGAACCTGCATGCCAAGCCTCAGGCTTTGTGTTCTGAAAAATCCAGTAATGTGTTTTGTAACTGGAATTGTTTATGGCAATTGTGGAAATTAAACATAAACCAAGAATCAGGAGAATTGTGCTTCACAGACTGTGCTCCTAATCCCTGTCAGCTTGAACTAACTTCTTTCCTACACTGTCTGTGTTTCACCTTGTGTGTCTAGTGGGAGGTTATGTGGGTTTTGTTTCTTTGTTTGTTGGGGGTTTTTGCTTATTTCTTTGTTTGCTTGGGGGTTTTGTTGTTGTTTTTTTTTTTTTTTTTTTTTAAGAATCTATTTGGAAACATCATAGATTCAGATACAGGAGGTGAAGATACAAATCCGTTCAGCAGATTCACATGGGACAGCTAGAATAGTGGCCAGAATTAACTGATAGCAACATATATCTGCAGTATGCTACAAGCACACCTTATCTTACTCTGCACTGCACTCCCCACATATGCAAGAAATAGATTGTCCTTTACTAGATTAAAAAAATAATCAGGAAGGATGTCGTGCAAAGTAAGTATTTTTACTGCAACAGAATGGCATTTTTTTCCATTTTTTAAAACAGAATTTTATTCTACAATTTAGGGACACTAAATTATAAAGACATTGATTTGAGACCTGTTCATTCTGGTTGTAGGTGAGAATTATGAACCGAAGCTCATGCTCATGCAAACTGGGGAAAGTACCTACCATCCTCCTAAGTCCAGAAGGTAAGTTGCATCAATAACAGGTGTTTCTTCATGGCAGGATATTGACACTATTGTGTTTCTGTTCTTGATTCAGAACAGCAACTGTAACTAAAAAACATCATGAGTCCATTGCATTCGGTGGTTTTCTAGAGAACATACTGTCCCGTTCTTCCTGGTTCCCTCATATATGATTCTTGTAGAAATTCATCTGAATCCAGAAACAAAATGAGGGCTTTGATTTTCCACCTCTTCAGTGTTTGGACTATCCATCAGTCTAAGGGTCTCACAATACTTTTATCGCATTAAGACCTTGTGACTGAGATTCTGTCCTGAGAACTGAAACTTGCAGTCCAGCTGTTAATTCCATGGCTAAAATTGCCTCCTTAGAGAGCTAGCATAGGTCAAACCTTTTACCAAAGTATGAGCACTGCAGTCTAACATCAGAGTCTGGCATAAGCATAAGCAAGTAAATGTACTGATAATTAAATAAAATTTTCTTGTAACAACTTGGTTGATAGGGATTTCTACTTGACTCATGGGATTTCCGGTGTAATCTCTGAGGAGTGATCAAAAAGGGTTGCTCCTTTCCAATCCCTTTATCAAAAAATCTCCCACTAAACACATTTACAGACTCATGTCAGATAGTTTCTGCCTTATACAACCTATCTAGCAATACAGACTTATTGGTTAAACACAAGCCAGGGCTACTAACTCATCAATATTATATAAGTGTCTTGAATTACTATCCTGAAAATTCTAGTCAAAGACTGAAGGGAAAAGACAGCAAGAAGAAAGAGACAAGCTATTAAACTGGAGTTTGCAATACAAGAAGGAAATATATGGTGTTCATAAACAATAAGAGGTACCTCTAAGTCTATTCAGAGAAACAGAGCTATCAGGAAAAAATTCTGTTTATTCTGAGTGTTTACACAAGAGTATGTGTAAGGTCATGTGATGGCAGAAAAAAACAACACATTTATGCACTTCAATCTCTTTCAATGCACATACAAAAAAAAAATAGGAAACAACCAATGAAGTCACAGTATTCACAGCAAGTTCAACTCACCCATTCTTTGTGTGAAATATCACAGTATCAACTAACAATCTCTGATTTCCCAGATGAGTATGGAATACCTCATTAATTGCAGCCTACAAAACACATTTAACAGATGTCTCAAGTGTTTTGAGTGCTCCTGATCAGCTAAGTGATTTTCATGGATAGAGAAAAAGATTAACATGAGAAAATAAAAGTGAAGATTAATAGAATTATGGTCACATAATTGTATGAATGTAGAGCTGGTGGTGAAAGTGTGAAAGCCTCTACAAGCACGTATGATGGGAAAAGGGTAATTAGGGTGTTCTGCCCTTGAGGGGAGAGTGGGAGCAGGGAGGTGTGGGGCAGTGCAAAGGTTTTTGCGGGTCTCAGTGAAAAAGGCCCAATAACACAATGTATAATAAAATAGTTGTTTAAATACAAGATTATAAAGAGAACTAGAGAAGAGAGTGCACTTAGCATCGCTTCTATCCTGACAACCCTCCTTTCACGCAGCACAGACCAAGGGTAGACTTTCCTACAGCATCCTGCGCAGATCCCATTCATGGAGAGATCCTTCTCTCCCTCTCAAGCTTTTGTACCCGTTATTTTGCATAACAAAGAGAACCGCATACTATCTCCTGACATTTTGTAATGTTATCTCTGTCGTAACACCCACCAGCACAGCACAGACTTGACACGACGGGTGACAAGACCACGGCTAGCAGGGTGGCTGGGCAACCACGTCCTTCCCAAGTGCAGGCTCGAGGATGGCTGGTGCAGTCTGCAATGGCGGGAGGGAGCATGGAGGCACACAAAAGGGTCTGTATCACCCACCGATGAATAAGGCGCTGGAGGAGAAGAGGCAGGAAGGGCTCCTTTGTAGGGTAAAAGAGGAAGGGTTTATTTGGTGATGGGATCGAGATAAACACATAGCAGAGGGCAGGAAGAGCCCCAAATAGGTGCTGACATGAGGTTTTATATGGCTACAAAAGGGGCGGGGTAAACTCTAAGAGCAAATCACAGCAAGGCAAGTGGGTGGTACAGGGGCGGAGGAACTCTCAACAAACCAACGAGGTATAAGGGAGGCGGGGAGGAAGAACAGAGAGCCAATGGGGTGTTGAAAGGAGTAGAACATTCAGGAACATAATCTTATATAGGGGGAGTAGGGAGGAGAGAAGAGGGACCAATCAAGTAAGAATAGTTTGCATGCTCTCACAAGGCCTTGTGGTATCTCGCCCTGATCTTGAGGGCTCGGACCTACAGTGAGGTCCAGCTAGCGGACCTTTTTCGGGTTGTGGGTCCTTTGTGGCTCAGACAGTCCCACACGGGACTGAACTACCGCAACACAGACTGATGGGGGACATGCCAACAGGTTCCCCTAAAGCAGCTGTTCACACTGACATTTGGGTTGCGGAAGCCCTAAACCTGGGGCCCAACAGAGCAGGCATGGATTATCCAGAGCCACTGTGTAGGATACAACGTTTTCCACAGGGCTCCCACTATAGATGGGAGGAACACTGTTTCATGTATCAGAGTAGGAGCTCACTTTCCAAGTACCCTTCTGATATTTTTCTTCCTGACTGCTTTCTGCATCTAATCTAATCTACCCCAAACAGTAGTTATATGTGAGGCACTGCCACAAAATTGTGCATTGTGCAGTTTGATATTTTAGTGTCTGGTTTTTCCTTTTTTGGCAAAGGCAGGATTGTCAGGATTGCATTTTTAAAAAGAGGATTACTGTGAATCTCAACAACTGGACTTTTATGTAAACACTAAATCAATGATTAAAAATCTGTTTACTGAAATATTAATTGTACTTTAAGAATACAAATGTTATCACACAGTTGTCTAGAGGGTAGCTTTAGATTCTACATGCACTCTGTGGAACTTCCATTTGTGTTGAATGTACGTGGAAATATCTCTTTGGCCTTCATGTCTGTAATGAAGTATGATAAATTGTTTCAAGAATGTATTGATACAACATATCACAGCATGATGATTTAGAGCTGCACTTAATTATTTTCAGAGGATAAAAGAAATGGTTGTTATCTCCTTAAATAGATATTTAATACTGAAGGGATTAATGTTGAGACCAGTGTTTAGACTTGAAACATTGAGCTAAACAATGTCAAAGTAGTCTAGAATAAAAGGCACAATGTATAAATTCTGTTAAGGAGTTCTGGACTCTATATGTTTTTCATTTTATTTGGCTTGGTTTGGGGAAAATTAAGAAGCCATTATGTCATAGAACACTTCTCTTTGTGTTTTTGCACTTCTCACTGTGTTTTTATATGTTATTAAGTGTAATTCTCTATGAAAAATTGTTTTTTCACTATTTCAGATTTAATTAATAGAAGAAAGATATGTGGTTCCTACCTTACAATTCCAAAAATAATCAAGGTAGTTCTTCTGTATCCAATGATCAAAAGAAAGTCAGAATATGGAGTATGCAGTTCTGCAAGACTATCTTCTGAACATCTAATAATGAATAGCAGATTTGCCTATTCATTGAGGTGCCTTCGATAGATTCTCTCAATGAAAATAAAAAGTCAGGGTTCAACATTTTACACCTTTCCCGGGAAAGAATTAATTAAATGGGCTTTCTACATTGCACCTAAACACTGATTCTAATAATTGTATTATTGCTGAGTGCATCATTCAGGTTTCAATTTCTGCCAAGTCATAACACATTCTTAAAATGCTCAGGCTACTCACAGGCTTGAAATTAAGCACTGCATATTCAGCTATTCAATGTAGAAATCTAAAATATTATTTGGTTTTACTCATCTTTAAGAAAAGTCTTTTTCCACATGGGGGAAAAAGCTGTGTATAAAACTTGTTTTAAATTCTTGAATGTAAATACAAGAATACTGAGGATAGATTTTGTCAATTTTATTTCATATTTCCTTAGAAAGTTTCCCTTTCAGATCTGGAAGGGCATGCTTAGGAAAGAAGCCAAGGTACAAGCTGAGAGATAAATAAGATAATGATACATCATTTCTTGTGTTCTAGATAGTATTTGTCATTACTCCTCAGTGGAGCTAAGCAATAGGACAAGAGACAATGGGCAGAAATTCATGAACAGGAAGTTGCACCTGAACATGATGAAAAACTTCTTTATTGTGACGGTGATCAAGCACTGGAACAGATTGTCCAGAGAGGTTGGAGAGTCTCCCTCCCTGGAGATATTCAAGAACCCTCTGGATGCAGTTCTGTGCAATTTGCTCTAGGAATGACCTTGCCTGAGCAGGGAGGTTGGATCAGATGACACACTGTGGTCCCTTCCAACTTTCTTCAGAGAACAGGAAAATATGTTACATTTTAATTAGATGATTTTTTTTTCTATTTCAAGATATAGAAGATAGTATTTAAGTTTTGTAGATAATCAGTTCAGTTTTGGTAAACGTGCTGGAGAATAAGAGAAGGTAGATATCTATTTATTAAAGACTTTGACTTTAGCCATGAAAATTATGTATACGAACATGATATAATGGAATACATGTCCATAAATCACAATATACCTTATTTTCTATCTGAATGCTTTAGTGAACTTCAGGGTGCACAATGTTATAAAAGTGCAAACCAATATAAATGAAATTATTTATTGTCATCACTGTCAATATTAATAACATTATTTTTTTCGAGGTCAGACAAATAATTCACTAGAAGATGTTGCAAAACTAAATATGTAGCGTTTCTAGAACTATATTTGTCTTCTCTGTGAAAAGATCATCCACTCCAAATTTATAAACATTTCTCTTGGATTTTACCAGACCTACTTTAAATTCATATCTGTCTATGAACTATTTAAGACAACAGGAATTGGTCTTTTTCACAGAATTCAGAACTTTCAAAGGGCCACACTGATGTTAGTGAATGAAATTGACTGTTATTCTCAAAGCCAGCTGAAATGGAAAAGCTCATATCCAAACACCTAGATATTTTTTCTTCCTCAGCAAACACCTAAATATTCTTCTTCCTTAGAATATCATGGCCACATCTAAGCTAGTTCTTGAAATGTTTGTTGTAATTTCAAAATGTTGCATAAGCATTGTTTGGTAGAGTTAGCCTAGATCAAGACTTTCTCAGACATTTTAAAATACAGGCAATTACTGAATTCACCTGTGTAAAATTCCTAAGTCCCAGTACAATAAAATTTAATTTCTCTGAGCTTTTCAGTAAAACAGAAAAACTAATGACTGTATTTAAAAATAAAAGGATCTTCATGAAAATTCACAGTTGCTGTAGGGCTTGTAGCTTCAGAAATTAAATATTTGCATGGAGACCCAATTCTCATTGGAAGTAGTTTCTGTTCCCTAAAACACTGATAATAGTGAAATCTGAAAGTGACTTTTATATATA